>JANAVB010031814.1:2148507-2463164 GCA_029216955.1 Iris pallida
GCACCAATTTAGACATTTTGAGTGCTATAAACCTGCTACAGAATTTCATATTATTTCATATCTGCTACAAAATTTCATATTTCATAACCTGTTTTGTATCACATATAAATAACCATAATCGCAAACAATTTCAATCGCAACTTGTATTTCGATCAATCAAGATATAGGAAAGATTTTCCAAAATATGAAATGTTTCATTAGAACATTCAAGATGTACAAAAAATAGTTGTCATTAAAACATTCAAGATGTAGAAAAAGTAGTTGTACGCCAAAATAAACCATTCCATTTACAAAGTATCTGTAGTCCAAAATAAACCATTCCATTTACAAATATCTGTAGGCCAAAAAACAGCTCGATCGCCTCTTTCCTTCTAGCAGCTATCCACAGCTATCAAAAACATATACGCCAACCTACACAAAATTGAGAAAAAAATACATTATTGTATAAAAAATGAGATAGAAATATTTGACACCATGAAATGAACTAAGAGATATCTAGCAGATACCTAGCAGTTTTTATAATAGAGTACTTAGATTTCATACATCAAGTATCCTAAGGATCTTTTTTAGTAAGTTATCATTTGTTGTCGCATGACTATTCAAGTAGGCTCTCTCTTAAGGATTCTTTTTTTTAGATTCCTAGCACAAATACTATGATGCAACAGAAGCTCTGTTGCTTCAACTCTATGAAATGCGTGGGGACAAGTGATCACAATGTTCACCATCTAGCTCTGCTCTAGACTAAAAGAAATACACCCCTGTAGATGATCAGGAGTATATACAACTAGCAACAGACTCCTAGAAGCAGACATCATCCTAGAAGCAATCATGACACTATAGACATCATCCTAGAAGCAGCAAATTAATAACAAAATCTATATCAAGAAGAACAAATACAAGTAAACTCCTCAAGCAAGTAGGATCTTACTTTTCACCTTCTCAAAATTCAAATGGATCAACTATGAACTGATTAATACTTCAGAAATTTCATAACTTTCGAGCATTTGACAATTATGCTGGTAGATGCAGGTTTTCTTTTCTTTTTTTTAACCACCCGAACATTTTCAAAAAGCTCAAGGTTATACCATTAATTCATTGCAATTGTACCCAAATCCAATCCAATTGTATCTGTACTATCTTACAAAAGTAAACAAAACCATAGAAGTTCACATGACAGAAATTCATCTAAGTGTAGAAATGTGAGCTTTAACTTAAGAAATGCATAGGATTAGATACATCATAATTAGAATTCAAATGCAAAATTTGGTGTCAGGAATCTAAGAAAAATATAATCTTAGAAGGAGCATTATCAGTTTAGACTTTAGTATAGATTGGTGGCAAAATTAAAATGACTTGCCTAAGTGTTCACATAACCTGAATTACCTATTATCAGGGGACTATAATGATCTAACAAGCTAAATTGTTAGTGCATGCCACCAATTTGCTAACATTCATCTTAATAAAAATTAACTAAAGCAACAGGCTCAAGTGCAAAGTGGAAAGGAGAATAGGCCTATGGCCTAAGTGTTATTACCCTGCTACTTCTGAGATTCTTACTACAAATGCAGCTGCATCTACTATTGAAAATGCTACTGCTGCAAATGCAATCAGTGCAAAAGCTAACCTTACTGCAAACTATGCTAAGGCAAGGGCCAAGCATTCTAACTTAAAAGTTATAGAAGATACGGCTCATAAAAATCAACTAAAGCAACAGGCTCATAAAAAGTACCTAGTCATCCAACGTCGTAATGTGTTCGGTCGGCCATGCAGTAGTACTTCCAACGATGTCTTCTATTGTGTCATTACCGAAACATGGTCTAAATAGTAGTGCTTTGATTTGTAAAGCAATATCTACCCAAACCCGAGAGACATCTTTTCCAAGAGGAGTACCATGAACCACCGCTTTCGGATCATCTGTCACCTATCGTCTAATTGTAACGATTTCATTCGGATCCATCTAATTTAGCAACTTACATTTTTGATCTTTCAACCAACGACGACTACTTCCACTATGTGACTGCAACAAAGAATGAAAGAATGTTATATTTGATACTAGTACCATTTGAGATAAAACAGTTTTACTTGTTACTACTATATCTTACCTGTGGAGTAGTAGATGGAGTTTTTGAAACTATATTTGGTTCATTTGATTTTACAATCTCCACATCATCGTCAGTGTCCTCCTTGTCATTGTTCTCAAAGTTACCATCTTTAGCGTTATTCACCTCATCTTTTTCCTATAGGGAATAACCATTTTAGTTAGAAAAAATCGAAGTTTTCCTCATGTCAAATTGAAGAATTCTGCTGAGAAGTAGACTTATTACTTGACTTTTCACTAAAGTATCAAGCAATTGGTTTTGTTGTTCAAGTAACTTTGATATTGAGTTAATTTGCCCTTGCATTGAATCAACTTTGCTTTGGGAATTCTTGTCCTCATCGACACTCACCTCAACATCCTTAGCTTGTTCCTGTTGATCACATTTCTAACGAAGGCAATCGTCAGTGGCGATAATGGTGATTGTGGGTGGCTGCGATCGTCGAGCGGATGAGTTTTCACTAACTTGATTCATTAAAATGAATGACGATGGCAAAAATATGTAAGTAGAAATTTAAAAAAATGTGTATAAATTCAAATTTATATACAGTAATTTGAGGACATGAAAACCAAAGAAGACTAAGTACTTCATAACATACCTCATTTCCCCAGTCTGTCTTATCCTCATAAACACAACTAATGACATGAATAGCTTCTTTCAAAAGAGAATCAGGTGTTGCTGACTGAGGGATGCCACCATGTTCCATAAAAGTAGAGGCAAGAAACACAGCAGATTGGACAAACCTTTTCTCCAAGCTCAGTTGTGACATGAGTTGTGACTTGTCATCAACAAACCCAATACCTGGTATCTTAGAAAAAAGTATTTCAGTCATAAGAAAAATGAAATAGAACATAGGGGAGAACCTCACTAACTAGGTCCAGGCATTAGAAAATGAAACAATGCTTGTTTTCATTGCAAGTGTACAGAGGAAGGTATGATAGGCAAAGCAATAAAGAATAAGAATGCGTTCGGCTTGACGAAAGGCCACATGCAAAGTATGTTCTAAGATTGGAAAGTAATAAGAAGATTGATTTACATCTGAGTTTGCTATTCCCTTTTTCAGAAAGGCCTTCTCTAATTAGAGAACTACTACTACAACACAAAAACCTTAAATCACATTTTTTTTCAGTTCGGTTGCATGAATGCTCCCTCATCTTCCATTCAGCTCTGTTAAGGATCACATTAAGGGCCATATTCTCTTTGACATTAAATAAAGTCATATCCTTCCTAACTAATAATACATTTTGGAGAAGAAAATATGACTCTGTAGTCAACAATGATACTATATCCTGGCATTTTCTATTGATATAACAAAACATTTATTTGTTCACTTCGCATTTAAACTATCCATTTCTATGGGTTTGAAAAAACTAAACTTGCGTCCTAAGAGATCAAAAGAATATTAAACAAAAAAAAAGATGCTACAAATGCACTAGTGAAAAGTACATTCAACAGTTAGACAACGAGGTCCATTTGGTGGCCATGATACTAGATTCTTTATTAATTAATTTAATTTCCACTGAAATTTGCAATTGTTTTGCAGTAGTTTTCACTAGCAAAATAATTTAATTTATATAAAAAAGGGCCCTGATGATGCAAGATCAAGGGATTGTGAAGTCTGGTCAGGGTCAAGACTAAAGATGTTCATAACCTAAATCCCATCTACATCCTCTGGGATACAAGCTTCAAGCCGCAGCATGAACAATAACTTACATGCTTAATTTAAACAGTGTACTTTATATGCTTAACTTATATGTATAAATTCAGAATATACCTTCAACCCCCAATATCTTCCAAATTGAACTTAGGTACAGTTTATCCAGATGCTTGCTTGATTTCTTCTTGTCGAAACTCATGTTTGATTTTGAACGCTTCTTATGCGAGCCACCACAAAGTGAAGATAAGATCCCTGCTTTCTTGTTCTTGCTCTTGATAAGAGGTTCATAGCCATACAATGTCGTTTCTGTTGAAACACACACAGTACCCATATAAATAGGCCCTTGAATGCCATCGAGACCTCTTAAATTCATCTAGAATGAGAAATAAGAGGAAAAATAGTCAGCAGCAGGTATTTTTAGATATGAGAACTTCTATATGTAAAACTATGTTCAAATGAAACCATGCTTGCTTAATCAAATAAGGTCTTTCATTGATTAAAAGACCAGTAAATTACTTTAGAACCATCAAGGCAAATTAAATATTGGGAAAACTCTAGTAAGTGGAGATATTTTTATTTCCAGGATACAAGAAGCGTCTAGGCAACCAATTGGCCGAGTTCTTTGGTAGAGAAGGGGAGTTATTGGGTTTAAACCCAAGGAAGACAGTAAAGAAATTGACCCTTATTCTCAATAAAAGAAGCCTTGAATCTCTGAAAGTCAGCACAAGTGTTTTTGGTAAGACTTTATATAAGTAGCCAACTTTATTAGAGTAACTGTATCATTGACATCAAATCATAAATAGAGACGCCTTGAATATTATTTCTTGATGAATGTATGGCATCACGGATTAGATAACAGATGAACCAGCATAAAATTACTTACATCAAAGAACACAATATTATGGTTGGTGTATAGATCATTCCTATCAATAATACTGTCAAACCTCTGTGGAAATTGCACATAACAAACTTGCCTCCAAGATTTGGGTCCATAAGGAAACACATAGCTTCCCTCAACGCCTTGCTATTATTTATGTAATGATCACATTCAAGATTCAACATGTAGGATCCATTGGTTAGGACAGCTGACACTCATACCTGTGGTGTTGGGTGGGTGAGGGATAAGATTATCAAATGCAAGATATTTCAAAAATGTAAGAACAATGCCAAAGTTCAGTTGCTTACAAGTGCATTCATTGCTCCAGCTTTCTTGTGATGTTGGAAACCGGGACGTTTCCTATGGGACACATACTAATCGTGGAAGCTCATTTCCTTCACTGTCAAGCTCTCCACTGTTGCCTAAGAAAACCTGAAAACATGGATATTAAGTTGAATCAGGAAGCTTCCTTTTTTAGTTGTAAAAAAATTAGGAAGACATTTCACAAAACAACAATGCTAAGGAAGCTCTCTTTAGGGTTTTTGTATATAAGTCCCTTAAATGTCCGATACTCATTAACTTGATTGAACCAAAACAAGAGCTTGATTTGTGCTTAAAAATGGTTCTTCCCTTTTCTCTACAGGTTTTAAAGGCACAACTTCTAGCAAAACTTAATGGATTTACTTAATACGTTGATCCTGTTGAGAAGAAGGTATTTGGAGGAGGCATCTTCCAGCAATATATTCATCATAAAGGTATTGCCATCTTTGGAAATAACTAAAAGTTTAACTGGATTCTAGTGTGAGCATGTCTTTTAATTGAAATCTGGCTTCGACATGTTATTAATTATTACTTCAATATGAAAAATTATCATTGAAAACAAAATCGGTGATCCTATACATGTTCAGTCTTATTTTTTAGAATGGTCTTCAATTCAGTACTACTAGTTCATTTGATTCAGAAATTGGTCTATCTATTCTGAAATAGCTTTATTACTAAACAATTAATTATTGTTTCTTTTTGCTATATGTAGGGAAATATTATCGACACCAGCCACACAGGGAATTATTCTAGCTGGGAATTTGATGGATCTTGACCGGCTATAAATATTAATATATACTGGTGTTAATTTGATTCAATGATATGGTTAAGAAAAAATGGCGAATTGGTGCACAGTGCATAGGATTCTAACAAACAATTGGCAGATCCAATAATAAAAAGGCTAGAAAATATATTTAAAGAGTATTAAATTAGGAGATTGATCAGGAAAGTGTACCAGAAAACAAGAGAGAAGGAAATGTAAACAAACCAATACAAACCAATTTCATGGCGGAGTACAGTCACATAGTTCGGCTTCTCCACAGAGCGAGCGGTAAGAGCCTCCAAGAGGATCTCCCACACCATCTTCCCTTCTAAGCCCGACTGGGTCAGGCATTTTCTCGAACACCACAGCTTCAGGAAGGCGGTGAGCGAGAGCGCATCGTTGGTGAAGCCTGTCGTGTCCTGAGAGGGCTTCGAAGAGTGCAGCGGCGGGAGAGGGACGGGGCTCCAGTTCGGGAAGGACGCAACGGTGCGGGAGTTCAAGAAGCTGTATGGGCTAATCGGGATGCGACGCTCGGGCAGCAAGAATGATGGGTCACTTAGCGGATCTTGGGGTTGATAGAATTGAGGGATTCCCGAACCCTGAGCGGTGGAGAGATGACGGAGGGAGCGGCGATGGGTGGTAGCCGGAGAGATTTTTGTGTCAAATATAAGAGGTGTAGAGTCCAATACCCCTCTGTCGATCCAATGGGAATGAGAAATGAAAGTTGTTAGGGTTAAGAGAGAAAGGGGGGAGTGCACCAAAATTTTGTGCTAGTTTTCCAGAAGCGGCAAAATGAAAAAAAGTTGGGGAAAAATAATTTGGAACAACACTTTAAAAGTGTTGTGTTTATTATAAATTATTGTACAACATTTTAAACTGTTTTTTAAAAGTGTCATTGAATTTATGTTTATGGCATTTTTAAAAAAGTGTTATAGATGATGATAAATATTCCGTATCGAACCAAACCGAACGGAATAAATCTGTTAGATTTTAAGTTTATTTGGTTTAACCAATATTTCAGTTTATTTATATTTTTTTGGTCAATATATAGTTACTAAATATACAAAGGTATATTTCGTATATATATTACTAAATTTTCTTATTCGGTTTACCAGGGGAGAGAGGAATTTTATATAAAATTTCTGAAAGGTTAGTTTGATTTGAAGAGTATTCTGCAGACTCCTTGGCATAAATTTTTTTTACAGTAACGATTTAATCTCATTACGACGTTGTAACTTATATAGCATCCAAAATGTGCTATAGACTTTTTTTTAATCATGTAAAATATATAGAATACGATGCTGCTCCTAATCGAACTGGATACCTTACTTTGACATACGGGCATAGCAACATAAGCAGCATCCAGAAAAAACTATACCTTTAACAGCGTTCATAACACGCTATATAAAGTTCTGTTAACAGCAAAATAGCAGGGAGGCATAAACGCTATAGATAAACTGTTATTGTATGAACTTTTAATAGTACTTCACAATGAACGCTATGGATGATGATATTATAATAGAAGGGAGGCTCGAATGCTATAGATAAACTGCTATTGTACGCTCTTTTAATAGCACAGCGGAATGAACGCTATTGATGATGACATTCTATAGCAGGGAGGTTGCAACGCTATAGATAAACTGCTATTGTATGCCCTATTTGTTGTAGTATAAGGATTCATATCAAAATTATATTCTTCCAAACCTTAACATCAATATATATTCGACAAGTCATATCTAAATAATTCTTACATTCCTTCTCCCTAAAATTGAAATCCTCAAAGTTTTCAGAAATTATATTTTAAGGAAAACATGACAGTATGAAAGACATTTGCCAGAATAAGAGCGTAACTAAGGATTCATTTCACATAATCAGAGAATCATAGCAAGATTCTCATAAACTTCTTTTAAAGTTATCCGGTTACAACTTCACAAAGAATCACCTAGTGCTACTAACAACTCTAGATTCTTTTAGCACTAGTTCTCAAAGTCTTGGTCCTTGGTGTGGGGGTAGTCCCTAACTGTTTCATCTTCTTCTATAACCCTTCAACTTGGGTCCTGCTTTCTTATTGCAGATAATAGGATCTAACTATAATACATGAGTGTTTGAAATGATAAATGTGGTAAGATAGTTCAAACCCAATAATGATATGAATTGTTTGTAGTCTGAAATGCTAATGGCACTATTGAAATAAAGAATTTGATAAAATAGGTGAAAGGGCCAAGTATAAGAATAAGAGTTTGATCTAAGAAGTTAATGATTGTCTGAAAGTGATACAAAACTGATAGTAATCATATAAGACGACAAAAATTGATATACAAGACGATCAAAATCGATTGGTCATAAACAGAGGGGATCAAAATCTTAATGATATTGAAATTTAAGAAACAATTCAAGGATAAGAAATTGAATTTCTTCCGATATGACAGAAAACCAAAATGTAGGATTTGTAGAAGGAAGTCGGGGTAATCATCCCTCTCTGCTTCGACTACTACCAAGATCCAGAATTTCAGTCATGAAGATGACCACTCATGAAGCATATTCTTGTTATAACTCCTCGTTTAATATTTTCTTTCTTTTTCACCGGATTTGTAATCCTTTCGACTTAATCATCTTGAAAGTCTGAATTCCTCTACATCTTCCTAAGTTTTAGTTTAATCCTTGTATCAGAATTTATAAAATTCTTGGACATTGTCCAAATCTATACTCCTCCTATTAATGCCACTACAACTTAAAATTTTATTCCTCGTTATATAAATCAACCTCCACATATCTTTTAATTGTACCTTCAGATATCACTCTTCTTAAATTTGGTAATCTTACAAAATCTCTAAATTTTCTTATAACTCATTTTTTTTGTTTTTCTAGTCCTCGATCATTCTCTACCTATACTTATTTGATTTAGCATCATCATTGCATGTAATCATAATATCCTTTACATGTATCTTGAACTCCTAAATTTAGTATCTTGCCTTAGTTCAAAATGAAACATCTCAAGAATCAGTAGCTTAAAAAATATTTAGGTTTTCAAAATCCAGTTGTCCTCGAATATCCTTATCAGCTATAAAAATACAAATATAAAATATTACTATTTTATGCACATTCTAATTCTTGAAATCATTCTTCGTTCCTCCTAAAACAATCTATACTCAAAATAATTCTCCAAGTGTAATCATTTTCCCAATTGATGATACCGGCCTCTTGATTTCATTTCCAATCTCAGTCATATATTTATCCCAATTTTTTTTATCTAAATGTCCAACATCTCACATTCCTACAAGATACCACTTGATAACAAATTCGTCTTCTGCGAGATAGATGATTAGGATACTTCCTTAACTTTTCCCAAGGTAAAGAGATATAAAAATTTCAAAGTGTAGATGACAGATGTAGATACGAGATATTTGATCGATGTAAGTAGTACAAGGTTAATTAAGACAAAGAAATAATGGTAAGATGATGAAATCATGATACGATAAGGAAAAATGATAAGACAAGAAATAATGGTAGAAATTGTTCTTTCTCATTTGGTCAAAGAAGTGAATCAATTTAAGATATGATCTGATAACCATACACGTCTATCCGAAATCATGTTGACAGAATTTTTGCCACGCCAATAAGCATGGCTGCAATAAACAATAGAGTCCATAACTAAGGTATACACCCTATAATCATGTTATCTATATTCCTTACCACGCCAACCGGTATGGCTGTAAGAAAATCTTAATTCTATAACAAGGATAGTAACCCAAAATTAGACTCCATGTCCTTATCATGCTAGCTTGTATGACCGCGATAAATTCTAAACTCCATAAATAAAGTAGACATTTACCCTTCTCATCGTACTCATCAAATATGTTATCAGAATATATCTTAACTCAATTCATAAAAACTTATCTAGAAACAAAATCAAAGTCAACAATGAACATCAAGATTCAAAATTCATCAACGAATCAAGGATAAGTAAATGGAAACAAGCAGAAACAGATTCTGAGGTAGGGTTTAGAGGAAGTTTCTCAAGGGATGTCCTAAAGGTATATCTAGGTCAGATTCCTGGAACATAATCTAAAACAAATCTTAACCTTCATATAAGATTGACTAATCATATTCTCTTCTCAACCTATATGATATATAAGTTCAACTTCTACCTTCTAGTTCTCTAGAGGGTCCATAAACTCATCCTAGTGCAAGAATAAGGTTCAATAACAGACATATATTTTAAAATCAGGACGAATAGAAGCAAGTGAAAAATAGACTTGAAACATTTTCGAAATAAGACTCCCAAGGGTCATCCCTGGAATCTATCAAGAGTTTCTAGTATGTGACTGAGTACCAAAATCCTAAAATATTTCATGACTCAATCTTAATCCTAGGACAGGCTCGCAGTAGTACAGATAAGCTCAAGTACTACCACAATTTTGCATTAATTACAAATACTGACCTGCATGGACTACCACTAAAAATGTGTCACGACCCGCATCCGGATATATGAGTACGAATACGTGGGCCACGTTCAGCCTATGCCGCAGTATCGGCGGTAGAGCGCTGTCAAATACCTGATGCTAACTACAACATCTAAAAGATCCATAACTATAAATGTACTCATATATATCACATCACAAAAGCTAAGAAAGGTAAGACAAGAAAGATAACAATATCACTAGAACAACTAGAATCTACAAAGGATCATATGAGATAAGAATGAAACAGAATAAAAATAATAACAAAACTAAAATAACTATCAGGCCTAGCACTCCTGGGAGACAACTCACGGTGAAAGAATATCGAGATCCGCCTCAGCTAGCATCTTCATGTAGTCCAATAATGAGGACATAACAACTCCTAAAAATATTGTCAACGTATCCAGTCAGGATGGGAACAAGTACATAAACTAACAGCAATTCCATGTGAATTGACAAATTCTATAAGAGACAATTATAATAAAATACAAGATAAAATATCAAGACTGGAATATAAACATGATATGTAAAACTGGATATCATGTCAGGGTATGAAATACTGGAATGTAGAATAGTACAGTAATATCTGATGTATAATATAAATATAAATGGTTCCTTAAGATATTGGAGCATTATGTGATCGGCTTAGGTCAAGATCAGGCTCTTCTATTTGACAGACTATGTTGGAAGAACAAGCACAGGTAAACCAAGAGATCAGGCAGGCCAAAATGGAAAGCTATGGTGCAAGTATTATCAAGTCAGGCTTTACCCTACGTGAGGCGAGGGTAAAGCTATGATGCAAGTAGTAATCAATGGGGTGTGATCACATAACATCTAATAACTCTCCATCCCCAAGTAGTACAATGGATCCGGACATGTCATGTCATGATGTGGGATTCTCTAAGAGAGTAGCAAATTCCCTTAGGAATCGGCATCTATACAAGTATAAGAAAATAAGATCGAATAATGTACCAATATACCAAGATGACCCAGGAATAACATCTCATGACAAGATCCGACGTATACTAATCTGTATACCATCGTGTCAGGAATCAAGTAAAACACTACAACTAAATCGGATAGTAGATATCAAGACAATAAAAACTATCAGAGAATGTACTCGCCTGCTGTCCTGAGCAATAAGTGAGGGTGTATGCCTGAACCGACGTCACAGAGACCTAATATGAATTTACAGAGTTACTTAGTGTTCTAGAGTTATATATATATATATATATATATATATATATATATATATATATATATATATATATATATAAATATATATATATATATATATATATATATATATATATATATATATATATATATATATATATATGCATTAATTCTATGCTTCTAGGCCTATTCTAGGTCAAACTCAGTCAAACTAAGTCAAACTGGGTCAAAGGTTGACTTACAGTTGACTTTCGTCACAGCTAGTCTCTATAATCATCCACATGGTCAACTTATCAATTTTAGTGATGTAAAATTACTGGAATCGACGGATCTCAATTTCGATGCAATGATCTAAAAATATGAACCAAAAAGAGAAGGATTATAACAAATGGTGATAGATAAGGGAAAAAGTCTACAGATATTGTCGGATGATGAAATAATCATCACCAAAGTGTCTAGAATGGTCAAAATAGCTAGAATAGCCTACCCATAAGTCCAATTTGGACACAGGGGCAAAAAGATAAATTTTGGGTCAAAATGGTATCTATGTCGGACCCACTTTGCACCAAAAATGTGCAAGAATACAAGTCAACTAAATCTAACAAATTATATATCCACGAATCCAGAATGAGGATACAAACCCAACGGTATATCCGAAATTGGATTCCATTGACCCGATCTCAAAATGGTCTGTTGACCTGGATATTGAAATTCCGATTTGCATAAAAATGCATACCGGAACCAAAGTCCATTAAATTTAGCAGATTATATGTCAAAGATTCCATAATGACGATACGAACTCAACGGTATATCCAAAATTGGATTCCGATGAGCCGATCACAAAATGGCCCGTTAACGTGGACTTTGGGGCCCGTCGTGCACTGAAATGCGTGCCGGAGCCCACGTCCTCCAAATCGAGCAAACTTTATATGAATTCATGTCAGAATGACGCCATGAGTCTACATGTGGTATCAGAATTTGAATTCGGAGTCCCAGATTCAAAATTAGAATTTTACAAGTTAGAAATTACGAATTTGGACGGCCAACTTTGGCGTCAAATTCAACCAATCAAACAGGCTCACAATGAAATAAAACTTAAGGGACAGTAAGAGGGTTATACCAGCTGTGCACACGAACTGGTGGAACGCCAAATGGAGCTACGACGGAGGAGATACGAGTCCACGAAGTTAGCTCCACAAAACTGTCCAAAATATACACAATTTAAAGGGTCAACTTGGTGGCCGATTTTGACATATCAAACGACGGAATTAATGGTTGAAACTTGACAGAGGTGAAGGGGTATATACCGATATTGAGAAGGAAAAAGCGCATCGACGATCCAACTGTCAAATTTCTCAAAAAACGTACACGAAGTCGCTGCGACGAAACACGAATTCTGAGTTCAAACTCGCGCGTTACGACGAGATCTCGTACAAAATGCATGAATCGCCTCTTATACACGTCGAGGTCAACGACCACCCAGGGTGGTCGCTCTTGCTCGCGTGCGGCTGAGGGGAGGAGGGGGTGACCGCGCGGTGGTGGTGCGGTGGCGCGGCCATACGCGGCTGCTGCGGCAGCCATTGCTGCTATGCTGCTGCTGTGCCGCTGCTGCGTTGCTACTGCAGCTACAGCTGCTCGAGGTGGCAGCAGTATGGCGGTGGTGGCTGGCAGCTACGCTCGAGCTACTGGCCGGGGGAAAGAGGAGGAGGAGAAGAAGAAGGTGGAGGCAGAGAAGTAGATGTTTATGGTGATAAGATGATGGTGATGTGAAGAAGAAGAAGAAGAGGTGGAGATGATGTTGTGGTGAGGGAGAGGAGGAGTATCGGCTGAAAGAGGGGGAGAGGGGTCTACTGTGATGGGAGATGGGGTGAGGTGTGTGTACTAAGAAGAGAGAGAGAGAGAAAGAGAGAGAGAGAGTGAGTGATATATGTTGGTATTAAAGAAAGGGGAGAGAGATAGAGAGAGAAATGAGAGGGGGTGTTTGTCGGCTAGGGGGGATGTGTGCTGATAGTGATGTGGGGTTGAGTGTGTGAGTGGTATAAAGGAGAGAGAAAGAATGGTGTGTATGTGTGTGTGTGTGTGTGTGTATATATATATATATATATATATATATATATATATATATATATATATATATATATATATATATATATAAAGAGATATTTTGCAAATGTAGAGAGCGAGAGTAAAATATCTACAAAGTGTAGAGAGAGATATTTGTGTGGGGTGTTTGGGTAGTCATGAGAGGGGCCTACATAGAATTGGGTTGGGTGTTGGGTCAAGTTTGGGCTAAGGTTTGATCATAATTATAAATTAAATCATTTATAATCATGGATGAAATAGGAGCACATGGGAGATCAATTGGGTGGCATGCAAGTGGCACGTGCATAGTAGACTCAAAATAGATCATAACCATATATTGGGTCGCTTAGATTGGACGGATGTCGGGTGTCACGACCCACTCCCGAATAATCGAATATGAGTCGGACACGCCCAGCCTTCGTCGATGGACACGACAAAGTAAGTTGTACAATACTAAGGAAAACTCCAAGTCATAATATGATGTAAACATCCACAGCTTTATACATAACGTTCCCAGAAAATCACCAATATCCATCAATCAAAATATATAATGTTATCCGGAGACAAATCCGGTCAAATAAAATAAATATACAATAATGAATATCCAAAATACAATCTCCAGAAAATAAATAAAATAAAAGCTGCAATATCCAATGCAATCACATGCTCCATGTGGCCTCAAGCTTACCTGCAACGTATCATGTCAAAAAAAGTAAAGTACAACCCCGACAAGAACAATATACAACGTAATCTGTAGTACAGAATACAAGGTAAAAGTAGAATACCATAAATGGAAATGAAACTACGGTACCAGAAATGTAATGTAAAACTGCAGGCAATAGACGCGACAGTCAATATGCAAGACAATGAATACGGCTATCAATGTACAAGGCAATGAACACGACAATCAATATGCAAGTGTGGCAATTTGAAATATTAAACTAATGGGTGACCGACTTAGGACCACAATCAATCAATGAGTCAGTCAATTATACAAGATCCGGCATCATCGTACGTAAAGTGTACGATTCGGCTATCCATAATACCTATGTCGGGTGTGGTCACACAAAAGCTAATATTTCCCCCAATCCCCGCAATAAACAATGACTCACAATATAATGAACAAGGTCCAAGGCAATCATGTGTATCTCGTGTCCGATATGAGAATATGGCACATGAATGTAAGACAGAAAATACAAAGTACAAGTCGAGTTGGTGTACTTGCCTCTTCTTGGAAGCACGAGAGTAGTACTACATGGACGTAATAGATCACCTGGTAGTTGGTACAATTTGTTAGGGTTTTAAAATAATGACCATTAGCTAAGTATAGCTAATCTAGCTAATCATTTAAAGTTACACTAATTAATTACTATATATATATAAAAGTTTTAATAAGTTTTATGAAAATAGACTTTGTAACCTAATATGATAAATAGTCAAGAACTTGGCATTTTATGAAATAGTATTTCAAGTCCCAAAACTTACTGGCTAATTATATTAATTATCATTAATAGTTTAACTAAGGAAAAAGAGTTTAATGAATATCTTAGCAAAATAGGCTATTTAATCTAATGGTACAAAATAATATTTTACTCTTTTTAAAAAAAAAAATATTCATTACAATTATTTAGTGTTAAACAATGCTAATTAGCTAATATTGTTTAATAGTTTTCTAGCAAAATACTATAGTTGGATAAAATCCTTTTAGAGATATTTTACAAAGTAATAATAATAATAATAATCTAACAATTATTATCTAGCTTAACCAATTAAAGTTTTAGATAGATAGAATAAATTCTTAGAAAATATTTTGCAAGATAATAGTAATTTCTAAAAGCATAATTTTGTTTAGAAAATATGTAACAAAATCGTATATATAATATTTTATAAACACATTAAAATATTTTACTAAGCTAACAATTATCAATTAATATTAATTACCTAAACATTAACTAAGCAATATCTAGCCCACAATACTCAGCCCACAAATTCATTCCTAATAATAAAACCTAACTCTTCTCCAGCCCATCAATTTAGTCCCAGCTAATACAAGCCCAGATATACTCCTAACTTATTAACAGCCTCAAATGACAGCCCACACTCTACTCTTAAACCACCCAGCCCAATCCTACTTTACTGCTAAATCAACAATTAAAACCTTAATTCTTAAACCAACCCAGCCCAATCCTACTATCACTAAAAATTCTTACAAAAAAATCCAAAGCCCGCTTCTTCTCCCCTGACCTGGCCCACATACTAAATAATCCCTAACATATAACTGCTTCCTTCTCTCTCCTCTCTCATTCTAACACAGCCGACAACAAAAAATCCCATTCCCTTCACTTCGTCTTCTTCCTCTGTCCACTCTCATTCTTCTCATTTGTCATGCCCCAGAACCAGAATACTGGAGAGCGGGGGAATGACTCAGCCAGCTACGTATTACGGGTAGATGAATACCGTATAATACGATCAATGCTGTCTACAAGACGAGGGGGTGTATATTACATGAAAGTCTCCCTATGGTCACTTCACATCTATTGTCTCAATCATTCAAACAAGAAACAGAAAATAGAGAACATGTAAGATGAAGCAGTAAGGCGTCCCAAACGCTTAATCAAAATGTTCTTGATATCTGGCTTTACAAAATATAGCCAGATGATGTAGCAAAATATACACAATTGTTTATCATCGGCAGCCTGACTTTAGTTACAATCATGTAAAGTAAGTACAAGACAATCCGACTAACATGTCGGTGCCAAACGACAAAGTTTAAAGTAGATAACAAAACGAGCGGGGAAGTAAGAAACCCACTCGAGCCCTCCTGCGATCATCCCTCTAGTGTTGACCATCTTGGAGGTAGAAGTAAGTTGGATCCTCGGAAACTGGCTCTAAATCTGGCCATGCAAAACCAGAGAGGTTAGACCTCTAATAGCAAGTACCGCAAGGAAGCACGATATGAGGAATAAACCAGTAATAGAAAATATAATAAATAGATCTCTGGTGGCTACTGGGATTCACATCACATCACGATACTTCGAACCAACTTCCCAACCAAACAAGGATAGAAGTTGACCCGTCATGTCCTAATATTCCGATCATCTTAGTTAGTCATCAGAGTAGAGACAGTACACAAACAAATTAATTTAAACGGCCATACAACTACTACGGCTTGCTACTGTGAGTTCCAAGTTATCCTGGAATTATGCAATAGGGATTTCTCAGTTCTTACTATGTACAAGCAAGGCTAGTTTACCCAGTCAATCAATTACGTCAATCATGAGTTAGACGAGTCCCAGCGGGACGCCCGTCATCAATATACAATAAATAATATAACCAGATACCGCTCCCTGCCCGTGTGGTAGATTTGCAGTATCTGTGGGGACCAGCAGGCCTGTCGGGCACTACTAGTCCCAAGAGGGCTGCCATGTAAGAACTCGGGAATCTATTCTCTCCATGCAATCATTATTTTATTTAACTTAATAGTCTCTATGTGGAGTGAAATCCCATGCCGTGGATCATGGTCATTCAGAATGAGTACTTGTGTACGGGGTACGATATGCACAACTCTACAACGATACCCGTACGGTTAGGTTGTAGGTCTTACATAGAGTATTGCAACAGTCAAAACTAACCACGAAATAATCATGCCTTGACCATAAAGTACACATGCTGCTGTTTGTAGAAAATAAATAAATAAATAAATAAATAAATTGAAGCCTGTATGTGCCTGTATGCCAATATTCAGGATTAGCCAGTCGATTTCAATAGTTCATAATATGAACGTGTCTCATTCATTCAATTCAATAAGACGACTACCCAATCTCTTAGTTGCAACTAGGAACGCATGATCAATTATTAAATTAAGATGACAATCCCTGTCAATCAATGTCAACTAATGTTAAACAAATGCCAAGGCAACAATTAATGTCATGTTAATAATTAATGCTAATAAATGTCAATCAATGTTAATCAATGTCAATTTGGAGCAAGGATCAGGCGAAAAAACATTGGGGTCAGAGTCATGCGGCTCGCGAAACTTGGGTTTCATGCGGCCGTGGACGAATGGGTTTCATGCGGTTAGGCAAGTATGATTCCATGCGGCCGGAACAGAATAGTCTCATGCGGCCAACTTAGTAAAGCTTTATGCGGCAGATAAGTCATACAGTGCCATGTGGCTGAGAAGAATCAGCGCCATGCGGCTGGGAATGATCAACGTTATACGGCTGAGAATGATCGGCATCATGCGGCTAGATTTATACAAGTCCCATAATACTAAGCTGCGGCAAGAAAGAAATCCTATATGGCTAAGATGACATGCAGTGATGCGGCTAAGATAGTTCATATGCGGCTACGGGAATGACCCTCATGCGGCAACCGGGTCCCGGCTCAGTCATGCGGCTGAACAGTGCCATACGGCCGACTAAGTCCATGCGCCTAACTAAGCTCATGCGGCTGACTGAGCTCATGCGGCTGACTAAGCTCATGCGACCAAGGAAGACGTGCCGCATGAAATCTCATGCGGTCAAGCACTGCTCTTCTTCTCCACTTTCTCGAGAAGAAGAACCATGGGAAGCCATGTTTCTAAGCTCCATAAATCCTTCATTCCAAGTCCAAATCTGGACTTCCATAGGTCAAAATTGGGTAGAGCAAAATTCTCTACAACATGGAACCATCAAAACTTAAAGATAACAAAGTTTACTAGATCAAAATCTAAGGAATCCGAAAATGCTACAAAACTTAGATCTAAAAGAAATGAACCATAGATATTGAAAATGTTAAGTACTAAAGAGGCTCAAAATCAAGTAAAGAAGATGATGGAACAATAATAATGGTGATCCATCAAGAAGCAAGTTTGGCACTTGCCTTGGCGACTGGTAGGTGGGGGAGGAGTTATAAGGAAGAAGAAGATTAAGGGTGAAGTGATAAAGAGAGAGAGAGAAAGGGGATGGCTTTAAATGAAGGGGTGGTGATAGGTAGGGGTTTGTTTCGGTTCATGATGAACCAACTTAACTAAACCAATCCAAGCCGAACCCAAAGTATAGCTAAAGCAGAGTATAAAAGTAGGAAATAAAATACAGAAATAAAATTAACATGAATTTAAAGGGATTTAAATACAGAACAATACATGATAGTTATTAAATAAATATATTAGAGCAGTATATATATCTAAAATACGTATTCTGGGAACGAAAAGTGACATCTCTATCCTCCTTAAAAAAATTCCGTCCTCGGAATTTCAAATCCAAGCAGGATAGGAATATCAAAACTAAACTAATCTAGGTACAAAAAACTTAAGCAAGCAATCATTCTTTAATGTTAACTAGCAGATAACATATCTATATTAATAATCTACGATATCACGTAGTCCTATCCATAGGGTGACAAGCATGAGGGGTTAAGACAATCAAGGTACACGGAAAAAAATATACCTTATGAGTCAAACAGATATGGATACCGTGATCGGATATCATCCTCACGTTCCTACGTTGACTCTTCTAATGAGTGATGACCCCAAGCAACCCGGACAAGGCTAATTGTTCGGTTCTTGAGTATCTTCTCCCTTCGGTCCAAGATGGACACAGGCTGCTCCTCGTAAGACAGGTTGGTACCAACAACCAGCTCAGAATGATCAAGGATATGGCTTGCGTCCGATATATACCTTCGCAGCTGAGATACATGAAACACGTCATGCACCTCTCGTAACGAAGGTGGAAGGGATAAACGATAAGCAACATCGCCTATCCTATCAAGCATAACGAATAGTCCTACGTATCGCGGACTCAACTTCCCGCGAACGCCAAATCTAATGATCCCACGGGTAGGTGAGATTCATAGGAACACTGTTTGCAAAAACAAAAGTTAAAAAACTTTATTGATACAAACTTTGTAAAAGATTACAATTTGAATTCTGGGAATGGTACAACTTTAGGAATCCAATCTAGATGACGATTGCTTTATCCCTTGGACGATGTGAACTCTGAAGACGAAGCCTCTGAAGTTGAGAACAACTCTGGAATTTGAAGGCAAAAAGCCTCGAAAGTGGAAGGCAAAAGCCTCAGAAGAATGCAGCAGCACTTGGGCAAGAACTCCTGGACTCTCTGAACTTTGAAGTCTGATCTCTCTGATTTCTGATAATTGATCCTTGATCCTCGTGAATGGAGACTTGAAACGCTATTTATAGAGTTATGAGAAATAACTAACTTTTAGTTATTCTGGACTGCGCATGAGGGATTGCGAAGCAATTGGTTTGCGCAGCAATGGACTGCGCAAGCAGTTGTTGGATCATGGGCTAACTATCTTGGACACATGGCATTATTTGATTGAAATACGCATGATCATGCACAGGCAGTTGCCACGAAATGAGCAATTGATGGCATGAATGCCACGTGTATTTTGTTATTTGTACTGATAGAACGCGCACATTGAATTACGCAGGCTTTGGATTATGCCAACTTGAATTACGCAGGAAATGGATTGCGCCAACATAGAATGTGCTGCCAGATGTCCTCGAGCGTCGTGCTGCACGATTAAACGAACGGCCGCCTCGATCTCCGCGCTGTCAGTTGTCAGAAGATTTGATTTGTGTCAGGTAATGATGGTGATTTGCCATGTCAGCCTGCGCACTTGGAAGTATGCGCAATCTATCCTGCGCAATCTGATGTCTGCACAATCTGATGTCTGCGCAGTTCATCTGAAAGTTGTATTTTTTGATATTCTGACTTTGTTGATGTGTGCAACTTGATTTTTTAGGACCTACAAGACCCCCTTCAAAGTTTTCGAAAGTTGAACTTATTCAAAATTTTGAAATACTTTGAATTTTGAATATGAAACCAATTTGCGCACATAATGAATCTGAGGATTTAGCCCATTTTTAGGCACAATCTAAGGCGGCCGTTTCGACTTTAAAAAAACTATAAATAGTTTCTCAATGCATTCGAAGTGTTCTTTACTTGCTTTCTTCTTGATCTTGAAAGAAAAGACTTTTGAGCTCTTCCTTTCTTTCCTCTTCGACAATTCCGATGGCTCCCCGACGATCTTCTGCCGCTGCTAAGGGCAAGGCCCCCGCCGAATCATCAACCAGGGCTGCGCGCCGAGCTTCGCGCCATGAAACTGCTCACCCAGCAATGATAGGTAGAGAACCCAAATCAAAAACTCTTTTTAGAGTTTTGATTTCAATGTTCTTGTCGGAATCCATCTCTTTTTAGAGATAGGATCATATTGCGCCACCCTTTTTAGGGTTCTGGTTGCATAAATCAGTCCACCCTTTATTTTTATGAAGAACGACTCTCTGCGCGATCGGTTGAATTGTGCTGATAAAAGTCAGCGCGATTTGCTGATTTGCGCGAGTCTGTCAGCGCAAACTGATGTTTATTTGTTTGCACAAACTGATTATGCGCAATTTGATGTTTGCGCAATTTGATTTTTGTGCAAACTAAATCTTTGATTTTGACTTTGTACTGAAGATTTTTGTTTTCTCTGTCTGATGCAGTTAATACCAGAGAAGACCCAGAATATGAGAACTTCGTGGGGAACCTTTCAGAATCAGAGTATAAAGAGGACTTGTCATATGTACATTATCCTCAGTATGATCTGCCGACCTCCCGTCAAGCCATTTTGGTATCCCAGGACAATGAAACATTGTAATGTTTAATGAACGGACAACCTCTGGAAACAGCAGATGCTGTTATACACAAGAAACCCTTATTCTTATTTGGTGAAGCTTTTGAGAAAAGTTCCCAACCAAGACCGAAGATGGAAGAAAGAGTTGTCTATCAGACGGATAGATCTTTCTCGATACCAAATATTCCACGCTGCCTCCCATTATCCCAGTATGCTCACGCGAGTTATCCGAGGAAGATGGAATGGAACCTTACTCCGTTCCAAGATGCCCGTCCGGAAAGAATTTTTGTGAAGAAGGGGCCGAACAAGAAAGATATGTTCTACAGTTCTTCTGAACGGTACAGTATTTTGCTGAGAGGACTGAAACCCGGTTGCATTCCGCCGGAGAATTCTTTATTGTTGATGCCCGTCAGGACCCCAATTTTCGTAAATGAATTTGCGAAAGTCGAAGGAAGATATCCGGAGCAAGACATCAGACTGACTGGATTAGTGAATCCAGATTTCAAAAGATGGAGCTGCATAGCCAATTGGATTCTGACCAAGTTTGAAGGCGAACTGCAGCAAATCAACTTATACCAAGCAGTGCATGCCACTGTCTATAGTTTTGCCCTGAACCCTCACCTGTTCCTGGCTTTAGCAGAGAGGTATAATTATAGAACAGGAACCTTCATGACTCCCGACGGAGAAATTGGATTTGCACTCCATGAGATAAAGTATATCTCTTTTCTGCCAATGGGAGATTTCCCATATGAAGAATTCGTCCCTACCAATGATGAATTGGACAGACTTTGAAGAGAAAATGCAGAAATGGTAGCAGTATTTGAGGAACTGCTATGCCATTACAAGATCTATTCCTTGTTCTATAAGAGTGCCACATCAAACACTTGCTATTCCTCGAAATGGCTACCTTATTTGTTCCTAAACCACATTCAAGAACCAAAGACCAAGGAACATGACAGATATTATCCTGATTTTTTCAAGCCATTGAGCAACACAGAAGTGATGAAGTTGATGGAAGAAAGTGGTGATTTTGATAAACAGATAAAGGATGACTATCAGTGTCCTCCTTTAAAAATAGGAGATACTCTCGAAAGTTATCTGAGAGTAGGATATAGACCGATGTCGATGGAAGCCCAGTTAGCAGGGTTTCTGATACATTAGCTTCGTCGATTTGTAGTTCCGGGATCCAGTGCAGTAGACCGCTTCCACCGCGGTGTTCTATTTACGGCCTTCAGATTAGTCTTCGGCTATAAGATGGATCTTCTGTCAGCCATGACTTGTAAGCTGAATGCTGGTCTTCGTCTCTATGTCGATCTGATGCTGAAATCCAAGGGTGAAAAAGAATTCCCTCGGTTGGAATTACCATATACATATCTGTTTGGGTGGTTGCTCCTCCACCATCCCACTTTGATGGACCCCGGTATGGGACCGGTTGATGGCAGCTTTTTACGAAGATACTCCAATGGTAAGTGGAAGTTCACTGCTCTCTGAGACTGCAGATATGCTCTAAACTTGAGTAAGGGATGGAACTTTTATTGTACCCCTCCTCTTGCTGGTTACGAACAAATGCGAACAAATATGATTGATTCGCTGATGCATCCTCTGAGCCGTGTAGCTTTTGAATGGTTGAAGACAATCCGACCTTCTCATTTGGTATACCGATTTGAAGATGAATATTATTTAGAGCCATATCTCCCCAGTCGATTCGCTTGACAGTTCGGCTATGACCAATTCCATGCGGGGAATGCTATTACAAGTCTTCAGGAAAAAGGTTATTTGATAGATGGAGCCCGGGCCTGGGCTTACTATAATGCTCGAGATACGAAATCGACGTTCTCGATGCCTGTAAACAGCAATCATGGCCCTCGGATGCTGTTTACATACTCAATTTTTTATACATCTTCAAATACCTTTGCCGAGAATTTCAACCTCACAGATAGCTTTGCATCTTCAACAAGATTGAAGAGAGGAGGAGTTGTCCTGTCACTCATAGGAAATGATGAGGTACATGAGCCAGAAGATGCACCTTTGGAAGCCTCAAGGGATGTTATGTTCCCTCAAGAAGTTAATGCGCCACTACGTATCTCTTTGAAGGTGGGTAAATCTCCAGCAAAAAGGAGGAGAAGAGAGGAACCTCCTGCTCCAGCAGCAAAAAAGAAATTGATCTTAGATCATTCTTCTGAAAAGATCACCACTCGATCTCAGTCTCGACAACTGGCTGAGTTAACTCAGCAAGAAGAGGCTACTACACCAACCTCTATCCAGAAACAAGTTGAGACTATAAATATAGAGAGCCCTGAGAGGCCACTAAAAAGAAAGAAGCTGGCCCACAGAAGGAATCAAGCCCCGTCTTCAATAGTAATAGATGTTGTGGCTGGATTAACCTTGCCATCTCCTACTCCTAGGAATAAAACTCCTAGTCTCGAACATAGAGAGGAGATCGAGCAAAGGAAAGATCTTGATCTGAGAACTGAGGCCGAAGAGCCTAGAGGAAGCACTATGGAGGAAGTAGAGGAAGAGCAGAATATTGTACACTCTCTTTTACCTGCTGCAGAGATGATTAAAATTCTGCCTACTCCTAGAACCCTCCGCGAAGAGGAGGATCGAGAGGTAATTACGGCTCTAGAAGATTGCAGCTACAGCCCTCTGGATGACCATGGTGATCAGGCTGCAACTACCAGCGGGAATGCACCAGAAGAAGATGAAGATGAAGAGAGTTCTTCATCTGAGAATATTGATGAATATATACAAGATCTTGAAAAAGATGATGAAGTGCACACATCTCCAAATGCTGTCAATGACATCTTAAATCCTGAAGAGGATACTGAGATTCCAGAGAATGCTGCTGATACCTTAAATCCTGAAAAGGATGTTGAGGTTCCAGAAAATGCTGCTGATACCTTAAATCCTGAAAAGAATGTCGAGATAATTGTTTCTCCAGAGAAAACAATAGATGAAGAAGCCCCAGAAGAAACTCCCGCCAATGATCCTCAAGGTATAAAAATGAAATGAAATTAGCAATCTCCTCTTGAATGAATTGATAGCTAACGTCTTTATTTGTATTTCCTGCAGATATTGAGACTCCTCTAGCACCTCCAACATGCACGGACACAATGCCTATAATGACGGTGGTTGTTAGTAGCAGTCATCATTTATCCTGTGGTTCTGAAGCGGGTAGTAGTCAAGCTGTCATGGCTGAAACTACTTCTGCTCGGCCAGAGTCTACTCCAGCAAATGATAAACTCATTGTTGAATTCAATCATGGTAAGATAACTTGCATCTTTAATCTTCTTGAACAATGGCTAACAACAGGCAACATGACAATCTTTACTTTTTTGCAGAAGAACAACCAGGAGGGGCAACTAGCGCCACGTTGGCTTCTTTGTTCAAAGAACCTGCAATCCAGACACAAGAGATTGAACTTCCCACGGCCTCATCATCAATAGGAGTGGCTGCGACTCCTTGTGCTATAGCCACTAATAATCTTGTGATCCAATCTTTTACTAGATGTTTCTTTGAATCTTTGGGGCCTCTAGTAAAAAGAATGATGGAGAAAGAAGGTACCGATTTTTTCATGGTTAGGGGTCCAATCTCTCTCTTGATAAGAGCTATCCGGGAACAGGGTGATGAAGCTCAAGCCACTCTCCTGGATCATATCTTGAATGAATTAGAGATTTCTGTCAAAAGCTATAAAGAGCTCAACCAGGGAGACGTAGAATCTCTAGTACAGGCAGAATTCGAGCAACTGGCTCAAGCAGCAGATATTGAAAGGGTTAATATCCAGAACCTTTTAGAAGCCTTCTCTGCAAAATCTGCTGAGTATAACTCCAAACTGGAATCAGTAGCCTTGATGGCTAATAGAAAAGAACAGAGAGCTGCTGAGCTAAAAGCAGAGATTACTCGTCTTCAGAAGGAGTTAGAAGATGAAATTGCTGATCATCAACTTGCAACTCAACAATATAATGCTCTGATTCAGGAGAGGGACGAATATGTAGAAGCTCATAATGCTGAGATTACCCGCCGAATGGTGATCATGCCAGCTTTTAATGAGGAAACTGGAATGGAGGAGGCCAGAAAGAGGGTGATGTCCACTCGTGAAGAACGGCTGCAGACTCTCAAGCAGCAGATTGACAATCTGATAATACCTCAATCTTAGTGGAACACTTTGTATCTTTGTGTCTCATCTGCCTTTTGAAGTATGTGTGTTTTTGTAATGTCTTATATTTCAATTAATAAAAGATATTTTTGCTGTGGCTCCATTATTTGTTGCATATCTTGTTCAGATATAAATAATAGAGATAGAAAATATATTCAGAGGTACAAGACATGATATATTTCTTGATGATTTTGTAGAAAATAATTATATTCATTATATCTGCTCAGAGGTAATATGGACATGGCAGAATATATTGAATATTATTATTTCAAATTGACAACTTAATCGAAAACGACAAGTTGCTGATATGGATGATGAACGATGATGAATCGTCAATGTATGTGAGATGAACGGGAAAACCGTCAAATGATGGAATGAATGGACAAACCGTAAAAAAATGGATGATAACGAACGGATAAACCGTCAAGTGATGATGAATGAACGGGTGAACCATCGGATGATAATGAACGGGTGAACCGTCAAGCGGTGATGAATGAACGGATGAACCGTCTGATGAATGTAATAAATGAACGGATGAACCGTCGGATGAATGTAATAAATGAACGGATGAACCGTCAGGCATTAATGAACAGGCAAACTGTCGGATGAATGTGTCGCTTCATTGTTTGAGGAGTCTCTGCCTATAAATATAACAGAAATCTGACAGAAACGAGCACTTCTACTCTTCAACATAAAAATGTCGTCTAAAGAAGCATCAAAGAAGGCTGAAATCGCCCCGAAGGCTCAGAAGGGCACTGAAGAACGCCATACCGATCTAGTTCAACCAAAGAAGGTAAAAGCAGGCGAAGGTTCGTCTGCACCCAAGCCACCACGAGACATTCTGGACTTTCTGCTTGATCCAGGAAGGACTGAAGAAGAGGAAGCCATGAGGATGGCTGCTTGCAAATTCCTCGTGGGTTCCAGCAAGGAAGTTCTCAACTCTTTTGCTGATCGTGTTTTCGAGAAGGATGGCAGTGGTCCGCGTCCAAATATAGAAAGATGATAGTGACCTTCCTTAATATCATGTACTATCATATGATGAAATAAAATTTGTATTTTATTTATGAACTTGAACTTTGTCTGATGATTTACAAATATTTATATTCATACATAATACTTTTTAAGGAACATGCCATTGATAGGCATCATAGCAACGCGACCATTAAGTTCTAAAAGTTGATAAGCTCCATTTGAGAAGACTTTGCTTACAACATAGGGACCTTCCCACTTCGCATCAAATTTGTCTTTGCTCATATGAGTCATAGTCATAGGACGTCTGACCGTTAAGACAAGATCTCCTTGTTGGAAAGTTCTGACTTTAACTTTGCGGTTGAAAGTCTTTGAGATGCGGGCTTGATATAACTCAATATGTTGTTGAGCCATTAATCGTTTCTCATCAAGTGCTTCCAACTCTTGAAGTCGAAGAAGATCATTATTTTCTGTAGTGAGCTCATTAGCAATGGCAATTCTTAAAGAAGGAATTTGCAGTTCCAGAGGAAGAACAGCTTCACAACCATATACCAGAGAAAAGGGTGTAAAGCCCGTAGGATTGCGGACCGTAGTCCGGTAGGCCCAAAGACATTCACCAAGCTTTTCGCTCCAGTTTCGTTTGTTAGTGGATACAAACTTCTTGAGGAGCTTGATAATGGTTTTGTTGAAGGCTTCAGCTAATCCATTAGCAGCAGGATTGTAGGCTGTTGAAGCGACGTTGTCAATCCGGTGATCATCGCAGAATCTGGTGAATTTCTGGCTGATGAATTGAGGTCCATTGTCATGGATGATTCTTCGGGGTACACCAAATCCGTATATGACGTGGTGTTTAACAAAGCTGATGACGCTACTAGTTTTGACCTCAGCCAGAGGTATAGCTTCAGCCCACTTGGAGAAGTAGTCAGTTATTGCCAGTATGAACCGATGTCCTCTATAAGAAGGAGGATTGATGGGACCTATAACATCCATGCCCCAAGCTTCAAAAGGCCAGGAAGCAACAGTCGGATGAAGGAATTCTGATGGTTGGTGAATGAAGTCTGCATGGATTTGACAAGCACGACATTTTCTTGCATATTCATTGACATCTGATACCATAGAGGGCCAATAGTAACCCATGCGTCGGATGTGATCCTACAATTTAGGACCAGGTTGATGTTCTCCACATACACCATCATGAGCTTCGTGCAACACTTGCCGTGCTTCATCACCAGCGAGACAGCGTAGGAGAAGACCGTCATAAGTTCGTCGATAAAGTGTCTTGGTGGTTTGATTGTAGTAGAATCGGAGAGATCGTCGACGAACACTCGTAGCCTCCTTAGGATCCTCGGGGAGTATGTCATGAACTACGAAATCGATGAAAGGAGTTCTCCAGTCTTCGTCGATAACATTGATTTCAGCAAGATTGCTGAATTCAATATTACGATTGTTTTCAACGCAGAACAATTCTCGGTTGGAGACAACCACTACTTGCTGTCTTTTGATAGGGATGGCTAAGACAGCTGCAAGGTTGGCCAGGGCATCCGCTTCAGTATTGCAAGCTCGTCGAACATAGTCGATGAAGAAAGCTTTGAATGATGTAGCTATGTTGATTACTGCTTCATAATAAGGTACCAGATCTTGATGACGAACTTCATAGGTTCCTCTAACCTGATTAACAACCAGCTTAGAATCACCGTAGACTTCGAGATATTCGACATCCAATTGTTTGGCTAACTGAAGGCCGATGAGTAGGGCATTGTACTCCGCTACATTGTTGGAGCAGGGTTCATCTAGAGAGTAGGCTCTTTGGATGGTTGATCCATCTGGAAAAATAAGAACAACTCCAACACCTGCTATAATGGCACCATTTGGTCCGATTCTGGATGCACCATCGAAGAATAGACGCCAGGTTGGAAATTCTTCAGAGATCATGTTGACTTCCAATGTCTCGTCTGGAATTTCATCATATAGCTTGGATGTTTCTGGTACAGGATGAGCCGCCAAGAAATCTGCCAGCGCTTGACCTTTGACAGACTTTTGTGGAACATATACCATGTCATATTGAGCTAGCAGGATTGCCCATGTAGCCAGCCGAGAATTAAGTATGCTGGGCTTCTTCATGAGTACCGAAGAGGGTTAACCCGGGATATGACATGAATAGTTTGTCCAATAATGTAATGCCTTGTCTTCTGTACAGCGAACATAAGAGCTAGGCATTCTTTCTCGACCGTACTATAACGGTGTTCAGCACCAATCATAGTACGACTGAGATAATAGATTGTCTGTTCATGACCTTCTTTGTTCTTTTGGGCAAGTAAAGCACCCAATGAATGATCTATAGCACGGACATACATCAAGAATGGAATGCCAGAGATTGGTGGCACTAACACTGGCGGGTTCATGAGATACCGCTTGATGTCTTCGAATGCTCGTTGACATTCTTCAGTCCAAATAAAAGATACACCCTTCTTCATTAGTTGAGTGAATGGTCTACAGCATCTAGACAAGTTCGAAATGAATCACCTGATGTACGCAAGTCGACCTTGGAATCCTCGTAGCTCTTTTCGGTTGCGTGGAGGAGGCATCTCTTGAATGGCTTTGATCTTCTCGGGATCCACGTGTATACCCTTAGAGGTAATAACGAAGCCGAGAAACTTGCCACTAGAGACGCCCAAGAATGACTTGGTGGGATTCATCTTGAGTTGATGTTGGCGCATGAGATTAAAGATTGTTCTCAAATCTTGGATGTGATCTTCTTTTAGACGACTTTGACGGCGATATTGTCAACATAACATTCGACAGTCTTGCGGAGATGATCTTTGAAGATGGTGCTCATAGCCCGTTGGTAGATTGCACCAGCATTCTTGAGACCAAATGGCATAACAGTATAGCAATAGACACCACGGGGAGTACGGAAAGAAGTATGTTTTTCATCTTCGGGATTCATCTTGATCTGATTATATCCAGAGAATCCATCCATGAAAGATATTCGCTCGAACCCACAAGTATTGTCAATCATGACATCCATAATAGGGAGAGGAAATTCATCTTTCGGACATGCTTCATTAAGATCCCGAAAGTCGATGCAGACTTGAACTTTGCCGGTTTTCTTTAGAACTGGAACAACGTTGGCCACCCAGTCAGGATGTTGCTCTTCTCGAATAAAGCCACAAGCTATGAGCTTCTTGACTTCATCATCAATCGCGTCCATCATTTCTGGTTTGAAACGCCGTTGTTGCTGCTTAACTGGTTTTGCATTGGGCAAAATGTTCAGTTTGTGCGTAGCAATCTTGGGATCTAAACCTGGCATGTCTTCATAACTCCAGGCAAAGACATCGATATATTCTTTAATAAGAAGAATCAACTCTTGTTTGTCTGCTTTTGGAAGATTCTTGCTGATAAAGATTGGACGAGGTGACCCACTTTCCCCTACATCAACCTGAACTAATTGATCTTCAGTTGGAGGTTCTCGTTGTTCAAAGCGAAGTACCCATTGATTATCCATCTGTTGAGCCCAAGGATCTGTTTCAGGATTTTCTTCAACATCCTCGTCATAGCTTTCTGGAAGTTCGACAGAGACCATGTTAGATGATACAACCAGCCGATGGACTTCACCAATGCTCGTGTCGGAATCCCAAGATCTGGAATTAGAAGAATTGGAGCGTTCTTCGCTATCGGAATCAGAGACTGATGGGGATAACATTGGAGGTGAAGCATATCCGAGACCTCTTTTGGTTCTGCTGTAATACATCTCTGACTTTCCTTGTGGAACAGCGGTACGGAGAGGAGTCTTTCTTCCCTTACCGTAGTTGAGACCACTCTTGAAGTCGTAACCCATCTTTCGGACGATGTCTTTTGATTGTTGACTGTAACGACAGAATTGAAGATGACCCGTGTCGTTAACTTTACTATCATCCGTATAGCTGAATTTTTGTTCCGGTCTTTTACTAAAAAGTATTGGACGTTCGCCTTTCTTGCGACCAGGAACAATACGATATGAATCTTTTGGGTGTTCACATGAAACTTCCGTTTGAAGAGATTGTACAACTCCCATTGTAAATGATTTGAAGCTATCTAACATATCCAAATAGCATTTAGTATGATAAATAACATCAGTATACTGGAAAGTGGATGCTTTTTCATTGATATGTACATCTGTTTTTACAGCAGGACCTTTAGCCTTAGCAGGCTTGGTCAGATTGATTACAAGAGGGGAAAAAGAAGAACGTGGAGAAGGCTTGTTACGACGAAGGTCAATAACAAGTGGCTCAGAGGAGGTGAGCTCCCTTTTTTCCTTGTTGTGAGTTAAATCAACAACAAGTGGCTCAGAAGAAATGAGCTGCTTTTTGTCCTTGTTACGACGTAAGTCGATAACAAGTGGCTCAGAAAAGGTGAGCTCCCTTTGATTTTGATCAGCATCAACTGATTTCTTTTGGACTGGCAAGTGAATAGCCAGTGGTTTAGAAGATTGAGGATGGAAAACACGCCCTTTGACAGGTATGATGAGAGTGTCATTGGGTGCTGCTTCTTGGTCTTCTTCAGTATCCATTGCCAATACCACTTTCATAAATTCATCCTTGTACATACGAGCGTCGTTGCAGTATGCTTCAACGCCTTTGAAAGGATAGAGGTCTGCAACTTCCTTGTGAACTTGTCCTTTATCATCAACATATTTAAAGCATTGATGAAGAGTCGATGGAACAACATTGTGTTCATGGAGGAAGGGTCTTCCCAGAAGAGCGTTATAAGAACAACCATGATTGTCGATGATATAAAAGGTCACCTTTGTGCGAAGATTGCCTATTTGGAGTTTTAGGCGAATCTTACCCAAAGGTTCACTTCTTCCTTGGTTGAATCCCAAGATAGTAGTGATTGTGCTTGAAAGACTATGAACTGGTATCTTCAATGCGTCCAACATCGTCTTTGGCATGATACTGAGTGCAGATCCTGGATCTATCAAGATACGATCGACTTTCATTGAATCGACATATCCTGTATAGTAGAGAGGATGATCATGTCTATTATCCTCCAGTAGCATATCATCCTGAGTGAAAGTGATGTTTGGAATTAACTCCAGGATACTATGACAGTGACGACAAGAGATTGGTTCTGATTCTGGCTTTTTGAGAAGAGTTAAGCAAGTTTCGGCCTGCATCAAAGCTTCACTTAAAGTTTCTCGAGTCTCTTTGGAAAGACGCAAGAGTTCAAAGATTGATAGCCTAGCCAGTGTATTGGCTAATTGAGCCAATATATCAAAGTTGTATGGCTTTTCAAGTCCTGTAGGAGATGATTTCTTCAAAGGTTTATCAAACCGGACTTATTGCTTGCCTTTATCAGCAGTCGCTGGCTTGGGAGGAATAGGTTCTACAACCGGTGAGGATGTAGAAGGGATTTCTTCAATAGAAACAGGTTGTGTTGGAGCAGGCTCAGAAGAAGAGGCAGGATTCTCTTGAGCTTCAGGGTAATCTTTCAGATAAGCTTTCCCTGATCTGGTGCCCAATAGTATTTCTTCATCCACTATGGGGTCAAAAGATACCATGTTGCAAATCTTTGTTTTGCCTTTGGAGCGACCTTTTTTCTTAGAAGAAGAGGAAACCTTGAACTCTGAAGCGAGATCGGGATGGATCCACATAACCTCGCCATTGTCAAGAGACAAAGGGATGAGACCTTCATTTGGTGGAGAAGAAAGATTTTCAATCTCAAGAGTAGCTTTTGGAATGGGAATGACACCATGCTGTATCATTTGCGGGGGAAAATTATCGAACTGGACCGAGACCATGTTGGCGGTAACAGTCTTCTCATCTTGCTGTAGAGTAACGATGCCAGCATTGACGAGCTCTTGAATTTTACCTTTGAGCACATAACACGCTCGAGTAGGATGTCCAATGAATCGGTGGTAGACACAGTATTTAGGATGATCTGTTTTACCGACTTCATCAGGTTTCTTTGGGTCTGGAAGCTGGATTATGTTGCTTTTGAGTAGGCAATCGAAGATGCTTGCAGTATCGTTCTCGTCAAAGGAATATTCTACTTTTGGACGAGGTTCCCTCGGTGGAGGTACAGAAGGAGTAGGAGTGGATATAGGCGGAGCCACATTGACAGCCAAAGATTCTTTATTCTTGTTCAAATTGATGTTCAAAGTCTCTTTGTTCTTACAATTGTTTTGACGATTACCGCCGCCTGATGTTTGATATTCGTCATGATCTGGGTTAGACATTTGTAACCCCAGATGTTTGAATTTCTCAGCACTCACTTCAGCTGCTTTGGCATTGAGGATGAAAGATGGCCAGTCTTGGAATTGAGTTGACCCTGTCCACATGCTGATGATAGGCAAGAGGTTTGCCTTGCAAGTGTCTATGGTAACAGCAGCTGGAGTTCCGGGAGGCATCTTCAAGGCTTCTCGACGGAACCGTTCGATGAAACTTTCAGCAGTTTCATTTTATTTCTGTTTGATTTTATTGAGGGCAGACATAGTCATGTCATTGAATCCCTCATAGAATCATTCCAGAAAGATTTGCTTGAGCCCTGAGAAAGAAGTAATACAACCATCGGGAAAACTTCTGTACCAATCGTATGCTACGACTGCTAAACAACCGACGAACACTCTGGTAAGAAGAGCGTCATTTGGTTGAAGTTGAACAGTCATTACCTCGAAGTGATTGATGAACTGGCTTGGCGTGGTACTACCGTCGAAGAGAGAGATTGTTGGAATTTTGTATTTAGGAGGAAATGGAACTTCCTTCCATTCAACTGGGTAAGGCTGCTTGATTCCCAACCTTTGCAAATTGTCCTTTTCTTTAAAGGCTTCGAACTGAGTTCGTAAGAGTTTGACAGCTTCATTGGCATCCTCAGATGATGAAGAAGGAGCAGGTTGAGTTAGAGTGGTAGGGGGAGGAACAGCATTATAAGTACTACCCCCAGCTGACTGACTGGGTGTAGTTTGAACTTGTACTTGTACAGGAGGCATTTGAGGAGATACTACCCCCAGCCCAGCATTGACAGGTATCGAAGATGCTATGATCTCCGGACTCGCAGCAGATACAGTCGATGGTGTGGCATGTTGGGCCACAATAATAGAATGCATACTAGCGACCATTTCAGCCATAGTCTTTAGCTTGTCTTCAAGTGCAGCGATTCGATGTTCTTGATTTGCTGAGGTTGAAGCATCTTGGTCTTCATTAACAACATACGCAGTGACTTCTCTTGGTACAGTGGAGGACACTGTCTGTTCAGAGCTTTCGCTGTATGCATCGTAGTCAGAGAAAGAGTCCTCTCCTGATTGAGAAATAGAGAAATGACCAGAAGTATCTTGAGGAAGATTCCTTTGACCGATTGTATCTCGGCTTCGGGAACGGGTATGTTGGTATACTCCCTCGGAAGATTCTTGAAGTAGATCCAAATATCGCTGGCTTGGCTTGCGAGGTTTGCTATGTTTAGAGCACTTTCTACCCCCAGTGTTTCGAGAAGTCATGTTAACATAAGTGTACAGGACTTCGTCTTCATCCTCTGACATCGGTTTGGTTTTAGCAAAAGTTAAACGATCGAAGACAAATCGTTTTGTTGTTTGACAACAACATTGGATGATGACTTTATGATTACAATGATGATCAGATGATTGAACTGAAGATGTCGAGACATTATCTCTCTTCTGTCTAAGATGTTCTCGGAGATCAGGAACAACAACAGGACGAGGAAAACTCTGAGGGATCTGTTCTTTGATAACATTCGGAACATGATTCCGATTCTTCAAATATTTAGTCCCTTGAGTATACAAGGAAGTGCTCACTTCATTGGCATAAGTGTCGGGATTTTTAACCCTGGAGATTTGTTTTTGATGATGTTTGGTTTTCGGCATTGGCTGTTTGCGTTTTACCGAAGTGGGTCTGTTGAGATAAGTTCTAAGATCAGCAAATTCACCCCCAGGGGTTTCTGTCTGAGACACTAACAGTTTTTCCTGTCTGGAACGGGAAATCTTGAGAGTTGGGAGGTCCTGGAATTCTGCTACCGGGGTATGCAAAATACCTCTTTGGTCATTACAATTTCTCTTATAAAGGAAAGAAGAATCCTTGTTTGAAAGAGTTCTAGTACTGATTGTTGTCGAGGCACGTTCAGATTGATCTTCTTCGGTAAAAACTGAAGAAGATTGAGAAAAGACCAAAGGGCCTTTTCCTTTGTTTTGTGAAGAAGGGTTAGCTAAAGAGCTTTTCTCTCTGTTGTCTTCCAAGTCATGAGACAAGGAAGTTTGAGAAAAGACCAACGAGCCTTTTTCCTTTGATTCGAGGAGAAGGTGGAATAGCCAAAAGACTACCCCCAGTGGATTGTGCAAGAGCAACAGAGTGCTTAGGGAGAGGAGCAGAGGTTTTCCCTTTGTTGTGAGAAGAGGAGAGTCTAGCCAAAGGGCTGTTACTCTTGGATTGCGCAGGAGTAGTTTGCGCATGGGTGGATGGTGCACTGACCACTTGCACATGAGAAACTATGGCAGAGAGTGTACTGGTTCTAGCCACAGAAGCTGTGGTTTGCGCATCAGGAGTTCGTGCCTCAGAGTGCTTAGGATGCACTTTAGTTGCTGGAGTGTTGGATTGCGCAGGAAAACTTGCTGCCAACTGTGCCAGGGACATAGGAGTCTTGTATTTTGACAAGGCAGCATATAAAGTGGCTTGTGCGACAGTTGCAACAGATTGCGCAGCAGTGGTTGGGACAGACTGTGCAACAGTTGGCACAGCAGATTGTGCACTAGTCTGGCTAGCAGACTGCACAACAGAGTGCGCAGCAGTCTTTGTGGCAACACTGCTAGATTGTGCAGCAGTCTTGGAGACCCATACTGGGCGCACTTTGCTCTTGGCCGAAGTAGTTGCAGTACGGGGAATGGTCTTGGAATTGAGCATCGCCTCGTAGGCGGTCTGGTTGACTTTAACAACCAGCATCTTCTGCGTCTTCCCGATAGACGCTACGTCACATTGAGTTGCTACTTCCTCGTCGGAGGAGAAAGTCGTCCCCAGCAGAGTCGCCATTTTGTTTGCAAAAACAAAAGTTGAAGAACTTTATTGATACAAACTTTGTAAAAGATTATAATTTAAATTCTGGGAATGGTACAACTTTAGGAATCCAATCTAGATGACGATTGCTTTATCCCTTGGACGATGTGAACTCTGAAGGCGAAGCCTCTGAAGTTGAGAACAACTCTGGAATTTGAAGGCAAAAAGCCTCGGAAGTGGAAGGTAAAAGCCTCGGAAGAATGCAGCAGCACTTGGGCAAGAACTCCTGGACTCTCTGAACTTTGAAGTCTGATCTCTCTGATTTCTGATGATTGATCCTTGATCCTCGTGAATGGAGACTTGAAACTCTATTTATATAGTTCTGAGAAATAACTAACTTTTAGTTATTCTGGACTGCGCATGATGGATTGCACAGCAATTGGTTTGCGCAGCAATGGACTGCGCAGGCAGTTGTTGGATCATGGGCTAACTGTCTTGGACACATGGCATCATTTGATTAAAATGCGCATGATCATGCACAGGCAGTTGCCACGAAATGAGCAATTGATGGCATGAATGCCACGTGTATTTTGTCATTTGTACTGATAGAACGCGCACATTGAATTGCACAGGCTTTGGATTGTACCAACTTGAATTGTGCAGAAAATGGATTGCGCCAACATAGATTGTGCCAACATAGATTGCGCTGCCAGCTGTCCTCGAGCGCCGTGCTGCACGATTAAACGAACGGCCGCCTCGATCTCCGTGCTGTCAGTTGTCAGAAGATTTGATTTGTGTCAGGTAATGATGGTGATTTGCCACGTCAGCCTGCGCACTTGGAAGTATGCACAATCTATCCTGCGTAATCTGAATACTGCGCAATCTGATGTCTGCGCAGTTCATCTGAAAGTTGTATTTCTTGATTTTCTGACTTTGTTGATGTGTGCAACTTGATTTTTTAGGACCTACAAACACGTGGTCCCCAACAGAAAACTCCAGTGGCCTACGATGCTGGTCCGCCCAATGACGACGCCGATCTTGCGTAACTCGAAGTCGCTCTATAATTCTTTTAACTAATTCAACTGTTTGAACAATCATCTCTGGGCCTAACATCTTCCTCTCCCCGATATCATCCCATGCTAGTGGCAATCTGCACTTCTTACCATATAGTGCTTCAAATGGCGCCATCTGGATACTGGCCTGATAACTGTTATTGTATGAGAATTCGACTAAGTGTAAGTGGCTCTCCCAAGATCCTCCAAAATCTAGGGTGTAAGCTCGCAACATATCTTCCAAAGTCCGAATTGTCCTTTCTGATTGCCCGTCCGTCTGTAGATGGTAAGCCGTGCTAAATCTTAACTTGGTGCCCAGACTATGATGTAAGCTCTTTCAGAAATATGATATGAAATGGGTATCTCTATCTGACACAATACTGGCAGGGACTCCAAGCTGCCTGACTATCTGTTGCATATATAATTCTGCCAACTTTTCTGTAGATTGTCCTACTCTGAAAGGAAGAAAATGTGCTACCTTTGTAAGCCGGTCCACTATCACCCAAATAGAATCTTTACCACTTGGCGATCTCGGTAAACTGGTCATAAAGTCTATTGTGATGTGCTCCCACTTCCATTCCGGGATAGGAAGCGGTTGCAATAATCCAGCTGGCCTCTGCTGTTCTGCCTTCACTTGCTGACATATCAAGCAACGGGAAACAAATCTGGCTATCTCCCTCTTCATTCCATTCCACCAGAAGTGTTTCTTGATATCTTGGTACATCTTGGTCCCTCCAGGATGTATGGAATACTGGGAACTGTGAGCTTCTGCCATAACTTCCTGTCTGATATCTCCACTAGGTACACATAGACGCGATCCAAATCTAAGTGTACCATCTTCGTGAATTTGCATCTCCTTCCTGAGCCCTGACTCACACTCTGCCCTAAGCTTCTGAATCCTTGGGTCCTGTGCCTGAGCTGCCTTGATCCTGTCTACCAAGTCAGATTGAACTTGTAGACTTACCAGAATTCCTATATCACTAGGAAGTATAACTTCTATGCCCATCTCTTGAAGGTCTTCTAAAATATTCTTCTGTGTTGTCAACATAAATGCGCCGCCTCTCCTGCTAAGAGCGTCTGCTACCACATTAGCCTTGCCTGGATGATACTGAAGCTCAACGTCGTAATCCTTGATCAGTTCTAACCATCTTCTCTGTCTCATATTCAGCTCCTTCTGAGTAAAGATGTACTTCAAACTTTTATGGTCTGTGTACATGTCCACTCGATCACCATATAAGTAATGTCTCCATAGTTTCAAAGTAAACACTACTGCTGCCAACTCCAAATCATGAGTTGGGTAATTCTTCTCGTGGTCTCAAAGCTGTCTAGATGCATATGCTATCACCTTTCCGTGCTGCATGAGGACGCACCCAAGTCCTTTACCTGACGCATCGCAATATACTGTAAAATCTACGGGTCCAACTGGCAATGTAAGAATAGGCGCTGATATCAACTTCTGCTTCAGATTCTCAAATGATGCCTGGCATTCTGTCGACCAGACGAATGGCACATCCTTCCGTGTCAAGCGGGTCATGGGTGCGGAAAGTCTTGTAAAATCTGATACAAACCTTCTGTAATATCCTGCCAATCCCAAGAAACTCCTTACATCAGCTACGGTCTTGGGTACTGGCCAACTCTCTACTGCTTCTACCTTCTTGGGATCCACTGCTACTCTAGCTCCTGATACGATGTGACCCAAAAATGAAATATGATCCGTCCAGAACTCACACTTGCTAAGCTTGGCATACAACTGGTTCTCCCTCAGAACCTGCAACACTTTTCTGAGGTGGTCTTCATGCTCCTCTTCACTGGCAGAGTATACAAGAATGTCGTCGAGAAATACCACGACAAACTGATCTAAGTACGGCATAAAGATGCGGTTCATCATATCCATGAATATTGCTGGAGCATTGGTCAAACCAAACGGCATTACCAAGAATTCATAATGCCCATACTTCGACCTGAATGCTATCTTGGGAATGTCCTCCTTCCGAACGCTCACTTGATGATAGCCCGACCGAAGATCTATCTTGGAGAAAACTCTAGCCCTGCTCAACTGATCAAACAAGTCGTCGATCCTTGGTAGTGGGTACTTGTTCTTTACTGTTGCCGCGTTAAGCTTCCTGTAGTCGATACACAATCTGGATGATCCATCCTTCTTCCCGACAAGTACCACTGGTGCTGCCCATGGTGATATGCTAGCTTGGATAAACTTCTTCTCCTTCAATTCCTCTATGTGCTGATATACCTTGACCTGCTCCGAATCCGCCATTCTGTAAACCCGATCTGATATCGGTTTAGTTCCAGGTACCAATTCTATACTGAACTCAATATCTCTAACCGGTGGCAGACCGGGAAGTTCTTCGGGAAATACGTCCAGAAACTCTTCAACTACCTTCGGAACCTGAACTTCTTCCATTGTCGTTACTACTCCCTGCTCTTGTTGATTTGCCTCTGATCTGACTAAGGTGAATCTCTTCATGCCTGGAATATCAAAAGATACACTCCCTCTACGATAATCTATTGTCGCATGACGGTCTTTCAGCCAGTCCATGCCTAAGATAACGTCGAAATTTCTAACAGGAAATTCTATCAACTGGGCGGGTAAAGAATGCCCGCAAACTACTACACTACACGCTAGAATAACTCTACTAACTCCTACGAGCCCATTGCCAGTGAGTATATTCAACCTCCCTGGCAATGCCTCGAACTCCATTCCTAGCCGTATCGCAAATTGTGCAGATATAAATGAGTATGATGCTCCCGAATCAAACAATGCTACTGCAGGATATGAGGTGACGAGAATGTTACCAGCCACAACATCTTCCGATGCTAATGCCTCTTCCAAGGACAGAGTGAATGCCTGTCCTCGACCTCCTTGTTGGTTCCCATGTTGTGGCCTAGCCTGGTGCTGCTGCTGGGCCCTTCCTTGATGATGCTGGGGTGGTCTATGCTGGTGTTGCTGCATCGGCGGTCCCTGCTGCCGAAACATCTGAGCCTGCGGCATTAACGGGCGCTGTGCCAACGGTCTCACTGCTACTGCTGGTCCTCGATACTGTCCTGCCCCTGGTGCTGGCAGAGCAGGAAACTGCTGCACTGGTCCTCCTGACCTCGAATTCATGGGACATGTGGTAACCCGGTGATCTGGATTTCCACATATCAAACACAGTCCGTTCAATGCCCGACACACATCTCTAGTGTGCCCTATCTTCCCACAATAAATACAGCCCACTGGGGGTTGCTGGTTCTTCCTTGGTTGTTGCTGCTGCTGCCTGGGTGGTGGTGCTGGCCCTCGTATCGCCACATCGTGGATACGAATGCCAGGGGATGGTACTGTTGCCCGGGGCGCTACTCCCCTTCCTCCTTCCATCTGACTGTGGGATCTCTTCTGACCCCCAGTCCTTGCCGTGATCCTCTGAAGGGTGATCTCATGCCTTCGAGTTATCGTCAACAGTTCATCGAAAGTCTGGTAATTGTGCCCCTCAATCAATTGCAAGAGCTCAAGATGAAACCCTTGCTGGAACCTCATCGCCCTCTGGCGCTCTGTCGCTACCATCTCTAGGGCAAACCTACTCAATTTGTAGAACTTCGCTGCATAAGCATCTACCATCTTGCCGGCCTGCTTGAGGTTGATAAACTTCTGTTGTAGCTCAAACTTCGCCACAACTCCATAGTACTTCGTCTTGAATCTTACTGTGAAATCGTCCCAAGCAACGGGACGTCTGATACCTACTTCCTCTGATTCCCACCAATCTCGTGCGAGATTCTGAAGTAACAACTTCACCTGATCCACACGTTCTTCTGCCGGCACCTTAGCTGTTGTCAGAATAGCCTCAATATTCTTAAGCCATGTATCTGCTGAGATGGCATCCTCCGTGCCTTCAAAACGACGGGGGTTGTACTTGCAAAACCTGGCTGATGCTCCTGAATTTGGCCTCGTCCCTCTTTCCAATGCCGTCTGTAATCCTTGGTTGAGTAGTACATTCTGCTCTTGCAACTGAGCGTGCATGCACTGCTGGGCTAATATCTGATGTTGTTGGGTAGCCATCATCCCTCTCATGATCTCCAGAAGGGCCGGGGTGTCCACTTCCACAAGGGTAGGCGGAACTATGGGTGGTGTAGGAACCTCCGGATACTGCGGTCCAACTGCTGGTTCCACTATCACTTCTTCCTGGATAGTCTCTTGAGGTAGTACTGGCCCTTGTTGCTGACCAACCTGGTCATGTTGTTCATGATGTCCATGTTGTTGTTGCCCAGTCCTAACAGATGCGGACAAGGTGCCCCTAAGAAAAGGGACAAGAGAACAATCAAACGACCGGACAGGAAAGATCAATGAAGTCAAAGGATACTGGAATGTCAATGCTAGAATTGAGAACAACGAATCATGAGATCAAGGGGGAACATGTGTGATTGAGACATCCTATAAATCAAAACACCCCACAAGTCTGAAATCAGACCTGCATGGGCCACCACTAAAATCTTGTCACGCCCCAGAACCAGAATACTGGAGAGCGGGGGAATGACTCAGCCAGCTACGTATTACGGGTAGATGAATACCGTATAATACGATCAATGCTGTCTACAAGACGAAGGGGTGTATATTACATGAAAGTCTCCCTATGGTCACTTCACATCTATTGTCTCAATCATTCAAACAAGAAACAGAAAATAGAGAACATGTAAGATGAAGCAGTAAGGCGTCCCAAACGCTGAATCAAAATGTTCTTGATATCTGGCTTTACAAAACATAGCCAGATGATGTTGCAAAATATACACAATTGTTTATCAGCTGCAGCCTGACTTTAGTTACAATCATGTAAAAGTAAGTACAAGACAATCCGACTAACATGTCGGTGCCGAACGGTAAAGTTTAAAGTAGATAACAAAACGAACGGGGAAGTAAGAAACCCACTCGAGCCCTCCTGCGATCATCCCTCTAGTGTTGACCATCTTGGAGGTAGAAGTAAGTTGGATCCTCGGAAACTGGCTCTAAATCTGGCCATGCAAAACCAGAGAGGTTAGACCTCTAATAGCAAGTACCGCAAGGAAGCACGATATGAGGAATAAACCAGTAATAGGAAATATAATAAATAGATCTCTGGTGGCTACTGGGATTCACATCACATCACGACACTTCGAACCAACTTTCCAACCAAACAAGGACGAAAGTTGACCCGTCATGTCTTGATATTCCGATCATCTTAGTTAGTCATCAGAGTAGAGACAGTACACAAACAAATCAATTTAAACGGCCATGCAACTACTACGGCTTGCTACTGTGAGTTCCAAGTTATCCTGGAATTATGCAATAGGGATTTCTCAGTTCTTACTATGTGCAACCAAGGATAGTTTACCCAGTCAATCAATTGCGCCAATCATGAGTTAGACGAGTCCCAGTGGGACGCCCGTCATCAATATACAATAAATAATATAACCAGATACCGCTCCCTGCCCGTGTGGCAGATTTGCAATATCTGTGGGGACCAGCCGGCCTGTCGGGCACTACTAGTCCCAAGAGGGCTGCCATGTAAGAACTCGATAATTCATTCTCTCCATGCAATCATTATTTTATTTAACTTAATAGTCTCTATGTGGAGTGAAATCCTATGCCGTGGATCATGGTCATTCAGAATGAGTACTTGTGTACGGGGTACGATATGCACAACTCTACAACGATACCCGTGCGGTTAGGTTGTAGGTCTTACATAGCGTAATGCAACAGTCAAAACTAACCACGGAATAATCATGCCTTGACCATAAAGTACACATGCTGCTGTTTGTAGAAAATAAATAAATAAATAAATAAATAAATAAATAAATTGAAGCCTGCATGTGCCTGTATGCCAATATTCGGGATTAGCCAGTCGATTTCAATAGTTCATAATATGAACGTGTCTCATTCATTCAATTCAATAAGACGCCTAGCCAGTCTCTTAGTTCCAACTAGGAATGCATGATCAATTATTAAATTAAGATGACAATCCCTGTCAATCAATGTCAACTAATGTTAAACAAATGCCAAGGCAACAATTAATGTCATGTTAATAATTAATGCTAATAAATGTTAATCAATGTTAATTAATGTCAATTTGGAGCAAGGATCAGGCGAAAAGACATTGGGGTCAGAGTCATGCGGCTCGCGAAACTTGGGTTTCATGCGGCCGTGGACGAATGGGTTTCATGCGGCTAGGCAAGGATGATTCCATACGACCGGAACAGAATAGTCTCATGCGGCCAACTTAGTAAAGCTTTATGCGGCAGATAAGTCATGCAGCGCCATACGACTGAGAAGAATCAGTACCATGCAGCTGGAAATGATCAACGTTATGCGGCTGAGAATGATCGACGTCATGCGGCTAGATTTATACAAGTCCCGTAATGCTAAGCTGCGGCAAGAAAGAAATCCTATGCGGCTAAGATGACATGCAGTGATGCGGCTAAGGTAGTTCATATGCGGCTGCAGGAATGACCCTCATGCGGCAAGCGGGTCCCGGCTCAGTCATGCGGCTGAACAGTGCCATGCGGCCGACTAAGTCCATGCGGCTAACTAAGCTCATGCGGCTGACTGAGCTCATGCGACTGACTAAGCTCATGCGTCCAAGGAAGACTTGCCGCATGAAACCTCATGCGGTCAAGCACTGCTCTTCTTCTCCACTTTCTCGAGAAGAAGAACCATGGGAAGCCATGTTTCTAAGCTCCATAAATCCTTCATTCTAAGTCCAAATCTGGACTTCCATAGGTCTAAATTGGGTAGAACGAAATTCTCTACAATATGGAACCATCAAAACTTAAAGATAACAAAGTTTACTAGATCAAAACATAAGGAATCCGAAAATGCTACAAAACTTAGATCTACAAGAAATAAACCATAGAAATTGAAAATGTTAAGTACTAAAGAGGCTCAAAATCAAGTAAGGAAGATGATGGAACAATAATAATGGTGATCCATCAAGAAACAAGTTTGGCACTTGCCTTGGCGACTGGTAGGTGGGGGAGGAGTTATGAGGAAGAAGAAGATTAAGGGTGAAGTAATGTTGAGAGAGAAAGGGGATGGCTTTAAATGAAGGGGTAGTGGTAGGTAGGGGTTTGTTTCGGTTCATGATGAACCAACTTAACTAAACCAATCCAAGCCGAACCCAAAGTATAGCTAAAACAGAGTATAAAAGCATGAAATAAAATGCAGAAATAAAACTAACATAAGTTTAAAGGGATTTAAATACAGAACAATACATGATAGTTATTAAATAAATATATTAGAGCAGTATATATATCTAAAATACGTATTCTGGGAACGAAAAGTGACATCATTTCTAAAGCTGACCGATCAAAACCACTCTCTTCTTCTTCCCAGAGTAACCCTAACCCTAAGCTTCTCCTTCTTCTCACAGTTCAAGCCCGAAACCCTATTCCTAAACTTCTCCTTCTTCTTCCTCCAGTCTTAGCCCCAGCCCTAGCTTCTTCTTCACTCAGAAACCCTAAATTCCCAATTAAAACCTAACAGCAAGGAGAGAGGGGGGTCGAGAAGGATCGATGAGAAATTTACCTCGGCGGCGACGAATCATGGTGGCTAGACGTCCTTCGAGGGCTCTGGCGGTGCACGAGATTTGAGTGTAGCCGCTCGCTCTTCGAAGGTGGCGCGTGTAGCTTCCCTTCCTGGAATTTTTGAAATATTTTTTTATTTTATTTATTTGATTTAAATTGTGATTTTAGAATATTATAAATAATTATTTAGTTAATTATTACGGTAGATAATTTTAAATCATGGTTGAATTTTGAAGTACAAGACGGCTAGGAATTATGGCACGGATAGTGCAGTAGCGTGCTTTGACTAGTGTTTAGCCATGGTAGGAGAATGCAAAGCCATATGAGTGTCCTAACTAGGAAAACCAGATTAAGTTGTGACTTAACCTCCACCGATGAACTATTTATTTATTAATTAAATATATTGTTTTTAGATGACTCGATTGTACCAACTTAGCCGAACTGGGCCCAAATCGAATCCAAGCCCATGTAGGCATGCAGTGAAACTCGGGACGGCCATGTAGACATTTTATGTGTATACGAATATGTTCTTATTTATTCTTAGGACTTGACAAATACTTTCTAAATATTTAATGGTTTATTTAAATGTTGTTTTAGAATAATTGTACGAATTTCTGGAGCCAAATAAATGGTGTGTTTGATGAGTTCACGGAAATATATTATTGGTTTAATTACAGTATTATTAGGGTTATTATTATTATTAAAGTTAATATTGTGGTTATTAAATAAATAAATTATTTATTATTAATAGTTAATATTATTTTATTCTCTAACATATATATATATATATATATATATATATATATATATATATATATATATATATATATATATATATATATATATAGATGCGTATGTTTGTGTAAATATAAATATATATATAATATGTGAGTATTTGTATGTATATATAAATATATTATATATGTGTGTATTGTATGTATAAATAAATATATACAATAGTGTATGTGTATGTGTATATATATAAATATATATACGTGTATATATGTATGTATATATAAATATATATTATATATGTGAGTATGTAAATATAAATATATATTGTGTACGTGTGTATGTATACGTATATACGTGTGTACGTATATATGTATATGTGTACAAGGGTACATATATATATATAGATATATATGTATGTATGCTAAAAAGAGAAAAAGGAAAACAAAAGAATTGCTAATAAAACAAAGCCCACAGCAGCCATCCAAAAGCAGGCCCAAGCAAAGCCCGACCTGATATTCCCTACCCGAACCCAGCCCGAGACCCCTCCAAACCGAGCACTGACCAGAGCCAACCCCCAGGCTGTTCAATACAGTTATAAATAGAACGTGAGGAAAATCTCTCGAGTAAAAACACCCAAACCCTAGCCGACTCTCGTAGCAACCCACACGCCGCCGACCTCCTTCCCTGGGCGACCCTCCCCCAGCTCTGGGCGCCGCCGTGCGGGGCCGCCGTCGGCCAGGTCCGTCGAGGACAGGGCGTCAAACAGAGCGTGGCCAGCAGTATATGCACGACAGGTACCCATCTTCGCGACCCCCTTTCTCTCAACCTAGTTAATCGTTTTCAATTTCGTAAAGTTATATGGAAACCTTATAGGACCCTCTAGAGATCCTAACAAGTATAACCTATTGTGGTCGAGCCATCGATTCATAAAATCAATTTGAAAACCTGACGATCAATGTCCAAAAGACAGGATGTGGAAGCAGTGAATACCCTATTTTAGAAGGGTAATCCCGAGTCGGATATTAAGAGTTTTCGAAAACTAATTAGAAACATTTTTAGACAATATATACGAGATTAAAACCTATTTTGTAGATCCAGATTTTATCGAGTATGTACAAAGTTATTTGATTTCAAAAATCATAAAAAATATGTTTTAAAAACTAGAAATTTGTTCGATACGACGTACGTCCCGCCATTCCGGGCGACGTGGTCGCGGACCAAAAGCATTGAAAGCTGCATAATGGCTTCGTGGTCGTGTGGGCTTTGACGGAATTCAAATTGGTCGCGTGTGCACGACGAATTTGATGCGTATCCGTCAAAACTCACCGTATCGTGCACTTTGCAAATTTCTTAATTACTTTGTGTATGCTCGTCAGATCGAGACGAAAATTGCGCCATCAGGACCGTATCGTTTTTCTAGTCCTGTATGCCAAGTTTGGTCCGATTCTGAGACAGTTGATAAAATTGCCGTATCGCGGGCCCCCCGGTCCGACTCAACGGATGATTTTGTGCACGGCCCGCCGAAATCCAACTCTGGACATACGGTTGGGTTCGTATCGGAAAACCGTATCCGTAGACATGTAGTTTGATGACTTTAGAGACCATTGACTCTGGCACGCTTTTCGGTGTATAGCGGGTCCAACGGCGGACATCGTTTTTGTCCAAAATTACCATTTTGCCCCTGTGTCCAGAATTGGACTTAAGGACAGGCAATCCTAGCTAATTTGACTATTCTGAGAATATTGGCAATGTTTGTTTTAGCTTTCGGAGACAGTGGTGATGACTTGGACTTTCTGACTTGTCTATTGGCGATACATTGTTGGTTCTTCGCACTGCCACCAGGCAAGTATACCTTGCCTCCCTCTACAGCTTATTTACATGCATATTTCTATTAGTATATAGTTTTACTAGTTGGTTATTACTTGTGATTTGTATATCGTACTTGCTAGTATAGCTATAGTCCTTGTACATGGTTAGCCTTGTTAGTTCATATTGGATTGGTTCTCTCGTGTATCGTGATTGGGTCGTGTCGTGTCTTCACCTGTGTCTTGACTGAGTCGTGTCTGCAATTATGTGTGATTGAACTGCTATTCTTTGCCTTTCCCATAACCTGCGAGTCCACACACGGGACGAGGGTTGTCCATTTGCACCTGCGAGTCCACACACGGGACGAGGGTGACTTGTCTTGAAACTGACCTGCGAGTCCACATTCGGGGCGAGGGTTTGGTATTCCATTGATCTTTTGTTCTTCCAGTAGTTCATTTATGCATAGTTGATTCCTGTATCCGTGTTCATAGTTACTTGTCAGTAGCCATTTGTCAGTTTTCTGTCTAGTTCCTGTTTATACCATGTCTATATTATTGCATGATTAAACTGTTAGATAGGCATGTTTTATGTATCTTGCTAGTCCTCTGAGGACCTGATGATCTCTTCAGGTTTAGCGACTGCGTGGAGTTTAGTTAGCAGCTCATGACGGTTGTGATTACACCTGCAGGGACACAGGTATTTGCTTGTGATATTTCTTTATTATCTTCTCGTGCTTTATAGTCAGTACTATGATATACTCTGCTTATTTATAGACTCTTATCATTCTTGGGGTCTAATCGAACAATATGCTAATGGGCTGCAGACCATGACCCATACTTGTTCATTCTTGTTTATATAATTCATGTGGATTGGGATATAGTTTAGATTAGACATGATACCCATGACCTTGACAGCTTATACGTACTCGAGTCGGGCTGGAGTCCGCTCGATACGTAGCTGGCTTGTTCACGAGCTCGCGCCCGAAAACCGGGTGCGGGTCGTGACAAGTTTTTATGGTGGCCCACGCAGGTCAGAGCATATCGTATCGGTTACGTAACTGTACAGGTACGAGCCTGCGCATACGACTAAACCTTAGGAATCTCAATCCACTCTGCCTTGAAAATTCTCTTAGAAATTCTCTGCGTCCTTGAAAATTCCATATTTGCTCTCGATAATACTTCCTTGCTTTTTGTACCGTTGATTCTCGTCCCTTTCTATTTCGGAGTGACGAACAATCGTGATGTCTAGAATTCATTAGAAATCCTTAAATTATAGTATATATTGCTTGACTATTGAATATTGGTTGTTTATAGATATGAGGATTATAGTTGCCATATGCCTAGATATCTGCCGGTAGAATTATGTCACGCCCCAGAACCAGAATACTGGAGAGAGGGGGCGTACATAGCCAGCTACGTATATTGAAGTGCAACCCACCTCGCTATACGGTCACGGCTGTCTAGATACATGAGGGTTTAACTACAAGCCAACAGTCTCCTATGGTCATGAACAAGCCTATTGTCTCAAGAACAAGCAAGCAATAGTAGTTACAAGATGTCAGAGCACCAAATATATAACAGCAAGGCGTCCCATACATTACATATTGGATGATCATGAAGCTAGTCGTACAAAATATCAGGACTAGCAAGAGTTCAGTCATACATGATCAACCCTAGGATCTGTCAATCATGTTACAGCCCGTAGGCAGACAGTAAGTAAAGGTGCAACCGAGCTAACACGTGCTCGTCGGCTAAACGCCTCAAAAGAATAATTTTACAATAAAGTGGGGGAACAAAAAGAAACCCACTCATTGCCAGGGTTACGCCTGGTGTTCACCATCTGGCTGGAAGGTAGGTAGATCCTCTGGTGCTGCTCCGATATCTGGCCACACAAAACCAGCTGGGTCAAACCCCAGAAAGAGCAAGTGCCACAAAGGAGGATTCACTTAGGAACTAAAACCAGCATATCACAATAGAATATTAAAGATAATAAATAAAGAACTGGTAATAATAGAGATAACAACAGTAAACTGAGTGCGAGGAAACCATTCAAGTAGCCAGGTCACAACCCTTAAACCAAACAAGGACCCGGGTTGCAGCCCTTCACCTGAATAGAAACCCGTCTCAAATACTATTGGTATAGTATGGACAATAAACGAAGAGAGGACACAGAACTGCTCCGGAAGCCAGGTTACAACCCTTAAACCAAACAAGGACCGGGGTTGTAACCCTTCGCCTGAACAGAACTGGACCTCTGATCTTTATTGTTAAGGCCAGTATAAATAATCATGTTACTGAGGTAAGATAAAACATGACAAGCATGGCAGGGGTGCAATAAGATAATAAACGAAGAGAGGACACAGAACTGCTCCGGGAGCCAGGTTATAACCCTTAAACCAAACAAGGACCGGGGTTGTAACCCTTCGCCTGAACAGAACTGGACCCCTGATCTTTATTGTTAAGGCAGGCACAATAAGCAGGACGATATATGATAAGATAACCATGGAACTATTCAGATAGCCAAGTTACAACCCTTAAACCAAACAAGGACCGGGGTTGTAACCCTTCATCTGAACAGAACTTGGTATCCCATCATTTATCGATACAAAAAATTATGTCATGTTACAATCTTGTACAGGATCAGGATAAGACTAAGCTGGAATAAACTTCATCCAATCAATCACGGCCAATTAAGAGTACGGCTTGATACTTTAACTAAGTAGGGTTATCACAGGCCTTGTTACTAGCAAGATGCAATGAGATTATCCCAACAGCCACAAGCCCTGCAGACCATCCGGTTATCCAGGTCGAACGTTTATGAAGAATGCAACACGTGACTGTGTGCTGGAAATGTGCCCTACTCGTCGGTAGGCTACAAGTCCACTGAATGCGCCCAGATAACGGGATTGCCTATAGCTGGGAATCTCTTCATGACTACTGAATCATTCTAGTTAATTAGCCTTAGTCAATTTCAGTAGGTATCCCTGACCGTGGTACTCAGGGACCCCCATCCTAGACATGATGCAAGACAGTACCTGTTTATTTGTACAAACACAATCATCCCGGTGTCCAGGTCCTTCATACTTGTCATGTCAGGCTAGCTGTCATAACAACATGTCGAGGTATATCATGTCAGTTTACTTGTCAAGAGTGTGCCATAGCGGGCCACTATCGTGTTCTATTCTTACATTATCACGAATGAGAAAACTTGCATAAAATAACTAGTGACATATTCTTGAAGCCAAGGAAAAGATCTACAACTTTCATGTTTTGAGTTTTTCAAGATTCTAGCTACAAAACAACTTAAACAGGCAAAAACAGTAAAATAGAGCAATTCCGGCGCATGGGATTCCTGCACAATCGGCGCATGGGATTCCTGCACAAATCGGCGCATGGAATTCCTGCACAAATCGGCGCATGGGATTCCTGCGCAATCGGCGCATAGGATTCCTGCACAAATCGGCGCATGGGATTCCTGCGCAATCGGCGCATAGGATTCATGTACAATCGGCGCATGGGATTCCTGCACAAATCGGCGCTTGGGATTGTCGTACAAATCGGCGCATGGTATTTCAAACTCACGTTGCATCTTCAGTACATGCGCGTAAGGAACCTACGCGCATGACGCGCTCAGAGTCAAAGAATGCATTGCCGGGACTTCACGGCGCATGGCCTCCCGGCGTATGGCCTTCCGGGCGTATGGGGTTCCCGACGCATGGGGTTCATCGTCCCCAAACAGCAAGTTCAGACATAAAAGTTCTGAAAACTTGTAATTGCCATAACTTACTCATCCGAAGTCGAAATCAAGCGAAACAAAAGCCAAAACTGTATGAAATTGAATTCTCTACAACATGGAACCACTAGTTTTTGGAAATACCAAGTTTTTAGAGATCAAAACCAAGAAAACTAAAGAAGAAGGAACTTAAAACTTAGATCTACAAAAATATAACCATCAAAACCGAAAACTTTCAGTTCTAAAGAGGCTTAGAATCTAGTAAGGAAGAGAATGGAACAATAAAACATGAGATCCATCATGAAGCAAGTTTGCACTTGCCTAAGCTCTCCCCCTCTTTCTTCCTCCTGGTGGTTGAAGAAGTAATGGTGGAGAAGAAGTAGTAATGAAGAGAGGGAGTGTTAGGTGGAAATATATATGAGGGTGATGGTGGTAGGTGGGAGGGTTCACCTTTGGTTCATGATGAACCAAAGCAAACCAAGCCAAGCCGAACCAACCCAAGAATAAACCAATCAATGAAATGCTAGAATAAATCAAGCAAGGAGACATGTAATACGGGTCAAATTACGTATACGTATACCAAGATACGCAATACGAACCACAGGCATTACAACTCTACCCACCTTAAAAGAATTTCGTCCTCGGAATTTAATTAAGAGGCTAGTGGGACAAGAACAAGCTATAATATTCACAAGCAAGCTATACTAATCAAGCAATCAACTAATTATTCATGCAAGCAAGGATTCGAAGGCATGAGGCATAAGAAAGATATTATACCTCATGAGTCAAATAGGTCGGGATATCGCAATCGGATATCATCCTCACGCTTCCATGTTGACTCACCCAAAGAGTGATGACCCCAAGCAACTCGGACTAACTTGATAGTCTTGTTCTTGAGTATCTTCTCTCTTCAGTCCAATATAGACACGGGCCTCTCCTCATACGAAAGGTTGGTACCAACAACCAATTCCGAATGATCTAGGACGTGGCTCGGGTCCGGGATATACCGTCGCAGTTGGGATACATGGAACACGTCATGCAACTCACGTAGCAATGGTGGAAGAGCGAGATGATAGAATACATCTCCTACTCGCTCCAGAATGTCGAACGGTCCTATATATCTAGGACTAAGCTTTCCTCGTACGCCGAAACAAATGACGCCACGGTTAGGCAAAATCCTCAGGAATACATGGTCGCCGACAGAAAACTCAAGAGGGCGCCGATGAGAATTAGCCCAATGACGCTGGCGATCTTGAGCAACTCGAAGATGATCTCTGACTCTTCTGACCACTTCAACGGTCTGCGCAATCATTTCCGGACCGAGCATCTGTCTCTCTCCGACATCGTCCCATGCTAGCGGGGATCGGCACTTCCTACCATACAGTACCTCGAACGGAGCCATCTGGATACTGGCCTGGAAACTGTTGTACGAGAACTCTACAAGGTGCAGGTGATCTTCCCACGAACCACCGAAGTCGAGCGTATAAGATCTCAACATATCTTCGAGAGTCTGGATCGTACGTTCTGACTGGCCATCAGTCTGCGGCTGATATGCTGAGCTAAACTGGAGGCGAGTCCCCAAACTCTCTTGCAGGCTACGCCAAAAGTACGACGTAAATCTGGAATCTCTGTCCGAGGTGATATTGGCTGGTACACCGTGCAATCTGACAATCTGTCGGAGATACATCTCCGCTAGCTGAGCCGTCGACTGACCAACTCTGAACGGGAGAAAATGAGCCACCTTCGTGAGCCTGTCTATAATAACCCAAATAGCATCTCTGCTAGCCGGGAACTAGGTAATCCAGTCACGAAATCTATGGTTTTATGCTCCCACTTCCATTCTGGAATTGGTAAGGGCTGAAGAAGTCCAACTAGCCTCTGATGTTCAGCTTTAACTTGTTAGCAAACCAAACATCGAGAGACAAACCGGGCTATCTTCCTCTTTATGCCATTCCACCAAAAGTGCTAACGGATATACTGGTACATCTTCGTACCGCTGGGATGAATGGAATACTGTGAACTGTGAGCCTCTGTCATGATCTTCTGTCTGATATCTTCGCTAGGTACACAAAGATGCTTCCCATGTCGAAGTGTACCATCTTCATGGATACATAACTCTGGTCTTCGTCCTGCCCCACACTCTGCTCTAAGTCGCTGAAGCTTAGAATCTGATGACTGAGCTATCTTGATTCTCTCGACTATAGTAGACTGAACTTGCATGCTGGCCATCAATGACACACTGGAAGGGAGGACAACTTCTATACCCATCTTCTGAAGATCGGCTAACAGCTCTGGTTGTGCTGTTAGGAAATAAACTCCGGCTCTCCTACTCAATGCATCTGCAACAACGTTGGCCTTCCCTGGGTGATACTTCTGCAGGTTGACATCATAATCCACAAGTAGCCCTAGCCACCTCCTCTGACGCATGTTAAGATCCTTCTGGGTAAAAACATACTTCAGGCTCTTGTGGTCGGTAAAAATCTCCACCCTATCTCCATATAGGTAGTGCCTCCACAACTTAAGTGCAAATACTACTGCTGCCAGCTCCAAATCATGGGTTGGATAATTCCTCTCATGATCACGAAGTTGACGTGACGTATAAGCTATTACCTTCCCATGCTGCATCAGAACACATCATAAACCTCTGCCTGAAGCATCGCAATATACTGAGAATCCTCCGGTTCTATCTGGAAGCGTGAGAATGGGCGCCGTCATCAAGCCTCGCTTCAACTTCTCAAAGGAATCCTGGTACTCTACTGTCCAAGCAAACTGCACATCCTTGCGGGTCAACTAGGTTAATGGCGCTGAGATCCGAGCAAAGTTCGAAACAAATCGCCGGTAGTAGCCGGCCAATCCAAGAAAACTACGAACTTCTGCAACCGTGCTGGGCACTGGCCATGTTTCAATGGCCACGATCTTCTGGGGATCCACCTCTACTCCTCCTCTGGTAATGATATGGCCCAAGTATGAAATACGATCGAGCCAGAACTAGCATTTACTAAACTTGGCATACAACTGGTGCTCTCGGAGAATCTGAAGAACAACTCTGAGATGATGCTCATGCTCTGCTTCACTTTTGCTGTAGACCAGGATGTCATCTAGGAACACAATCACGAACTAATCCAAATAGGGCATAAAAATACGATTCATGAGGCCCATGAATACAGCCGACGCATTGGTTGCTCCAAATGGCATCACAAGAAACTCCCAATGCCCATACCTAGACCTGAAAGCTGTCTTCGGGATGTCCTGCTCTCTGACTCTGATCTGATGGTATCCTGATCGTAAGTCGATCTTCGAGAATACTGATGCCCCCTTGAGTTGATCAAACAAGTCATCCATCCTCGGGAGAGGGTATCTGTTCTTGATTGTCACTGAATTCAAGGTACGATAATCTACACATAATCTGAACGTATCATCCTTCTTTTTTACAAGAAGCATCGGGGCTCCTCAAGGCGATCCACTAGCACGAATGAATCCCTTGGTTCTAAGTTCTTCAATCATCTTGTACAATATCTCTAGCTCTGACGGTGCCATCCTGTAGACTCTCTCTGACACTGGGGCTGTTCCGGGAATCAAGTCGATGGTAAACTCGATCTTTCGCTCTGGCGGAATCCCTGGAAGCTCTTCTGGGAAAACATCTGGAAACTCTTCGACTATCCGAGGTAACTGTCCTGCTGCTACTGCCATTCGCAATACTGGAGGAGAAGGTTCAACTTCGCCTCGGAAGAAGGAAAACTCTGGCTCGCCGGGAATGTTAAAAACAGCCCTGCCAATGTGGCAGTCTATCCTAGCATACTGGTCCCTCAACCAATCCATCTCTAAGACCACATCATAATCGGCCATCGGGAACTCTATCAATCTAGCGGGGAACTCTCTACCGCTAACTACGATCCGAAACGAGGAAAACACTCTATCTACTCCCACAAGTCCGTTACCAGTAAGTATATTGAGCCTTACGGATAATGACTCGGGCTCCATCCTATCCGTGTCGCGAATCGTGCAGACATAAATGAATGCGAGGCACCAGAATCAAATAATACTGAAGCTGAAAAGGTATTGACAAGAAAAGTACCTGCCACTACCTCACCTGGTGCTATTCCTTCTTCTCCCATGGTCAAATCCAGCACTTGACCATGTCCTCTGGGTACAGGTCCCCTCTGCTGAAAATCCCTCTGCCTGCTCTGGATCAGGGTGTGGGCTTGGGCATACTGCTACGGTCTCTGCTGCAGGAATGCCTGGGCCTGCGTCGATAATGGCCTCGGGAACGGGTACTACAGTTGCTGCTGCTGCTGGACTGGTGCTGGTCCTCTAACTGAAGGACTAGAGAAAGCTGATGATGAACTTCCCCTGTTCGGACAGTTCCCAACCCTGTGGTCCGGGGCACAACAAACCAAGCACAAACCCTGTGCTCTACGACATTCTGATACCACATGCCCCGGCTTCCCGCAGTGTGAACATCCCACTGCGGAAGACTGCTTCTGCTTCTGCTGCTGAGGGTGCGTCGGGGTGGAATGCTGAACCGACGTCACTGAGGCCGTCCGCCTCGGAGCTCCAATGGTCAAAGTCCTGGCTGACGGGGCTGGTGCTGATGATTGATTCATCTGGCTATGGGATCGCTTCCGACCTCCGGTCCTATCCACGATCCTCTGGGAGGTATACTCGTGCCTCCGAGCTGCTCTCAATACTGCATCAAAAGTCTGATGCTCAAACTACTCCACTGCCAATAGAATCTCCAGATGAAGCCCCTGCTGGAACCGCTGGGCTCTATCGAACTCGGTCGCCACCAAGGTGGGAGCGAACCGACTAAGCCTGGAGAACTCGGCCGCATATCTATCGACCGTCCTGTCCATCTGCTTCAGATTGGTGAATCTCGTCTGCAGATCGTACCGAGCTATAGCATCAAAATACTTGGTCTAGAATCTCTTCCTGAATATTGTCCAGGCAATAGGGGCCACTAATCCAGCGGCCTGTGCCGCCCACCAGCTGCGGGCAAGATCCAATAGCTGTAGGCGCACCACGGCCACCTTCTCGTTCTCTGGGGTCCTGGCTGCTTCTAGAATCACTTCTGTGTCCTGAAGCCAAGCATCTGCAGCGATAGCATCTTCACTGTCGTCGAAGAAGGGAGGGTTCAAGCGCTTGAAGCTGTTGGCCGCGCTATTACCCAGATGACCTCCTCTGGTCAAAGCATCTGCCACCTTCTGGTGCAAGGCATCTCCGCGACGATCCTGGGAAGCTAATAGGGACCTGATGAGACCCACCAAAGTGACATCATCAGGCTCTGCTGGCTGGACGGGCTGAACTGGTGTCTCTCCTCCAGTAGGCATGACTCTGGAGGCTGCTCCTGATTGTTGGGCTTGATCTCCAGGTTGCTGCTGGTCCACGGGAGGTGCTCCGTCTTGCTGATCGGCAGGTCCAGGAACAATGCTGCTGAAGAAGACGACATAGGGAACAATAAGGAAGGACCAGGACAGATCAACGATACAAGCATGTGATCAGGTCATGATTCTCAGGGATTTGAAGATACGAGCAGAGATCAAGGACGAATACTGATTGAGATATCTATTAGGTAAACCCTCACATATCTTGATTTACAAGACCTGCATGGGCTACCACTTAAACCATGTCACACCCAAGAACCAGAATACTGGAGAGCGGGGGCGTACATAGCCAGCTACGTATATTGAAGTGCAACCCACCTCGCTATACGGTCACGGCTGTCTAGATACACGAGGGTTTAACTACAAGCCAACAGTCTGCTATGGTCATGAACAAGCCTATTGTCTCAATCACAAGCAAGCAATAGTAGTTACAAGATGTCAGAGCACCAAATATATAATATCAAGGCATCCCATACATTACATATTGGATGATCATGAAGCTAGTCGTACAAATGTCAGGACTAGCAAGAGTTCAGTCATACATGATCAACCCTAGGATTTGTCAATCATGTTACAGCCCGTAGGCAGACAGTAAGTAAAGGTGCAACCGAGCTAACACGTGCTCGTCGGCTAAACGCCTCAAAAGAATAATTTTACAATAAAGTGGGGGAACAAAAAGAAACCCACTCATTGCCAGGGTTACGCCTGGTGTTCACCATCTGGCTGGAAGGTAGGTAGATCCTCAGGTGCTGCTCCGATATCTGGCCACACAAAACCAGCTGGGTCAAACCCCAGAAAGAGCAAGTGCCACAAAGGAGGCTTCACTTAGGAACTAAAACCAGCATATCACAATAGAATATTAAAGTTAATAAATAAAGAACTGGTAATAATAGAGATAACAACAGTAAACTGAGTACGAGGAAACCATTCAAGTAGCCAGGTCACAACCCTTAAACCAAACAAGGACCCGAGTTGCAGCCCTTCACCTGAATAGAAACCCGTCTCAAATACTAATGGTATAGTATAGACAATAAACGAAGAGAGGACACAGAACTGCTCCGGAAGCCAGGTTACAACCCTTAAACCAAACAAGGACCAGGGTTGTAATCCTTCGCCTGAACAGAACTGGACCCCTGATCTTTATTGTTAAGGCTAGTATAAATAATTCTGTTACTGAGGTAAGATAAAACATGACAAGCATGGCAGGGGTGCAATAAGAAAATAAACGAAAAGAGGACACAGAACTACTCCGGGAGCCAGGTTACAACCCTTAAACCAAACAAGGACCGGGGTTGTAACCCTTCGCCTGAACAGAACTGGACCCCTGATCTTTATTATGAAGGCAGGCACAATAAGCAGGACGATATATGATAAGATAACCATGGAACTATTCAGATAGCAAAGTTACAATCCTTAAACCAAACAAGGACCGGGGTTGTAACCCTTCATCTGAACAGAACTTGGTATCCCATTATTTATCGATACAAGAAATCATGTCATGTTACAATCTTGTACAGGATCAGGATAAGACTAAGCTGGAATAAACTTCATCCAATCAATCATGGCCAATCAAGAGTATGGCTTGATACTTTTAACTAACTAGGGTTATCACAGGCCTAGTTACTAGCAAGATGCAATAAGATTATCCCAACAGCCACAAGCCCTGCAGACCATCCAGTTATCCAGGTCGAACGTTTATGAAGAATGTAACACGTGACTGTGTGATGGAAATGTTCCCTACTCGTCGGTAGTCTACAAGTCCATTGAATGCGCCCAGATAACGAGATTGCCTGTAGCTGGGAATCTCTTCATGACCACTGAATCATTCTAGTTAATTAGCCTTAGTCAATTTCAGTAGGTATCCCTGACCGTGGTACTCAGGGACCCCCATCCTAGACATGATGCAAGACAGTACCAGTTTATTTGTACAAACACAATCATCCACGGTGTCCAGGTCCTTCATACTTGTCATGTCAGGCTAGCTATCATAACAGCATGTCGAGGTATATCATGTCAGTTTACTTGTCAAGAGTGTGCCACAGCGGGCCACTATCGTGTTCTATTCTTACATTATCACGAATGAGAAAACTTGTATAAAATAACTAGTGACATATTCTTGAAGCCAAGGAAAAGATCTACAACTTTCATGTCTTGAGTTTTTCAAGATTCTAGCTACAAAAATACTTAAACAGACAAAAACAGTAAAATAGAGCAATTCCGGCGGATGGGATTCCTGCACAATCGGCGCATGGGATTCATGTACAAATTGGCGTATGGAATTCCTGTACAAATTGGCGTATGGGATTCCTGCGCAATCGGCGCATGGGATTCCTGCGCAATCGGCGCATGGGATTCCTGCACAAATCGGCGCATAGGATTCCTGCACAAATCGGCGCATGGGATTCCTGCGCAATCGGCGCATGGGATTCCTGCACAAATCGGTGTATAGGATTCCTGCACAAATCGGCGCATGGGATTCCTGCACAAATCGGCGCATGGGATTTCAAACTCACGTTGCATCTTCAGTACATGCGCGTAAAGAACCTATGTGCATGACACGCTCGGAGTCAAAGAATGCGTTGCCAGGACTTCATGGCGCATGGCCTTCCGGCGCATGGCCTCCCGGGCGTATGGGATTCCCGGCGCATGGGGTTTATCGTCCCCAAACAGCAAGTTCAGCCATGAAAGTTCTAAAACTTGTAATGGCCATAACTTACTCATCCGAAGTCGAAATCAAGCAAAACAAAAGCCAAAACTGTATGAAATTGAATTCTCTACAACATGGAACCACTAGTTTTTGGAAATACCAAATTTTTAGAGATCAAAACCAAGAAAACTAAAGAAGAAGGAATTTAAAACTTAGATCTACAAAAATATAACCATCAAAACCAAAAACTTCCAGTTCTAAAGAGGCTTAGAATCTAGTAAGGAAGAGAATGGAACAATAAAACATGAGATCCATCATGAAGCAAGTTTGCACTTGCCTAAGCTCTCCCCCTCTTTCTCCCTCCTGGTGGTTGAAGAAGTAATGGTGGAGAAGAAGTAGTAATGAAGAGAGAGAGTGTTAGGTGGAAATATATATGAGGGTGTGTCACGACCCGCACCCTAGAGTTAGGGCACGAGAACGTAACAACGCCAAGCCTACGCCGCAGTGTTGACGGTAGAACGCTGTCCTAGGTCTCAATGCATCTAACAGTATAAGACTAAACAGTTTATACTCCCCGAATGGGGGTGACATAGCAGAATGTAAACTCAATCACATCTAAGGTAGAGCATAAAGGAAGATAGATAAAACATGAAATCGAAAAGAGATACAACAGATAGAAGTCTAGTGTCTAAGATACAAACTCAGGATACATCTCAAAACCCAAATACAGTAATCCATAAATATAACTCAAGATGACTGAAAATAAACTATAAACAAAAACCCTAGCTATCTAGGCAACCTCTACTGTCTCCTCTAGGCTAGCAGGCAACCTCCAGGCTATCTGTAAAATTTATCAACGGGTCCAGTCAGGACAGGAGCGAGTACAGTACATCTCAACAGATCATAGCAGGTTAGAAAATATAATCATGCAGTAAAGTAAGATATATGAACTGAAGAAAAATAGTATGTAAACAGAGAGAGAACTGTAATAGAAATATCTACTATACATAGAGAGCTAATAGTGACTAGTGAGTCAGAGTAAAATATAAACATGTGAATGGCATAGGAGATTCATGACTGCAGCTAAGAGAGTGATTCATGACTACAGCTACTTGGATAATATTCACATGTCTATTTCTACTCCCCCATCCCCAATCAATACACAAGGATCTGTTCAAGTTATGTTAAGATTCGTGAAACTTCACATGGCTCATAAAATGAGTAATACGTGAAGGTGATTCAAGATGGCTCTGTGAACATGAGAGTACATGTGTCACAAGCGATTCGTGAATCAGAGGAAGCATAGAGATACGTGATGATTCGTGAAACGTACAAAACATGCAGTATCTGATGCTCCCGAGGGGGATAACATCTCATGAAAAGATCCATATAGTACCAATCCGTGTGACCAACGTGACAGTATCAAGTAAAGTAATTTAAAGCAGGAAAATAATTCTAAACAAGATATGAAATGATCAGAGAATGTACTCGCCTGATATCTGAATGTCCAAGGTAAAGATACTGTCCGAGGAGAGGTGTCTGGCTCCTAATTAGAACAGCACAAGTCACAACATGTCCAGAAGGGTAATATAAAGCACTACAATGCATTCTACATGAATCTAGGTCAAACTAGGCCAAAGTCAACCCTTGGTCAACTCTGGTCAACTGTACTAGTCAAACTAGGTCATGTCCTAACCCATCAAGTCTTACTAGGCCTAACCAAGACTATCCTAGCAAGCACACATCAATACAAGGCTATACAAGCCAACATACACCCAACTCTATATAGCATGCAATTATTCAATACTCAAATAGGCAAGAATTCACATTGGATATACACTAGGTAATCTATTACTTTAAGCTATATATGTCTACACATATATACACACGCATATTTTGGTATTCAATATTAGGTCTATAATCATGGCATTTCAAATGGTTATATAAACTTATATATTACAACACAATATGCTAACATATATACATAATATACATACATAGCTAAGTTAACTATATTCATAAATACTTATTTAAGAGGCTATGTGTGTGTATGTGAATATGGCAAAGGGGCAAGTGAGGGTTAAATGGACATACATAGTGTATACATATCAAAGAGTATCAAAGTGTAAGTGCACAAAGTGTCAAGTGTGATAGTGTCAACATAGTGTAAGGGGTACATGAGGTAATATAGGATTTGTGTTAACATAGAACATTACATCTCATTAACTTGTATATTGCATACATTATATCTATTATTATATTACATTCATGCTTGCATTCATTCATCATTCATTTATTCTCTTGCACTACTATATGCACCATACATTACATACTATGAAACCTACATATTCATTACAAGCCATACTTATACATGCTTACATTAGATAGTATACTTACACCTCATACATTATTTATTTAACCATTTACTCATGCTTGCATTCTCTATTTAATTACGTAATGTATATACATTAACATGGGTTAAAATTAAATAGAACATTATATTACATACAAGGGTGCACAAAATGTATATGCCGAATAGTAACTCCTACTAATAATCAATACTGTACCATCTCAGCATGAATTAAAATTTAGGATTAAAGTATGTTATAGATCTATGTGTTAGCTTTCCGAAACTTCAAACGGATCGCGATTTCGTTTCCGGAAACTCCCGGAATCGCAAAAATACCGAGAACGCGTTTGTCTTTCATACAGCTGACACTCAAATAATTCTCCAGAAAGTTACAGAATGAATTAGGCCTATTAATACATGTTTTTGGAAAGCTAACTTAAATACGCTTCTTTTAAAAAAAAGGGAGATTAAACCGAGCTTTGAGCTAGAAGTTATGACATTTCTAAGTTAGGGCTGAAATTAAAAACGTGGATAAAAATCATGACGGATTTGGGTAGTTTGAGACAAAAGAACACAAGTATATAACATAATATATCAAGAACTCACTCTCTACACTAATATATATATATGAGACACTATAGAACACATCTCCAATACAAAAATATGAGATTAAACATGTAATAATTCATTCATACATAACAATAACACAGTGTGTCCAAATTTGGGATTTTCCCACATGGACACAACCACAACACAAAGGACACTCCTATGACCTCCAAATGGACACAAAATGGACACAAATGGAGATACAACCATGGGGGTCATTCCTATGGGTTCAAAATAGACCTACATGCAGGAGAAAATGAAAAGGAGAAGGGATTTATACCTCCCGGTAGATCGAATCGAAGAAAAATCTTCCCGGAGCGACACCGACACGTAGAGATTCCAAAAGGACACGAACGAGCTCCGAATCCTCCCAAACTTGGGTAGCTTTCTCCTTGGCTAGAATGGAGAAGGAAAGAAGAAGATTTGGTGGCGAAATGGAAGGATTTGGTGGAGAAATTGCTAAGGATTGCTCTCTAGGAATTTGGGGAAGAACAAGAGAGAGAGTGTGGATGAGAATAATGAAATAAACTTGAGCCTATCCTCTCCCAAAGTGGCTGGCCATATGGGGCTATTTGTCCTATTATGGTAAGGTCCAAAATGCCCCCACTAACCTATTCTATGAGTATTAGGAAAGGGCTAATTGGTTGGGGCTAAATTAGTCATTCTAAAGTCTCTAATCACACTAACCTTATCCATAATAATTAGTCTAACCTCTAACTAAAATATTTCTATTATGTGGACTAAAATTAATATCATGTGGGCCATGCCTAACTAGTGTGTGGGTCCCACTAGAGTCAAACTACCCCCGGGTCCCCGTTTCAAGTCGGATTGAGTTGAAATTCGAACCCGACTCAAATAATCCCAAAACAATATCATAAATAATAAAATAATATCAAAATAATTCAAAGAGGTCAAATGCAAAAAATATCCTTAGGCCAAAAATGATATTAAAATATCATAATCACATGGTTAGGCTCTAGGTCAAACAGTCTCTAGGGTTTCACTAGCAAAACGTCAAAACCACAAGTCATTGATTTAAATAATTTTAAAATGATTTAAAATCACCAAAAATTATATCATGAATTAAATATTATTATTAAAATAATTATAAATACAAAATTTCAAAATTACCCTCATTTGGAAAACTGGGTGCTACAACTCTACCCACCTTAGAAAAATTTTGTCCTCGAAATTTAAGATCGATAGTACTCCTTCTAGAGCCTCTAACCTACCCAAGATCTAAGGTAACACTTCCTAACACTAGAATAATAAACGAACATCTAAAAAGTGTCAATCTAGGAATACCTCCAATACTGCTCTACTGTACGGCGGTAATGGAACTTCAATAAAATATGGACTGGAACCTATATCCAAGGGACTGGACCTATTTTAAAGTGGTCTTAACTAAGGATGAAAAGGAACTGATCATAGGCTATAGGTATGCTCAAAATATTATCTTCCTATTAACCATCTATTAATACATTCTATTACCATAGGAATGATGCATTACTAAGACATATAGGCTCCTAACTCTCATAACACATTTATACTCACCAAAAGACTAGTACATCCTATCAAGGCTGATACTATAATCTCTCATAAATCTCATAAGCTACATGTTTATAGACACACATCCCCACATCAAGGACTAACCTATATATCTACAACTGATACTAATGGGGTGACGTCCCTATTTTCCAACAATCAAGGTCTAAATTTTTTTTTATCTAAATCATGCAATTTGAAGGAATAGTATACAAGGTCAGGGCATACCGTAGCAGTTGGAAGTCTCACCTAGGTACACTAATCATTCTAGGTCAAAACAGTACTATGGTATCAACACACAAACAATCTAGGGTGTCCTAATTGGGAAGGTAAGGGAACAACAATCATCAAGGTTGTAGGGCTGTCTACCATCCTATATAAAAATTGGTCATTAACAAGCAAATAAGAAATTATTAAAAGGTTACTATTCCATAAAATGGCAAAAATTGAAAATTTAGGCACAACAAATCACAAATAGATTTTTGTCTTGACACGATCTAAGTTGATCAATTTCGGGATAAAACGAGATTTGGACAAGAAGGAAAATCAATGAAATCAAAGTATGAGCACGAGCATCCAATGATGGAGGTTCAGGTCATGATTAAATTTAATTCGACTGAGTACGAATACGAGGTTCATAGGCAATAAAAGATTTTAAGGAGAATTGTCAAGGCTGTCGCGAATGAGACTCTAGGGTCAAGTTTAACTATGTCTCCATTCTCGTAGATTGATATATGAAAAAGCGAACCAAAGTGCAATAGGTTGATCAGACCATCATGTACCGGTTCTGATTAGACAATATGTTAGTGGGTGGCCACCCAATAAAATATGTCATGACCAAGCTCGAAAATAGATAAGCTTGTAAAACTAAGGCTAATTTAGTAGCACAAGATATAAGGGTGGTAATGATGAAAGGAATTACATAGTCCAAGTTTCTTAACCAACGGGTCAAGTAATCAGATAAGGTACAAGGTTAAGCATCTAAGGAAACAAGCAGAACACCATCACATGTCGGGTCGAAAGAATTGAGTCAAGGTTGGATTTCTAATTGAAATAAGAAGAAATTTAGTATAATGGTAGAGGTTATAGTTTAGCCAGTTGAGCAGAAAATCATATCAAGAAAATAGAGTACAAGAAGACGGGTTTTAGTGGGACATGATATACCTACACGAAGGTGAGCTCGTCTAGGTCTTGCATATAAGATTTTCTGGAGGGTAACAGCTAGTATTACATTCCGAATATCAAAGTCACGATAAGGAACGTCAAGGATCTCAATTAGAAAGTGGGAGTTCAAGAGGTGGTAATTAATGCACAAAAATAATGAAGATCGAGTTAGTCATCTGCTTCTGATACTCTTAAGTTTATCTGGTCATAACTTGCCAATCATATCTTTACCTCACCAGTCTCCATATAAAAATTTAACCTTTACTTAAACCCTTACCATGACTACCGTAGGCAATTCCCAATTTCCAAACATCACTCTTGAAGCACAACCCTCACATTTAGGAATCAACATTAACCATTTATTTAAATTTCCAAGTTCTTTCACCTTGTCTTAAATTTGACCCAAAACCTCTAAATCCCGTTTATGAATTCCTTGAACTTGTTCAAATTGTTCTCCTCGTATTATTTAATTTAAATCTCTAGGCCTTACAAAACTTAACTTTCATCATAAAATCAACTTCCGTATTTTCTTCGACATACACCCTTGAATATTATTCTCCTAAAAATATTTCACAACAATCTCTAAACTTCCATAACTTTGTGCTCTCTCTATCCCTAGTCATTTCCTCGCAACATCTTGTTTAATATCCTTATTAAACACAATTAACTTCTCTTTTTCATTACTAACCTTCTACATAGCCTCAGAGTAAAAGTTTTCCTCAGAATCAATAACCAAGATTTTCTAAGTTCTCAAAACTAGGTTGACCTCTGATATCCCTATTAGTTTTGAATACACCTATAAACTATCTCATAACCCCAAAATTTTTCTACATCTCTTTATTTTATTCGAGACCTTTACCACATTTCTATCTCAAGTTTCCATATGGAACACTCCACATTTGATTTCCTTTAGATCATCATAAAATAACCAGTTACGTCTTCTCTGAGCTACACAATTTACGTCACTTCCTTAGCCTTCTCCATGTAAAAGATACAAAGATTCAAAGGTTTCGAAGTACATCTGGTAGGGACGACAAGATATGGATAATTAATGTAATGAGACAGAGTTTAAGATAAGAGGTAAATAAGAATGCAAGGGAATAATGGCGAGAAAGAATAATGAAGATATGTTCATTCTCATCGGTTCAAACGAGAGGAACCCATCAAGCTTAAATTCAATAGCAAGGAATGAGGGTGAATCCAAACAAGAGGAAAAGGAATTCCAATAGAAGTTCAAAATGAGTTTCTCAGGGGTCGTCCCAGAAATCTCTCAAAGAATCCTAAGTGTGATTGAGTACCTTGGATTTGAAAATATTAATCTAAATACAAAATTAAATCAACAACTACAAAATTTTATCAAAATCATCAACTAATACCAGGATTCAAAGTTCTACAATGAATCCACAAAATCAAATTCAAATCAAGGAAAAAGGTGAATCAAAACAAGAAAAAGGAGTTTAAATCGGAATTCAAAATGACATTCTCAAGGGTCATCCCAGGAATCTCTCAAGGAATCCTAACAGTGATTGAGTATCCTCTCATCCTAACATCTTAATTTATATATCCTATAGCAGGCTCGTAGTAGTACAACTAAGTCGTTGCGCTACTACAAAATCGCACTAATGCGAATCTCGACCTGCATGGGCCACCACTAAAAACGTGTCACGACCCGCACCCTAGAGTTAGGGCACGAGAACGTAACAACGCCCAGCCTACGCTGCAGTGTTGGCGGTAGAACGCTGTCCTAGGTCTCAATGCATCTAACAGTATAAGACTAAACAGTTTATACTCCCCGAATGGGGGTGACATAGCAGAATGTAAACTCAATCACATCTAAGGTAGAGCATAAAATAAGATAGATAAAACATGAAATCGAAAAGAGATACAACAGATAGAAGTCTAGTGTCTACGATACAAACTCAGGATACATCTCAAAACCCAAATACAGTAATCCATAAATACAACTCAAGATGACTGAAAATAAACTATAAACAAAAACCCTAGCTATCTAGGCAACCTCTACTGTCTCCTCTAGGCTAGCAGGCAACCTCCAGGCTATCTGTAAAATTTATCAACGGGTCCAGTCAGGACAGGAGCGAGTACAGTACATCTCAACAGATCATAGCAGGTTAGAAAATATAATCATACAGTAAAGTAAGATACATGAACTGAAGAAAAATAGTATGTAAATAGAGAGAGAACTGTAATAGAAATATCTACTATACATAGAGAGCTAATAGTGACTAGTGAGTCAGAGTAAAATATAAACATGTGAATGGCATAGGAGATTCATGACTACGGCTAAGAGAGTGATTCATGACTACAGCTACTTGGATAATATTCACATGTCTATTTCTACTCCTCCATCCCCAATCAATACACAAGGATCTGTTCAAGTTATGTTAAGATTCGTGAAACTTCACATGGCTCATAAAATGAGTGATACGTGAAGGTGATTCATGATGGCTCTGTGAACATGAGAGTACATGTGTCACAAACGATTCGTGAATCAGAGGAAGCATAGAGATACGTGATGATTCGTGAAACGCACAAAACATGCAGTATCCGATGCTCCCGAGGGGGATAATATCTCATGAAAAGATCTATATAGTACCAATTCGTGTGACCAACGTGACAGTATCAAGTAAAGTAATTTAAAGCAGGAAAATAATTCTAAACAAGATATGAAATGATCAGAGAATGTACTCGCCTGATATCTGAATGTCCAAGGTAAAGATACTGTCCGAGGAGAGGTGTCTGGCTCCTAATTAGAACAGCACAAGTCACAACATGTCCAGAAGGGTAATATAAAGCACTACAATGCATTCTACTTGAATCTAGGTTAAACTAGGCCAAAGTCAACCCTTGGTCAACTCTGGTCAACTGCACTAGTCAAACTAGGTCATGTCCTAACCCATCAAGTCTTACTAGGCCTAACCAAGACTATCCTAGCAAGCACACATCAATACAAGGCTATACAAGCCAACATACACCCAACTCTATATAGCATGCAATTATTCAATACTCAAATAGGCAAGAATTCACATTGGATATACACTAGGTAATCTATTACTTTAAGCTATATATGTCTACACATATATACACACGCATATTTGGTATTCAACATTAGGTCTATAATCATGGCATTTCAAATGGTTATATAAACTTATATATTACAACACAATATGCTAACATATATATAATATACATACATAGCTAAGTTAACTATATTCATAAATACTTATTTAAGAGGCTATGTGTGTGTATGTGAATATGGCAAAGGGGCAAGTGAGGGTTAAATGGGCATACATAGTGTATACATATCAAAGAGTGTCAAAGTGTAAGTGAACAAAGTGTCAAGTGTGATAGTGTCAACATAGTGTAAGGGGTACATGAGGTAATATAGGATTTGTGTTAACATAGAACATTACATCTCATTAACTTGTATATTGCATACATTACATCTATTATTATATTATATTCATGCTTGCATTCATTCATCATTCATTTATTCTCTTGCACTACTATATGCACCATACATTACATACTATGGAACCTACATATTCATTACAAGCCATACTTATACATGCTTACATTAGATAGTATACTTACACCTCATACATCATTTATTTAACCATTTACTCATGCTTGCATTCTCTATTTAATTACATAATGTATATACATTAACATGGGTTAAAATCAAATAGAATATTATATTACACACAAGGGTGCACAAAATGTATATGCCGAATAGTAACTCCTACTAATAATCAATACTGTACCATCTCAGCATGAATTAAAATTTAGGATTAAAGTATGTTATAGATCTATGTGTTAGCTTTCCGAAACTTCAAACGGATCGCGTTTTCGTTTCCGAAAACTCCCGGAATCGCAAAAACACCGAGAACGCATTTATCTTTCGTACAGCTGACACTCAAATAATTCTCCAGAAAGTTACAGAAAGAATTAGGCCTATTAATATATGTTTTTGGAAAGCTAACTTCAATACGCTTCTTTTAAAAAAAATAGAGATTAAACCGAGCTTTGAGCTAGAAGTTATGACATTTCTAAGTTAGGGCTGAAATTAAAAACGTGGATAAAAATCATGACGGATTTGGGTAGTTTGAGACAAAAGAACACAAGTATATAACATAATATATCAAGAACTCACTCTCTACACTAATATATATATATATATATATATGAGACACTATAGAACACATCTCCAATACAAAAATATGAGATTAAACATGTAATAATTCATTCATACATAACAATAACACATAGTGTGTCCAAATTTGGGATTTTCCCACATGGACACAACCACAACACAAAGGACACTCCTATGACCTCCAAATGGACACAAAATGGACACAAATGGAGATACAACCATGGGGGTCATTCCTATGGGTTCAAAATAGACCTATATGCATGAGGAAATGAAAAGGAGAAGGGATTTATACCTCCCGGTAGATCGAATCGAAGAAAAATCTTCCCGGAGCGACACCGACACGTAGAGATTCCAAAAGGACACGAACGAGCTCCGAATCCTCCCAAACTTGGGTAGCTTCCTCCTTGGCTAGAATGGAGAAGGAAAGAAGAAGATTTGGTGGCAAAATGAAAGGATTTGGTGGAGAAATTGCTAGGGATTGCTCTCTAGGAATTTGGGGAAGAACAAGAGAGAGAGAGTGGATGAGAATAATGAAATGAACTTGAGCCTATCCTCTCCCAAAGTGGCTGGCCATATGGGGCTATTTGTCCTATTATGGTAAGGTCCAAAATGCCTCCACTAACCTATTCTATGAGTATTAGGAAAGGGCTAATTGGTTGGGGCTAAATTAGTCATTCTAAAGTCTCTAATCACACTAACCTTATCCATAATAATTAGTCTAACCTCTAACTAAAATATTTCTATCATGTGGACTAAAATTAATATCATGTGGGCCATGCCTAACTAGTGTGTGGGTCCCACTAGAGTCAAACTATCCCCGGGTCCCCGTTTCAAGTCGGATTGAGTTGAAATTCGAACCCGACTCAAATAATCCCAAAATAATATCATAAATAATAAAATAATATCAAAATAATTCAAAGAGGTCAAATGCAAAAATATCCTTAGGCCAAAAATAATATTAAAATATCATAATCACATGGTTAGGCTCTAGGTCAAACAGTCTCTAGGGTTTCACTAGCAAAACGTCAAAACCACAAGTCATTGATTTAAATAATTTTAAAATGATTTAAATCACCAAAAATTATATCATGAATTAAATATCATTATTAAAATAATTATTAATATGAAATTTTAAAATTACCCCCATTTGGGAAATTGGGTGCTACAGGGTGATGGTGGTAGGTGGGAGGGTTCACCTTTGGTTCATGATGAACCAAAGCAAACCAAGCCAAGCCGAACCAACCCAAGAATAAACCAATCAATGAAATGCTAGAATAAATCAAGCAAGGAGACATGCAATATGGGTCAAATTACGTATACGTATACCAAGATACGCAATACGAACCACAGGCATTACAAATTGTTAGCAACTAGTTAGAAAGTTATAAGATTTTAGTGACCGAGTTTTGAGGAGTAGTGTAACCAAAGGTGGGTAGAAGTCCTCGAGATTTCGTAGTTACCAAAATTGCTAGGAGAAGGTTGTAAACTATTTTTGAGGAATTAAATTTAAGGAGATTTAGATAATAGTAGACTTCCTTTTGAATTTTAGGAATAATTAGAAATTAGAATTTCGAGGACGAAATTATTTTTAAGGTGGGTAGATTTGTAGCTTCTCTTCCCGAAATTTTTGACATATTTTTTATTTTATTTATTTGATTTAAATTGTGATTTTAGAATATTATAAATAATTATTTAGTTAATTATTACGGTAGATGATTTTAAATCATGGTTGAGTTTTGAAGTACAAGACGGCTAGGAATCATGGCACGGATAGTACAGTAGCGTGCTTTGACTAGTGTTTAGCCATGGTAGGAGAATGCGAAGCCATATGAGTGTCCTAACTAGGTGTCACGACCCGCTACCCAAATTATTGGGCCAGGCCGAGTCATGCCCAGCCTACGTTGAGATAAAACGTAGTAAGTTGTTCTAAAGACAACAGGATAAGACTAAATGTGCTAACAGTTCTATAAGTGAAGAAGAATCATAAATGCTCCAAACACAAAAGTCGTCGTATATAGTAAAATGTCCAAGTACAAGTAAACTGATATGTAAAACTGGATACATGTCCAGTTATAAAATGATATAGTCTAATACATGTCTACTCTCAAAAGTCTAAGTAAACAAAAGACAACTAGGCGAGGTTCCCCGCAGGAACATCCTCGTAAAGCAGAGCCGGGTCCTCGGCAGCAATCCCATAGTATGAGTCGCAGAGTAACTCCTCCTCAGTAAGGACACCTACAACGTTATCCTGTCAGGACGGGAGCAAGCACTAAATCTAGCAAACTAGCATATGAAACATGGAAATGAACATGAGAGGAATAACTGGAAAGCATGGCATCATGTAGTCTATCATGGTAAGGACACATATGTCATAGAGACAGATGTATATGTAATGTTTAAAACTGTAGTAGGTACGTGATCGGTCAATAGATGTACAATGTGCTGGGGCACATAATGAAATGTACATACGTACAAGTGTAAAGGCGGTAGATGTACATACGCACAAATACAGCTTTGAGATAAAGGCCTACGGCTTAGTAACATATAAAATAAAACTTTGCTCGGTACTGTAGAGGGGGATATGATCACGTACACTACTATCAGTTTCCCCATATCCCATATTCTAATCATGTGAGAGATACATCAAGACTGTTCTAAGCATGGTGGTAACTGAAAGTACAATATGTAGAGATCTAACTTACTACCCCAAGGATCAGCATGTAACATGGTGGGGTTTGCAGTTCATTCATGTGACAATATGTAAAGTTCGTAGAAAGTACTTGCCTCTAGCAAAGCAAAACAAAACAAGCTGCGATATCAATGCTATGGATGTCCAGTAACTCGTCGCTGTAGAAGTAAAATATAATAACTTAGTTTTTACACTAAGCTAAAATACTAGGACACTAAATGGTGCGACACGACTTGTGACTGGGCACCTAGCCAAAATGATGACTTGGCATAGGAGACCAATGTGGGGTGACACACTATGTTAACTAACCTTCTAGGGTCTTTACACTAGTGAGGGATGGGGTTTAACATGACTAAAACTCCAAACAACACAAAAAGCTACAAGTCGTAATTAATCAATAAATAAATCAAAAGATCATTGTGTTCTAACAATTTTTAGAGATAGGCAAAAAGCCTAGTTTTTCTTAAAGCAAAGTATCAAAGTGATCCTTGTTAATCATAGAAATTTATTATAATTTTTCTGGAATTTATTAACCAGTACAAATATTTTATAAAAATCAGTTTTCCTAAGTATACAGAAAATGAGTTTTGGTTTCATGTGCCAAACTAGTGGCAAAACAGTAAATTAAATACTACAAAAATTATACTAAATTAGCTAACTTAACATAGTATCTAAAAACTATTTTTCCATATTTTTAGCAATACTTTAAGTATTTTTTAGAAAATCAAAAACAGCAATGCACACAATAATTAATTATCTGCGTATTTTGTCCATGTATATAATTTGAACCAAAGTTCAAATACAGGACCCAAGGCCATGAATCAAGTCCAATATGACTTGTACAGGTCTTGAATGTGTGAAAACACATTTGAGCCCAAATACCCATGCTAGGCTTGGACACCAAATGGTTGCAGTAATTTAAATACAATAAAAATATAATTTGGTGATAGTGCAAAATAAATATTATTATTTTAATAAGGCTAATTTGTACAAAAGAATACACATACCTATGCTAAAGTATATACAGATATATAAGGAAAAAAATACTTAATTTATTGAGTATATATATATTTACAAATAAATATATATATACATAAGAAAATACTTAATAATATAGTGTATATATATATAATATATATATATGCATAGGAAAAATGTATATATAGACATATATATATAAATTTACTAACTACAAAATATATACATATATATTAAATACTGTTAAAAATACAGTATATACATATATATACATATTAATATATATACATATATATATATATATATATATATATATATATATATATATATATATATATATAAATACAAAATAAAAAGAAAAAGAAAAGAAAACAGAAAAGAAAAAGGAAACACAGAAAGGGGGGCTCGAACCCTGTCCTCAGGAAGGGGGGATGTTTAAACGGGTCAGGCTGGCCAAGGGGTCAGCCCGAGCTCAGTGATAGGGTTAGAGTTTAAGTTAATCTTATTAGGTTTAGGTTAGATTAACAATAAAAAAATATAAATATCGGCCCTGTGTCCTGACAGTTAAGGACACAGGTATCAGCGTGTCCTAAGCATGCACGACACGCACGAGTTCAATCTCGCGTGTCCAGTTCCACACTTATGCTCGCCAGGACACGGCGAACAACATACATACGTACGAGACACGCACGACACAGTTGACACAAAACACTCACGTGTCCAGTCGATCGGGGGGGGATTTGGTGGTCGTGGACGGCGGAGGAGGCGTCGTGGCGGTGGCGGAGTGGTGGCGCTGCGGTGGACTCGTCAAGGCGCGTCGGGTGAGGGTGGTTGGAGGCGGTGATGGTCGACGGTGGGGCTGGGCGGAGTTCGCCGGAGTAGGGCTAGGGTTTAGGAGTTCGTCGGAGTAGAACGGGGCAGCGGTTGGTCGTGGGGGAGATTTAGGGTTAGGGTTTAGTCAGGGGAGTGAGGGTGAGTTTTATAGGGCTTTTTGAGGCGGTCGGGCAGCCGGATTCGGCGGGGGCAGGGCGGCCAGTCGTCGGGGCAGCGAGGTGGGTGAGAGAGCTGGAGGAGAGAGAGTAGGTGACTGGTCGGGGGGGGAGGGTTTGGTAGTTTAGCACAAAAGTCCCCCATGTTTTAGGAATTACAAAACGACTTCTATCAGCATGAAATGCAAAATAACATTTGCATTTCATAATTAAGAACAAATCATAAATTACAAACTGATATAAAATTAATTCTAAAAATTGCAAAACTTATTTACTTAATTTCAAATAATTTGCAAAGTGATATTTTTATATTAAAAACTCATTTAAAAATATAGAAAAATTCCTAAAAATCCTAATAAAATATTTTAAGCCCAAAACTAACATTAAAATTTAATTGGCACTAATAAAACTAAAATTGAAAAACAGGGACTTACACTAGGAAACTAGATTAAGTTGTGACTTAACCCCCACCGATAAACTATTTATTTATTAATTAAATATATTATTTTTAGATGACTCGATTGTACCAACTTAGCCGAACTGGGCCTAAACCGAATCCAAGCCCATGTAGGCATGCAGTGAAACTCGGGACGGCCATGTAGACATTTTATGTGTATACGAATATTTTCTTATTTATTTTTAGGACTTGACAAATACTTTCTAAATATTTAATGGTTTATTTAAATGTTGTTTTAGAATAATTGTACGAATTTCTGGAGCCAAATAAATGGTGTGTTTGATGAGTTCACGAAAATATATTATTGGTTTAATCACAGTATTATTAGGGTTATTATTATTATTATTAAAGTTAATATTGTGGTTATTAAATAAATAAATTATTTATTATTAATAGTTAATATTATTTTATTTTATTCTCTAATATATATATATATATATATATATATATATATATATATATATATATATATATATATATATATATATATATATTAGAGAATAATATATATTAGAGAATAATATATATAATATATATATATATATATATATATATATATATATATATATATATATATATATATATATATAAAATATATATATATATTATATATATATATATATATATATATATATATATATATATATATATTTATATTTTTTTTTTGGGAATAATATATATTTATATATATATATATATATATATATATATATATATATTATATATATATATATATATATATATTTTATATATATATATATATATATATATATATATATATATATATATATATATATATATATATATATATATATATATATATATATATATATATATATATATATATATATATATATATATATATAAATATATATATATATATATATATATATATATATATATATATATATATAGATGCGTATGTTTGTGTAAATATAAATATATATATATATATATAATATGTGAGTATTTGTATGTATATATAAATATATTATATATGTGTGTATTGTATGTATAAATAAATATATATAATAGTGTACGTGTATGTGTATTTATATAAATATATATACGTGTATATATGTATGTATATATAAATATATATTATATATGTGTGTATGTAAATATAAATATATATTGTGTACGTGTGTATGTATACGTATATACGTGTGTACGTATATATGTATATGTGTACAAGTGTACATGTATATATATAGATATATATGTATGTATGCTAAAAAGAGAAAAAGGAAAACTAAAGAACTACTAATAAAATAAAGCCCACAGCAGCCATCCAAGAGCAGGCCCAAGCAAAGCCCGACCTGATATTCCCTACCTGAACCCAGCCCGTGTGAGACTCGTCTCACAGTATCTGTATTTATATACGGATACGTATTTTGTATTATATTTCGTACTTTCTCGGTTTTCAGAACGCTTTAAAATTTTCCCAAATTATAGATTTTCTCCTTGGCCGGTATACCAACAGTGTACCGGAGTATACCGACGGCATACCGCTCGGACAGATTTTCCATATTTTAGATATTTTCGATTTCAGATATTTTCGTGAATAGTGTTTTCGATATTTTCATGAATAGTGTTTTGGATATTTTGATAAATAGTGTATAGATATTTTCGTGAATAGTGTAGATGCATTCTATTATCCAATGGACAATTGGTTTTCTTTCAAAGGCTAGGATTGATCTAGAATGTGACATGGATCACGATCCAACGGTCACGATTAATTCACCCTTATATATATATATCCTATGAGTTTCTCTCTCCTCTCTCTTTTCTTTCCTTCACCATTTTCCCTTCACTCTCTTCTCTCTTCCTCAAGCTTAGGAAGTCTTGGCCTTGAGGCCTAGAGTGTGGTTTCGGAACCCCTCTTGGTGGTAGAGTAGAAGATTAGGCTCGGTTGCTAAAACCTAGGCAAGTACATCTTGCTCAAAAGTGACATGACCATACTTTATTTTTATTTTCCATAGAAACTAAAGTTTTATTGGCCTATAATATGCTTCTTTAAATTGTTACCATGTTTAGTATATAGCACTTTTGGTTTTGATCGACAGTATTGCGTAGATCTGAGTTTCTAGATATGATTTTCGAGTATTTTGAGGTATTGATCTATAAAATGTTTTAATTTGTGAAAACTAATACTTTCATGTTGTAGAAAATTCAATTCTATTCAATTTTGACTTTTGAAAGTCCGAATTTCGATTTAAAATGAAATTTTTATGGCCGAAACAAGTTTTACCGAAAATCTGGATTTTGTTGCTGTTTGGAAAAACGGTATACCGCCGGTATACCGCAGTATACCGTCGGTATACCGTTTTATGCTGTTTTAGGCTGTTTTTGTCCGTTTTTGCCCATTTTTGTCCGTTTTTGATATTTTCTCGATTGTAATGGACTCTTAACATGATTAGATGACCTTGGATAGTTAAAGAATGATTGTACACTCTATATACATGGTACATGCTTATGTTCACGTATTGTTCTATGTCCAGATTATAGATAGTGGCCAGTCATGGTGTACTCCAGATTACTGTATATGCCTAGCTCGATTCAGTGGCTCATAGTAGCGCACTCATGACTTGATTTTCTTATTGATTTCTAGACCCGAGATATGAGTACATATTCTTTCTTGACACCGTGGATATAGCTTGTTGAATGTTAATCTATTGTATCTTGGTACTGGACAATCGAGTGTGAGTATTGTTTCGTGTATCACGTGATGTTAGTACGGGAATGTTCGTAAGTGATAACTTACGATTTACTCGTACATAGCACACATCATCTTAGGAAATTCTTGAGTGTCCACGACTTGAGAATTTAACATGAATATGATAAGGTAAATGACTAGCAAATTCAAGTAGATCATTGTAGGAGGAAATTCGTACTACCAACCCCGAGCTCCAAGGGCCCCATGAGGCATGGCTCAACCCTGCTAGGCAAGGGCTCTATGACCTACCAAGTTTGCGTGTATTGATATACGATCGAGTCACATATCGTGCCGGGTTGTGGCACTGTCAGTTATATATGTTACATGATATGATCGAGTCACATGTCGTGCCGGGTTGCGGCACAGTCAGTTATATGTTTTCTTTTACAAGTATATGATATGGTTGTTCATGTTACAAGTCTAGACACGTTTCATCTGCCAGCAGTCTTGTTGGGCAATAGATGTACTACTCGTACCCCTGGACATCCGGGTATCTGCAGTCAGGTAGTTACGAAAATCCTCAACTTGCATATTAGTAATTAGGATTGTGATAACCCTAGCTAGTTAATGATAGAAAGCCGTAGGCAATGATTGGCCGTGCACTTTTGTTTGTTTGTTACTTTATATGCTCTTATGTTATTGAGTGGCCAGAGACTAAGTTCTGCTCGAAAAAATATTTGCAACCCCGGTCCTTGTTTGGTTTAAGGGTTGTGGCTCCGACTTCGAGTAGTTCCTAAGTCCCTTGTTGCTTATTGGCTTATTATTCTCTATTGCTATATGGTTCAGTATTTTTATTCAGTCATTTATATTCTCAAGATACGTGCATTGGTACCGCACTAGTCTCGACCCGTATTTATTTACATTTGCTATATGTTATTGTTTTGTTTGTGGGTTTTTGTCGTTCACCTCGAGCCTTCCTTGTGGTACTTGCTATTTGGGGTCTGACCCCACTGGTTTTGCATGGCCAGGTTCCATAGTTGATCACGAGGATCTACCGTCTTCTCCTCCGGATGGTTCGCACTCAGAGGACCGATATGGATAGCGAGTGGGTTACCTTTATTTCCCACTTTATCTTATACTTTCATTTTATGGTATATTAGCCAAGGACATATGTTAGTCCTTCTTTCTGGGTTTTGTTCCCTCCGTCTTAGTACGGCGTGGATGTATATTCTGGACAGCTGCTGGTTGTACATTTACGTACCTTTTGTATAGTCAGTTGATATATCTTATATTATGTCAGCTCTCATGATTATGTATGTACTTGTGTTTGGGATGCCTTACCCATCTCATATATGATTTACTCTTTATTGCTTCTTATGTTGATTGGATTGAGAGAGGAATTATTCGACCTTAAGAGTCGTCAGTGGCATGCTAGAGTCCACCCACTTGTCTTCTAGACAGCTTTGACCGTATCTCGGGGTACTGGCGTACTCTGATATACGTAGCTGGCTTTGTCTCGCCCCCGATCTCCAGTATTCTGGTTCTGGGGCGTAACAGGGTTTTTTGGTGGCCCATACAGGTCTATCTTCAGACTTGTGGGGGATTCATCTTGTTAGAATCTTAATCCTATATTTGTCTTCGTTTGATCTCCCCTTGCTTATCGCATTCTCATTTTCCTTGAACTGTAAACATGATTGACATATCCTTGTTCTATTTCTGTCCATTATTGATATCACGTGTCCTTATCATTCAGGGACACCCAACCTTCTTATCTATTTCTATCGAGGATTTTATTGCTCCGTCTTCTTCCATGGTTCAGGCAGTATGTCGGCATCATATTTCGCATCCATAGAGTCAGGTACCAGTACCATCTCAGTACCTGTTTGGCAGCTCAGTTCACTACACGCCAGTCAGTTCAATCAGCAAAGTCAGCCTAAATCTCGTGTTCAGCATCCCCTTCCGACGTGGTCTCAGCAGTTTCAATGTTAGCATTCGACGCAGTTTGCCCAGGTCCAGTAAGTCAGGTAAAATTCAGCAGCAGGTAAGTGCAGCAGTCCCGATGCTTAGGCAGAGAGAGTTTGTTATCATAGAGCAGATGTTGGCTGAGGGCAGTCAGATTATTGGTAAGCTTCTGAGGTGTTCCTTCAGTCATTCTTATTCTTGGGTTCCGTTGACGGCCTTGTATTCCATTCATACCCGGAATGCGATGGTCGACTTGACATATTCGGCGAGTGAACGCGAGTTTCTCGTACCACTCATCTGCCTCTGTATCTCGTGATACACGATATCTATCATGTATCCCGACTACGTAGGTGCGTCCTGGATTAGAGTCATGTCTTCGACTAAGTCATTGGTACCGACTTACTTCGAGACTTGACCCTTGTCCACTTTGTGAGTCAGTGTAGGCAAGCGAGGACGAATCCCTACTAAACTGACTCAGGGTATATTATTACATATGCCTCCTTTTCTTGTATTACATATGTATGTATTTATTATTTTCCGTACTTAATTAAATTCTGTATCTCAAATATCACTTGTACACGGGATGTTTTCTTTCGATGTGTTATGATTTTACATTGTTTTAGCATGTGTATTTTGCTCGACTGGCTTTAGGAAATTCCGAGGACGGAATTTTTCTAAGTTGTGAAGAGTTGTGAGACTCGTCTCACAGTATCGGTATTTATATACGGATACATATTTTGTATTATATTTCGTACTTTCTCGGTTTTCAGAACGCTTTAAAATTTTCCCAAATTATAGATTTTCTCCTTGGCCGGTATACCGACAGTGTACCGGAGTATACCGACGGCATACCGCTCGGACAGATTTTCCACATTTTAGATATTTTCGATTTCAGATATTTTTGTGAATAGTGTTTCCGATATTCTCATGAATAGTGTTTTGGATATTTTGATAAATAGTGTATAGATATTTTTGTGAATAGTGTAGATACATTCTATTATCCAATGGACAATTGGTTATCTTTCAACGGCTAGGATTGATCTAGAATGTGACATGGATCACGATCCAACGGTCACGATTAATTCACCCTTATATATATATTCTATGAGTTTCTCTCTCCTCTCTCTTTTTTTTCCTTCACCATTTTCCCTTCACTCTCTTCTCTCTTCCTCAAGCTTAGGAAGGCTTGGCCTTGAGGCCTAGAGTGTGGTTTCGGAATCCCTCTTGGTGGTGGAGTAGAAGATTAGGCTCGGTTGCTAAAACCTAGGCAAGTACATCTTGCTCAAAAGTGACATGACCATACTTTATTTTTGTTTTCTATAGAAACTAAAGTTTTATTGGCCTATAATATGCTTCTTTAAATTGTTAACATGTTTAGTATATAGCACTTTTGGTTTTGATCGACAGTATTGCGTAGATCTGAGTTTCTAGATATGATTTTTGAGTATTTTGAGGTATTGATCTATAAAATGTTTTAATTTGTGAAAACTAATACTTCCATGTTGTAGGAAATTCAATTCTATTCAATTTTGACTTTTGAAAGTTCGAATTTCGATTTAAAATAAAGTTTTTATGGCCGAAACAAGTTTTACCGAAAATCTGGATTTTGTTGCTGTTTGGAAAAACGGTATACCGCCGGTATACCGCATTATACCGCCGGTATGCCAGTTTTTGCACCAGAAACCTTCTGTCTTTAGCCCGGTATACCGCCGGTATGCCGCAGTATACCGCCGGTATGCCGTTTTATGCTGTTTTAGGCTATTTTTGTCCGTTTTTTTGCCCGTTTTTGTCCGTTTTTGATATTTTCTCGATTGTAATGGACTCTTAACATGATTAGATGACCTTGGATAGTTAAAGAATGATTGTACACTCTATATACATGGTACATGCTTATGTTCACGTATTGTTCTATGTCCAGATTATAGATAGTGGCCAGTCATGGTGCACTCCAGATTACTGTATATGCCTAGCTCGATTCAGTGGCTCGTAGTAGCGCACTCATGACTTGATTTTTTTATTGATTTCTAGACCCGAGATATGAGTACATGTTCTTTCTTGACACCGTGGATATAGCTTGTTGAATGTTAATCTATTGTATCTTGGCACTGGACAATCGAGTGTGAGTATTGTTCCGTGTATCACGTGATGTTAGTACGGGAATGTTCGTAAGTGATAACTTACGATTTACTCGTACATAGCACACGTCATCTTAGAAAATTCTTGAGTGTCCACGACTTGAGAATTTGACATGAATATGATAAGGTAAATGACTAGTAAATTCAAGTAGATCATTGTAGGAGGAAATTCGCACTACCAACCCCGAGCTCCAAGGGCCCCATGAGGCATGGCTCAACCCTGCTAGGCAAGGGCTCCATGACCTACCAAGTTTACGTGTATTGATATACGATCGAGTCACATGTCGTGCCGGGTTGCGGCACAGTCAGTTATATATGTTACATGATATGATCGAGTCACATGTCGTGCCGGGTTGCGGCACAGTCAGTTATATATTTTCTTTTACAAGTATATGATATGGTTGTTCATGTTATAAGTCTAGACACGTTTCATCTGCCAGCAGTCTTGTTGGGCAATAGATGTACTACTCGTACCCCTGGACATCCGGGTATCTGCAGTCAGGTAGTTGCGAAAATCCTCAACTTGCATACTAGTAATTAGGATTGTGATAACCCTAGCTAGTTAATGATAGAAAGCCGTAGGCAATGATTGGCCGTGCACTTTTGTTTGTTTGTTACTTTATATGCTCTTATGTTATTGAGTGGCCAGAGACTAAGTTCTGCTCGGAAAAATATCTTCAACCCCGGTCCTTGTTTGGTTTAAGGGTTGTGGCTCCGACTTCGAGTAGTTCCTAAGTCCCTTGTTGCTTATTGGCTTATTATTCTCTATTACTATATGGTTCAGTATTTTCATTCAGTCATTTATATTCTCAAGATACGTGCATTGGTACCCGCACTAGTCTCGACCCGTATTTATTTACATTTGCTATATGTTGTTGTTTTGTTTGTGGGTTTTTGTCGTTCACCTCGAGCCTTCCTTATGGTACTTGCTATTTGGGGTCTGACCCCACTGGTTTTGCATGGCCAGGTTCCATAGTTGATCACGAGGATCTACCGTCTTCTCCTCCGGATGGTTCGCACTCAGAGGACCGATATGGATAGCGAGTGGGTTACCTTTATTTCCCACTTTATCTTATACTTTCATTTTGTGGTGTATTAGCCAAGGACATATGTTAGTCCTTCTTTCTGGGTTTTGTTCCCTCCGTCTTAGTACGATGTGGATGTATATTCTGGACAGCTGCTGGTTGTACATTTACGTACCTTTTGTATAGTCAGTTGATATATCTTATATTATGTCAGCTCTCATGATTATGTATGTACTTGTGTTTGGGATGCCTTACCCATCTCATATATGATTTACTCTTTATTGCTTCTTATGTTGATTGGATTGAGATAGGAATTGTTCGACCTTAGGAGTCGTCAGTGGCATGCTAGAGTCCACCCACTTGTCTTCTAGACAGCTTTGACCGTATCTCGGGGTACTGGCGTACTCTGATATACGTAGCTGGCTTTGTCTCACCCTCGATCTCCAGTATTCTGGTTCTGGGGCGTGACAGCCCGAGACCCCTCCAAACCGAGCACCGAACAGAGCCAACCCCCAGGCTGTTCAATACAGTTATAAATCGAACGTGAGGGAAATCTCTCGAGTAAAAACACCCAAACCCTAGCCGACTCTCGTCGCAACCCACACGCGCCGACCTCCTTCTTTGGGCGACCCTCCCCCAGCTCTGGGTGCCGTCGCGTGGGGCCGCCGCCGGCCAGGTCCGCCGAGGATAGGGCGTCTAACAGAGCGCGGCCAGCAGTATATGCACGACAGGTACCCATCTTCGCGACCCCCTTTCTCTCAACTTAGTTAATCGTTTTCAATTTCGTAAAGTTATATAGAAACCTTATAGGACCCTCTAGAGATCCTAACAAGTAGAACCTATTGTGGTCGAGCCATCGATTCGTAAAATCGATTTGAAAACCTGACGATCAATGTCCAAAAGACAGGATGTGGAAGCAGTGAATACCCTGTTTTAGAAGGGTAATCCCGAGTCGGATATTAAGAGTTTTTGAAAACCAATTAGAAATATTTTTAGACAATATATACGAGATTAAAACCTATTTTGTAGATCCAGATTTTATCGAGTATGTACAAAGTTATTTGATTTCAAAAATCATAAAAAATATGTTTTAAAAACTAGAAATTTGTTCGATGCGACGTGCGTCCCGCCATTCCGGGCGACGTGGTCGCATACCGAAAGCATCGAAAGCTGCGTAACGGCTTCGTGGTCGTGTGGGCTTTGACGGAATTCAAATTGGTCGCGTGTGCGCGACGAATTTGATGCGTATCCGTCGAAATTCACCGTATCGTGCACTTTGCAAATTACTCAATTACTTTGTGCACGCTCGTCAGATCGAGACGAAACATGCGCCATCAGGACCGTATCATTTTTCTAGCCCTGTATACCAAGTTTGGTCCGATTCTGAGACAGTTGATAAAATTACCGTATCGCGGGCCCCCGGTCCGACTCAACGGGTGATTTTGTGCACGGCCCGCCGGAATCCAACTCTGGACATACGGTTGGGTTCTTATCGGAAAACCGGATCTGTAGACATGTAGTTTGATGACTTTAGAGACCATTGACTCTGGCACGCTTTTCGGTACAAAGCGGGTCCAACGGCGGACATCGTTTTTGTCCGAAATTACCGTTTTGCCCCTGTGTCCAGAATTGGACTTAAGGACAAGCAATCCTAGCTAATTTGACTATTCTGAAAATGTTGGCGATATTTGTTTCAGCTTTCAGAGACAGTGGTGATGACTTGGACTTTCTGACTTGTCTATTGGCGATACATTGTTGGTTCTTCGCACTGCCACCAGGCAAGTATATCTTGCCTCCCTCTATAGTTTATTTACATGCATATTTCTATTAGTATATAGTTTTACTAGTTGGTTATTACTTGTGACTTGTATATCGTACATGCTAGTATAGCTATAGTCCTTGTACATGGTTAGCCTTGTTAGTTCATATTGGATTGGTTCTCTCGTGTATCGTGATTGGGTCGTGTCGTGTCTTCACCTGTGTCTTGACTGAGTCGTGTCTGCTAGTATGTGTGAGTGAACTGCTATTCTTTGCCATTCCCACAACCTGCGAGTCCATACACGGGGCGAGGGTTGTCCGTTTGCACCTGCGAGTCCACACACGGGGCGAGGGTGACTTGTCTTGAAACTGACCTGCGAGTCCACAATCGAGGAGAGGGTTAGTGTTTAGTTCAAACCTGCGAGTCCATATTCGGGGCGAGGGTTTGGTATTCCATTGATCTCTTGTTCTTCCAGCAGTTCATTTATGCATAGTTGATTCCTGTATCCGTGTTCATAGTTACCTGTCAGTAGCCATATGTTAGTTTCCTGTCTAGTTCCTGTTTATACCATGTCTATATTATTGCATGATTAAACTGTTAGATAGGTATATTTTATGTATCTTGCTAGTCCTCTGAGGACCTAATGATCTCTTCAGGTTTAACGACTGCATGGAGTTTAGTTAGCAGCTCATGACGGTAGTGATTACACCTGCAGGGACACAGGTATTTGCTTGTGATATTTCTTTATTATCTTCTCGTGCTTTATAGTCAGTACTATGATATACTCTGCTTATTTATAGACTCATATCATTCTTGGGGTCTAATCGAATAATATGCTAATGGGCTGCAGACCATGACCCATACTTGTTCATTCTTGTTTATATAACTCATGTGGATTGGGATATAGTTTAGATTAGACATGATACCCATGACCTTGACAGCTTATACGTACTCGGGTCGGGCTGGAGTCCGCTCGATACGTAGCTGGCTTGTTCACGAGCTCGCGCCCGAAAATCGGGTGCGAGTCGTGACAGCGCGGCTTCGAGGTGCAGCGGCGATCGCGGCATTCGGGTCGAGGAAAACAACACCAGATCTGGTCGATCTAGGTCGCCAGGTCCCGATGCTCACCACAGGACGGTCGGCAACGAGACCGGGCTCGACGAGGCGACGCTCCTGCTAGCTACGTCGAGACGCGGTGAAGATCTGGCTCCAAGCGGCTGAGGATGGTGGCTCCGACAACTGATCGTGACGGCGAGCTCGTCGAAGTCTCCTCGGGGCTCGATCGTCAACTCGGGAACCGAAGGGTCAGGCACAGAGCCCGAGTTGGCCTCACGGGAACCGAAGGGGCGGCTCGCTGATCGAGGAGTTGGCACTCGAAATTATGGCGCTGACGAAGTCAGTGGCTCGGCGCACGAAGCGATGGCGTGGCTCTGACGGTGCACACGACCCGAAGTGGCTCGAACTCCGAGGGTGACTCACTGCTCAAGGAGCAGCACAGCAGTCAAGGAAGCTCGAGAGTGCAGCAGTCGAGACGAGCTGTGCTGCCCGAGGTTGGCACGGCGGGACACTCCGGCGATACTCCAGCGAGAGTACGGTGGCGCACGGCTGAGCTCAGCCTGAGTCCAGAGAGGAAAGAGAGAGAAAGAAAGTAGAGAGAGACTGTAGAGAGAGAGTATGTGTCAGAATATTTTTGGAAACTGTGTAATAATATAATATTATTTATAGTGAAATAATTGAGTGGCAGAGATGTAATAAGATTCAGATCTGAGGTTATATTATACAATGGCAGTATAGGTAATAAAATTAGATCTGGGGGCTAAACTAAAATAATTAGTAACAGATTTCCAAAACATTTAAATTCTAACAGATTTTCAAAATTCAAAATTTCAAAACAGTTTTTCAATATTCAACAGATTTTCAAATTCAAATAAAATCAAACAGATTTTCAAAACATATTTTTAAATGCTAACCATTTTTAATTCAAATTTTTAAACAGCAAATAGGAACAGTAAATAGGAATAGAAATTAATTAATAACAAACCACTAATTCAGTTAGTTAACAAGCTTAACTAATTAACTGACTTAATAAACCGTCACATTCGACTAATAACAAGAAAACAATTATTCATTTTAATTAATAATTAATAATAAAAATAATTAATCAACTAATCTTTTACTACAATTAAAATTAAACAGTATCAATCACCTAGTAATAATAACCATTAATAAACTAAAATTAGATTTAAACAAGATTTAATTAAAAATGTTTATGTTTATTATCATAAATAATTAAAAATTCATTTATTAAATAACTATTCAAATAAAATTTTGGTTTTATTCATGAAAACAAAATTATACCTAAAAGAAAATTAGAAAAAATTTAACAAAATTGATTCAGGGAGTTACAAATCTACCTCCTTACAAAAATTCCGTCCCCGAAATTTTAAGGATGTACAAAATTAGCAAAATTTATTAAAGACGACAAGAAAACTAAATAATTTATTTATGGAGTAAAATAACAAGGACTAATAAGTAGTCACTAGACAATACGAAAATAGTAAATGCAAGAAAACTCAGAGACAAGCCTCAAAATAGGCAATACAAAGAAATCCAGCTACTAAAAACAAGTAAGGAAGATAACGGTCCATCCGACTGCGCTCATGCTGCTACTACTGATCCTCAAAGACTGGGTCCTCCTGCTGCTGCTCTGGTGCTGGTCCCTAACGAGTGAAAGCCGCAGGACAATCTCTCACTTGGTGAGTGGCAGATCCACAAACCAAGCACTGCCCTAACTTCTTGCGGTATTCTTCGACACGGTGTCCCGGTCTCTTGCAGTATGCGTAAGAAAAGTATATCGAAGTCTGGATCTGTCTCTGCTGCCTCGACGATATCGGGGCTCGAACATGATGCTGATGCCGAGGTGGCCTCTGCTGAGTGTCGGTCCGCTTCGATGGACCCTGGGAACTGCTGGTGCCAATATCTCGGTCCCACTTAAGCTTCGGGTCCATCTCCTTCTCCACTCTCTGAGCAACTTTCAGGATGCTCGCATAGGTAGTGGCCTGGCTGATAGGCATTGTATGTCGCAACTCCCTGGTGAGGCCCTTCTTGAACTTCCAAGCCCTCTCATGCGGTATGCTGACTAGGTTCTCTGTGAACCTGCTGAGTCGGGTGAACTCTGATGTATACTGTGCCACAGTCATACTCCCCTGCTGCAATGCCTCAAACTGCATCTGAAGCTCGTCCCGCTCCACATCCGGGAAGAACTTCTCCTGGAACAGCAGTTTGAAATCCTTCCATAGAACTTGGGGTTCAGCCAACTGACGCTCCTCCTTGTACCAAGCTCTAGCAATGTCAAAAAATCGCATGCTTACAACTTCGACCTTCAGATCATCCGGGATTCGTGCCATCTTTAATGTCCGCTCAGCATTCTCCAGCCACACGTCTGCGTAGACTATCCCCTCATGGCCCCAAAAATCCAACGGACAGAGGTTCTGATAGTCTTTGGCAGTCCCTGGCCTCGGCGCTGCTATTGTTTATGGTGTCGACGGTGCTGGCAGAGCTGGTGGAGCTGGCTCCCAAACTCAGAGCACGTCCATGATCGTCGTTCGAAACTGCGTGGCCTGGTGGTTCTGCGCCTCCATGAACTGTTGGAGCATGGCCATTATTTGTGTGCCGTCGAACGTCATCGTCGAAGGAAGCGGCTGAGGTGGAGGCGGTGGAAGCTGCTCCTGTGCATTGGGTGCAGGCTGCTCGCTAGTCCCAGCGTTCGTCGTGGCGACCATCCTGTAACAAAAAATAAATTGTTGATTGCTATGTCCTAAAAAAATCATAAACTAAACTAAAAAATCATAAGTAAATCAAATTTCAAAAATATCAATAACCATAAACCATTTTCCCACGGTTCCTATACTGTGATGAGTTCTCCTTAGCTTCGCTGGACCCCAATAACACTTTATTGCCTAAGTGTCATTAGGATAGACCTGCATGGGCCACCACTAAAAACATGTCACGACCCGCTCCCGAATAATCGGATACGAGTCGGACACGCCCAGCCTTCGTCGATGGATACGACGAAGTAAGCTGTACAATACTAAGAAAAACTCCAAGTCACAATGTGATGTAAACATCCACAGCTTTATATATAATGTTCCCAGAAAATCACCAATATCCATCAATCAAATTATACAATATTATCCGGAGACAAATCCAGTCAAATAAAATAAATATACAATAATGAATATCCAAAATACAATCTCCAGAAAATAAATAAAATAAAAGCTGCAATATCCAATGCAATCACATGCTCCATGTGGCCTCAAGCTCACCTGCAACGTATCCTGTCAGGAAAAAAGCAAAGTACAACCCCGACAAGAACAATATATAATATAATCTGTAGTACAGAATACAAGATGAAACTAGAATACCAGAAATGGAAATGAAACTACGGTACCAGAAATGTAATATGAAACTGCAGGCAATGGATGCGACAATCAATATGCAAGACAATGAACACGGCTATCAATGTACAAGGCAATGAACACGACAATCAATATGCAAGTGTGGCAATTTGAAATTTTAAACTAATGTGTGAGCGGCTTAGGACCACAATCAATCAATGAGTCAATCAATTCTACAACATCCGGCTTCATCGTACGTGAAGTGTACGATTCGGCTATCCACAATACCTATGTTGGGTGTGGTCACACAAAAGCTAATATTTTCCCCAATTCCTGCAATAAACAATGACTCACAATACAATGAACAAGGTACATGACAATCGTGTGTATCTCGTGTCCGATATGAGAACATGGCACATGAATGTAACAAAAAAATACAAAGTACAAGTCGAGTCAGTGTACGTGCCTCGCCTTGGAAGCACGGGAGTAGTACTGCATGGACGTAATAGATCACCTGGTAGTTAGTACAAATTGTTAGGGTTTTGAAATAATGATCATTAGCTAAGTATAGCTAATCTAGCTAATCATTTAAAGTTACACTAATTAATTACTATATATATATATATATATATATATATATATATATATATATATATATAATATATATATATATATATATGTAAAAGTTTTAATAAGTTTTATGAAAGTAGACTTTGTAACCTAGTATGACAAATAGTCAAGAAATTAGCATTTTATAAAATAGTATTTCAAGTCCCAAAACTTACTGGCTAATTATATTAATTATCATTAATATTTTAACTAAGGAAAAAGAGTTTAATGAATATCTTAGCAAACTAGGCTATTTAATCTAATGGTACAAAATGATATTTTACCTTTTAAACAAAATATTCATTACAATTATTTAGTGTTTAAACAATGATAATTAGCTAAAATTGTTTAATAGTTTTCTAGCAAAATATTATAGTTAGATAAACTCCTTTTAGAGATATTTTACAAAGTAATAATAATAATAATCTAACAAATATTATCTAGCTTAACCAATTAAAGTTTTAGATAGACAGAATAAATTCTTAGAAAATATTTTGCAAGATAATAGTAATTTCTAAAAGCATAATTTTGTTTAGAAACTATGTAACAAAATCGTATATATAATATTTTATAAACACATTAAAATATTTTACTAAGCTAACAATTATCAATTAATATTAATTACCTAAACATTAACTAAGCAATATCCAGCCCACAATACTCAGCCCACAAATTCATTCCTAATAATAAAACCTAACACTTCTCCAGCCCATCAATTTAGTCCCAGCCAATACAAGCCCAGGTATACTCCTAACTTATTAACAGACTCAAATGACAGCCCACACTCAACTCTTTAACCACCCAGCCCAATCCTACTTCACTGCAAAATCAACAATTATAACCTTAATTTTTAAACCAACCCAGCCCAATCCTACTATCACTAAAAATTCTTACAAAAAATCCAAAGCCCGCTTCTTCTCTCCTGACCCGGCCCACATACTAAATAATCCCTAACATATAACTGCTTCCTTCTCTCTCCTCTCTCATTCTAACACAGTCGACAACAAAAAATCCCATTCCCTTCACTTTGTCTTCTTCCTCTGTCCACTTTTATTCTTCTCATTTCTTCAGCCGACCGATCAAAACCACTCTCTTCTTCTTCCCAGAGTAACCCTAACCCTAAGCTTCTCCTTCTTCTCACAGTTCAAGCCCGAAACCCTAATCCTAAACTTTTCCTTCTTCTTCCTCCAGTCTTAGCCCCAGCCCTAGCTTCTTCTTCACTCAGAAACCCTAAATTCCTAATTAAAACCTAACAGCAACGAGAGAGGGGGGTCGAGAAGGATCGATGAGAAATTTACCTCGGCGGCGACGAATCACGGTGGCTAGACGTCCTTCGAGGGCTCTGGCGGTGTACGAGATTTGAGTGTAGCCGCTCGCTCTTCGAAGGTGGCACGGCTTCGAGGTGCAGCGGCGGTCGCGGCGTTCGGGTCGAGGAAAACAACACCAGATCCGGTTGATCTAGATCGCTAGGTCCCGATGCTCACCACAGGACGGTCGGCAACGAGACCGGGCTCAGCGAGGGACGCTCCTACTAGCTGCATCGAGACACGGCGGAGATCTGGCTCCAAGCGACTGAGGATGGCGGCTCCGGCAACTGATCGTAACGGCGAGCTCGTCTAAGTCTCCTCGGGGCTCGATCGTCAACTCGGGAACCGAAGGGTCAGGCACAGAGCCCGAGTTGGCCTCACGGGAACTGAAAGGGCGGCTCGCTGATCGAGGAGTCGACACTTGAAATTATGGCGCTGACGGAGTCAGTGGGTCGGCGTACGAAGCGATGGCGTGGCTCTGGCGGTCCACACGGCCCGAAGTGGCTCGAACTCCGAGGGCGACTCACTGCTCGAGGAGCAGCACAGCAGTCGAGGAAGCTCGAGAGTGCAGCAGTCGAGATGAGCTGTGCTGCCCGAGGTCGGCGCGGCGGGACACTCCGACGACACTCCGGCGAGAGTACGGCGGCGCACGGCTGAGCTCAGCTTGAGTCCCGAGAGAAAAAATAGAGAAAGAAAGTAGAGAGAGAGTAGAGAGAGACTGTAGAGAGAGAGAGTGTGTCAGAATATTTTTGGAAACTGTGTAATAATATAATATTATTTATTGTGAAATAATGGAGTGGCAGAGATGTAATAATATTCAGATCTGAGGTTATATTATTCAATGGCAGTATAGGTAATAAAATTAGATCTGGGGCTAAACTAAAATAATTAGTAACAGATTTCCAAAACATTCAAATTCTAACAGATTTTCAAAATTCAAATTTTCAAAACAGTTTTTCAATATTCAACAGATTTTCAAATTCAAATAAAATCTAACAGATTTTCAAAACATATTTTTAAATGCTAACCAAATTTTTAATTCAAATTTTTAAACAGCAAATAGGAACAGTAAATAGGAATAGAAATTAATTAATAACAATGCACTAATTCAGTTAGTTAACAAGCTTAACTAATTAACTGACTTAATAAACCGCCACATTCGACTAATAACAAGAAAACAATTATTCATTTTAATTAATAATTAATTATGAAAAATAATCAATCAACTAATCTTTTACTACAATTAAAATCAAACAGTATCAATCACCTAGTAATAATAACCATTAATAAACTAAAATTAGATTTAAACAAGATTTAATTAAAACAGTTTATGTTTATTATCATAAATAATTAAAAATTCATTTATTAAATAACTATTCAAATAAAATTTTGGTTTTATTCATGAAAACAATATTATACCTAAAAGAAAATTAGAAAAATTTCACCAAAATTGATTCAGGGGGTTACATCGGGCCCAAAAATTAAATTGGAAGTTCGGTTACATTTTACGGCGGACGATAAATTGGCCTAAATTGACCCGAAACTTGTACGATGCAAAAAGAGCATAAGAGAACATGTTTGAGTGGGACATGATATATCAAAATGAAGATAATCTTGTCTACTACAAACCAGTGAAGAAAGTTTCCAGAGATTGACATCTCTGACGCTCCAGAAATCAAAGTCACGAAAAATGGCATTTAATGATTCAAAAATAATTAAATAAAAATGAATTATCGAAAATAATTTATTTAGAAAATTAAAAAAAATCCCTAAAATTCAAGGGCCTTACAGATAAAGATCATACTAATGTGAATACACCAGTAGTTGTAAGGATTCTGGGTTGATTAAGTCAAATAAGGTAAAGGCTATGTTTCACAAGTCAAAATAAAAACATCACAATTTGATTAAGGTATTCTGATAATGAAATCTGATTTAGGAAAGTAGAAGGAACTGGTTAAAGCCTAGTAATTGATATTAATGGCAGGCATGAATTCTAAGACAATTGGGATGGTAACTATAGCCTCAACTTCCAACTAATCCTATAATTTTATACAACAATATTATTAAGAATATGATGTCAAACACAACTTATAAGTATTGGCATAATCTGGGTAAGGTTTTTAGCTAATCAAGATCGAGTAAGTCCTTCGTCAACCATTCTCTGGAATGGAAGGAAGATAAGTAACAAACATAAGTAATGTAACCTACGAAACTATAAGCAAGCAAAAATAGATAAATTCGGTCCGATGTTGTGACGGGTCAAAAATTTTTATGTGTTCTAATTGTTTCTAGAGTCCGTTTTCCTAAAGTCATACTTAGACCTAAGTCAAGGTGCAGGATTGCATGTTTGTCTAGACTAAGTTGACTAGACCAAATTTTGCAGAACTGACGGCCTGCATGGGCCACCACTGAAAACATGTCACGACCCGATCCCAAGATTCTGGGTCCAGTCGGATCATACGCAGCATGTACCGTTGTAAGACGGGGGCAGTAAGCTGTATCAATCAGTACTAACATAATGCACAACATTCTAAAATACGGGAATTTAAAAATTTTTATTAAAAACTGAAAGTCTAAATGAAATCAACCACACAAGTAAGGAAATGCTTAAGTTATTTCAACTAGTCATTAGTACAGCTCCTTAAGTAAACTGCAATACTACTGGTGCTTCCGTGCCTCCTGCTCGGGTTCAACTAACTCCTCAGAGCTCAAGTCAGGTCCGTAGTAGGTACTATGAGGCATCTCATCGTCATAGTAGTCACCTAAAAATGTTGGTCTCCAAACAGAAAAGGAGCAAAAACATATATCCAATTCCAGCATTTTAATAAATAATTAAAAGATACAAGAGGCAGTTTTAAAATATTATTTATATTTTCTCAATAACAATAAAGAAATAAGTGAAGCAGTAAAGTCTCATGGGAGCAATAATGATGCAATCTATAATCAACAATAGTATTTTAAGTGTGTAGCATCACATGGTCGGTTGGGGTTGGAGGCAGTATGTATTCTAATGAACACGGTCCGACATCAGCCCAAGTGGGGTGGTGCATCAGCTATCCACAATGAGACAATATGGGGTTTTGACCACATGTGCTAACAATACTCCTCAATCCTAAGTCAATGAGTCAATCAAGCAATCAATTTGGATCCGAGAGGGATCCCGTGAATCAAGTGTCAATACAAAACTCATAATGATGCATGTACATTTAATCATCAATTAAAATACGAGTTTTGAATATTATGCAACTTGCCTTAGTTTTCGATGGATGCTATAGGTGGAGACAAGAAATACGACCTCAGACTTAAGCCTTGAAATCTATATTTAATTAACAGTCCGACTTAGATCCAAGTACAACCTTTTCTAGAGTGTTCTTGTAACGTCCGTAGTTCGTATTACGTGTTTTGGTATACGTGTACGTATTTTGACTCATGTTGCTTGTCTCATTGCATGGTTTATTTTAGCATTCCATTGCTTGATTCGGCTTGGTTCGGTTTTGCATGTGAACCAACCCTACCTACCCCCACCACTAACCCCATTTATATCCCACATACTTTTCTCTCTCCTCATAACTCAGCATTTACTCCTCCTTCTTCTTCCTCCCTGGCATAGAGCTCCACCTACCCCCTCTCCCACCGGCAAGTGCAACTTGCTTCATGGAAGAACTCAAATTTTGTTGTTCCATTTTCTTCCTCATGAGATTCTAAGACACTTTAGTACTTAGTTTTTTAATTTTCATGGCTCATTTCATGTAGATCTAAGCTTGTTACATTTTTGGATTTCTTGGCTTTTGATCTATTTAACCTTGTTATTTTCAAGTTTTGAGTGTTCCAGGTTGTAGAGAATTTTGTTCTACCCCATTTTGACCTATGGAAGTCCGAGTTCTGACCTTAGATGATGGATTTATGGCGCCTGGAAGAGATGGCTTTCATGGTTCTTCTTTTCGGAAAAGTGGAGAAGAAGAACAGCAACTTAGCCGCATGAACATAGCCGCATGAACTTAGCCGCATGGCCTTCACCCGCATGACTCAAAGTTGACTCCAACCGCATGAGCCTATTTCCCCCACTGCCGCATGAGACCCCTCGCCACATGAATCCAGTCCCCTTCCTGCCGCATAAGCCCCTGCCGCATGAGACCCCTTGCCGCATGAACCCAGTTCCTTGGCCGCATGTGCCCGTGTTTCTAGAGCCGTATGAACTTGAATCCCCTTAGCCGCATAGCTACCTCTTGACAGTTAGTTGCATGGCCCTGTTTCCCTCAGCCGCATGGCCCTGCTTCTCTCAGCCGCATGGCCCTGCTTCCCTCAGCCGCATGAGCTTGTGTTTCCCTCAGCCGCATGAGACCCCTCGCCGCATGAACCTAGTCCCCTTCTTGCCGCATGGCTTTGCTCGACTTGGCCGCATGAGTCCGATCTTCCTGAGTCGCATGAGCCCGATCTCCCTGAGCCGCATGAGCTAGATCTTCCCCGGCCGCATGAGCCTGCTCCCCCTCCCGAGCCGCATGAGCCCGTCCTGCTTAGCCGTATGGCTCTTTCCATAGCCGTGCACTCATTTTACCATGTTGAGTTGTTACATTTATGTTTTTGTCGCATGACTCTCTGTGTAACTTGGGTCCCTTAATAGAATGCTTGTACCACGTTAATTCTAAATATATTTCATGACACGATAGTGACCCGTAGTGGTGCACTCCTAACAAGTAACATGACATGATAGTGGTCCGTCGTGGCGCACTCTTGATAAGTAAACCTGACATAATATACCTCGATATGCTGTTGCGACGGCTAACTTGACATGACAAGAATGAATGGCCTGGACACCGTGGGCGATTGTGCTTGTATAAATGAACCAGTATTGTCTTGCATCATGACTAGGACAGGGACCCCTGAGTACCATGGTCAGGGGTTATCCACTGAAATTGACTAAGGCTAATAACTAGAATAATTCAGTAGTCTTGAGAAGATTTTCCAGCTACAGACAATCCTGTTATCTGGGCGCGCAAGTGGACTTGTAGCCTGCCGACGAGTAGGGCACATTTCCAGCACACTGCATGTGTTGCACCTTTCATGAACGGATATTCGACCTGGATAACCTGGATGGTCTGCAGGGCTTGTGGCTGTTGGAATATCTCATTGCATCTTGCTAGTAACTAGGCCTGTGATAACCCTAGTTAGTTAAAGTATCAAGCCGCACTCATTGCTTGGCCGTGATTGATTGGATGGAGTCTAATCCAGTCTACTCTTGTCTTGATCCTGTGCAGGAATGTAACATGACCTGATTACTTGTGCTTTACTTTATCGATAAATGATGGAAAACTAAGTTCCGTTCAGACGAAGGGTTACAACCCCGGTCCTTATTTGGTTTAAGGGTTGTAACTCGGTTATCTGAATATTTCCATGGTTATCTCATCGTATATCGTCATGATTATATATATTACCAGTCTTTTATTATATAATTATATTTTGTGCTAATTGCTGGTTTTAGTTCTTAAGTGAAGCCTCCTTTGTGGCACTTGCTCTTTCTGGAATCTGCCCAGCTGGTTTTGTATGGCCAGATACCGGAGCAGCTCCAGAGGATCTACCGACCTTCCAGCCAGATGGTGACCACCAGGCGTAACCCTGACAACGAGTGGGTTTTATTTTTGGCTCTCCCACTCTATTGTAAAAATATTCTTTGAGACGTTTAGCCGACGAGCACGTGTCAGCTCGGTTGCACTTTATTTACTGTCTGCCTACGAGCTGTAGCATGATTAACAAATCCTAGGGTTGATCATGTATGACTGAAACTCTTGCTAGTCTTCACATTTTGTATGACTAGCTTCATGATCATCCAAATATGTAATGTATGGGACGCCTTACTATTGTATATTTGATGCTATGATATCTTGTAACTGTTATTACTTGCTTGAGATTGAGACAATAGGCTTGTTCATGACCAATACAGACTGATGGCTTGTAGTTAAACCCTCATGTATCTAGACAGCCGTGACCGTATAGCGAGGTGGGTTGCACTTCGATATACGTAGCTGGCTATGTCCGCCCCCACTCTCCAGTATTCTGGTTCTGGGGCATTACAGTTCTAGTTGCAATCTCTAAATAAAATCCTAATCAATTTTACTTATTTATTAATTACGCTAATAATTAATTAATTCTAGCAATCATTAAATTTGGAGTTGGAAAAGAAAAGTGGAAGATGATGTGTATTATGGTGAAAGGTGTGGTAGAGAGGGATTTGAGGGAAGAGAAATGAACGTGGATAGGAGAGTAAGGGGGTTCGAAAGGGTCATGGGTCTAGTTTCTTTTTCTTTTCTTTTCTTTTTCTTTTTGTTTTAGGAAATTAAGTTTTTTTGGGTTTTAAGGAAATAAAGGAATGGCTTCGGAATTAAGGAACGGCTTAGGGTCCAACAACAGAACAAATAACAATACATAGCTAATATTAAAACCGTAATCTATTTTTTTTCGACTAATATATATAATAATAATAATAATAATAATAATAATAATAATAATTTATAATAATAATTATATTCGTTCTATAATTACTAGAAAATAATTAAATATTGTAAAGACCCATTTATTATTAGAATTCCAATTTTATGGGTTTTACACTTGGCGTAGCAAGAAGCAAGATGTAGTTGCTAGATCTATAGCTGAGGCCGAGTACAGGACTATGGCAGTTAGTCTGTTCAAGATGATGTGGGTGAATAGCTTGTTGTCAGAGATGCAATTATTTATAGGAGACTCTATGCAACTTTGGGGTGACAACAAATCAGCAATTAATATTACAAACAATCCAGTTCAGCATGATCGTACCAAACATGTGGAGATTGATCGATTCTTCATCAAGTAGCAGCCGAATAAAGGAGCTATGTGAAATCAGGAGAGCAGTTAGCTGACTGTCTAACTAAAGCTTTAAGTCTTAGAGAGTTTGATATATTTTGTAACAAGATGGGAATATATATATATATATATATATATATATATATATATATATATATATATATATATATATATATATATATATATATATATATATATATATATATATTTTCTTAGCCCTAATAAAATCATATAGGAGGTTATGAGTTTGAATATTCTCATACGCAATTTTTTTAACACAAAAAATGTTACAAAAATTAGTATAAAAAGATTTGAACCCACAACCGCTTATTAGATTTTATTACTTCACGGGCTAATAAGTTTTCATATGTATTCTAGTTTTATAAAAATACACACACACACACACACACACACACACACACACACTAGCCTAGTGGTAGTGGTGAGGCATGCGGTCTGAGTGGTTAGCTATTCGAATCCCAGTGGAAGCGATTCCAGAAACTAATTACCCTTTCTTCAAATATATATATATATATATATATATATATATATATATGAGTTCGGATCGGGAGTCTCGTTTCTGAAGTCCCGTCGAAGCCCCACGATCCTTGGCCGTTGGATCGTGCGGTATCGCCATGGGCGGAGGGAGAAGGGGGCCAGCGGGGTCATGAGACCCCGCTGAAAAAAAAAATTTGAGGATTTTTTTTTTATGTTAGCAGTTAGCTCAGTTGAAGGGTGTGTGGGCCAGCAGTTGTTGAGCCAAAAAAAACAAAGGCAAAGAAGCAGCAGCGGGTGTGGGCCACGTGTGCTCATGTGAGCCAAAAGGAAAGCACAAGGTGTCAAGGACTAAGGAGCAAACACAGCAGCTTCTTAGTTCTTTGTCCCTCTCCATTCTATTTCTCTCAGGTGTGAGCGGCGCTGTCCCAAAAAAAAAATTCAACAACCGGTCTCCCGCTCCCGCAGTTTCTTTGTCCCTTCTCCTCTCTCTTCTGTGGTGGCTCATCCAGCTCTATCGGTGGCTCCCTTCCTCTTAGTTTCAGGTAATATATTTAATTAGTTGATGCCCTAATTTTTAAAATATTTTTTAATTGATTTATATCCTAAATTAGATGTTTCTTATTTGATTCATGTCATAAATTAGATGGTTCCTAATTCATTCATGTCCTAAATTAGATGGCTCAACTGATTCATGCCCTAACTGATTTTGCCCAAAACTTCATTTTCTCTTACATGGAATAAAATTGATTCATTATTCATGCCTCATTGATTTTGTTCTATTTGTTTAAATTTATTGAGTCTATTTTACTATATTTAAACAGAATGGAAAAGTATCTTCTAAAAAGATCGAGAGCTCAAGAAGGTTCTTCTTCTGATCCCAATGTTCAATATATTAAGAATTCAAGGTCTAATGATGTGCAACCTCAAGTACAACAAGTTCAAACACAAGGCCCCACAGTTAATTTAGATGAGCTTCCATCGGATCCTGCATTTCGAAAAAATATTTATGAGTATCGTGATCCTAAAGTGATAGAGATTGTTCGCCGAGCATACCTTCAGAAGGGACCATGTCAACCTAAAAATCACGAATTTCCTCATAGAACATTTTTTGGTACTAAAAGGAGATTCAATCCTCTATGGTTTACTGAATTTAAAAGGTGGTTGGAGTACAGTATAGAAAAGGATGCTGTATTTTGTTTATGTTGTTATTTGTTTAAACCGATGCAAGGAGCCCAGGCAGGTGGTGATTCGTTTGTTGGCGAGGGGTTTACAAATTGGAAAAAAATGGTTGAAGGAGCATGTTGGAGGTCATTTGAGTACTCACAACAAATGTGTGAAAGCTTGTGATGATTTAATGAACCAAAAGCAGCACATAGAAGTGTGTTTGTCCAATCAATCAGATCAAGCCAAAATGGATTATCGTACTCGTTTGACTGCAACTTTTGATTGCCATAAATATCTTTTACGCCAAGGATTGGCTTTCCGCGGACATGATGAAACTGAAAGATCTTCAAATCGGGCAACTTTTTTGAACTTCTTCACTTTCTTGCAGAACAGAATGACAATGTCGACCGAGTTGTCTTTGAAAATGCTCCCGGCAACCATAGAATGAGTTCTCCTGAAATTCAAAAAGAAATTATCAATGCGGCTTCATTTATGACCACGAAGGCTATTCTCCAAGAGATTGGAGATGATTTTTTCTCAATTTTAGTTGATGAATCACGGGATATCTCAGTCAAAGAACAAATGGCGGTGGCTTTACGTTATGTGGACAGACATGGTTGTGTGGTTGAACGCTTTATTGGCATTGTACATGTTAGGGAGACTTCCGCATTGACACTAAAGACAGCCATTGATTCCTTTTTTTTCCAAGCATGGCTTGAGTATAGCAAGTCTATGAGGACAAGGCTATGATGGTGCTAGCAATATGCGTGGGGAGTTCAATGGTCTCAAAAGCTTGATTTTGAAGGAGAACAATTCTGCTTTCTATATCCATTGCTTTGCTCATCAACTGCAATTGACACTTGTAGCCGTTTCAAAAAAACATAAGAGAATTGCCTCATTCATTAATCAAGTTGTAATTTTGTCAAATATTGTTGGAGCCTCGTGCAAACGTCGAGATATTCTTCGGGAGAAACAGTTTGAAAATATTATTGAAGAAATTTATAGTGGTGAAAGAGAGACGGGGAGAGGTTTGAATCAAGAATCAACATTAAAACGGGCCGGTGACACACGTTGGGGTTCACACTATGGTACACTTTTGAGTTTGGTTGACTTGTTTTCCTCGGTTATAGACGTGCTTGAGGTTATTGAAGAAGATGGTTCAGATGATAACCATAGAGGTGAAGCAACTGATTTGTTGGATGTTATGCAATGTTTTGAGTTTGCCTTCAAATTACTCTTGATGAAAGAAATTTTGGGAATTACAAATGACTTATCCCAAGCGTTACAGAAAAAAGATCAAAATATTGTCAATGCCATGTCACAAGTTAAAGCGGCCAAGCGACGACTACAAAGGATGAGAGATGACGGATGGGATCAATTGTTGGGGGTTGTGTCTTCTTTTTGTAATAAGCATGAGATTGAAATTCCAAATATGGAAGGCTTGTTTGTACTTCGAGGAAGATCACGTCGCAATATTGAAGAGATGACAAACCTCCATTTCTACCGTGTTGAGTTGTTCTATACGGTGATAGATTTACAACTTCAAGAGTTGAATAATCGCCTTTCTGAGGTGAGTACAGAGTTGCTTTTGTGTATGGCATGTCTTGATCCATATGATTCATTTAGGGCTTTTGATAAGGAAAAGTTGCCTCAATTTGCTAAGTTCTATCCGTCTGATTTTTCACCAATGGAGTTTAGGGCACTTGGTGATCAACTTGAAAACTTTATAGAGGATGTTCGTTATGATGAAGACTTCTTCGGTTTGAAGGGAATTGGTGAGCTTGCTAAAAAATTAGTTGACCGAAGGAAGAATGAATTATATCCATTGGTGTACTTGCTTTTAAAGTTGGCTCTAGTCTTGCCCGTTGCAACGGCAACTATTGAAAGAGCATTTTCGGCGATGAAGGTTATCAAGAGTACACTTCGTAACCGAATGGGAGATGAATTTATGAATGATTGTTTGGTGACATACATTGAGCAAGATATTTTCGTAAAAGTTGAAACGGAGGACATCTTGCAATATTTTCAAAATATGAAACCTCGTAGGGGATTATTGTAAACAATTATTGTCGGTCATGACTTACGATGGAATGCTGTCACGACCCGTTACCCAAATTATTGGTCCGGGCCGAGCCATGTCCAGCCTACGCTTGGTTAAAGCGCAGTAAGCTGTTCTAGAATAAACAATAAAGGATCTAAGCAGCTAACAGTTCTAAAATCACATTTAAGGTTCATCACAACACAGCATCTATAAGCGAAGGTAACATAAGCACAGACTTAATAATACACTTTATAAGTATCTAACTGGAGACAAAGTCCAGTATCCAAATAGAAGTTCAAAACAAAGTCTAAGTCTCAAAACACATAAAAAATAATTAAGCAAGGTTCCCCGCTGGGGCCTCTTCTGGAGCTAAGGCCAGGTCCTCAAAATCAGTACCATAATATCAATCACATAGCATTTCCTCCACAGAAAGTGAACCTACAACGTTATCCTGTCAGGACGGGAGCAAGTACAACCTCTACAACTAAAGTACTGAATATATAATGAAAGAGATGTACAATAAGAAACATGGTGTGATAAGTCTACAAAATAGAAAATACTGGAAAACATGGCCTCATGGTAAACTGGGATCACAGTATCATAGTAACATAGGGAATATGGCATATATCTGGAATCATGGTATAACTGGAATCACGGTAAAATACATTTGTCAAGATGACACATGTATATCTAATGTTTAAAACTGGAGCAGGTACGTGATCGGTCAATAGATGTACAATGTGCTGGGGGCACATAATGAAATGTACTTCCGTACAAGTGAAACGACGACAGATGTATATACGCACAAATTCGCTTTGAGATAAAGGCATACGACAAGGTATGCATATAAAATGCGACCTTGCTCGGTACAGACGTACGGAGAAGGGGGTCGTGATCACATACTCAACTGTCAGTTTCCCCATAACCCATATTCTAACATGTGAGAGATACAAGAACGATATAGAACATGTGAGAGATACTGCGAACAGTGTAAGCATGGCAGGTACTGGGAGAAGAATAAAACATGTGAATACTCAGAGCAGTATAATGCATAGTGAAACATGTACTGAGAACCAGTAAGAGGCATGTGAAGATACAAGAAATGTCCTAAGCATGTCAGGTACTGTAAGTAATACAACATGTGAAGATTTAACTTGCTACCTCAAGGATCAGTATTTTTAACAGGGTTAATACATGTTCTAGCATTAAAGACAGTAAATGAGTTTGTAGATGTACTTGCCTGGGATCCTGCTGTCAATATGAATCAAGGCTCGGAGTGAAGCCATAGTCCTAAAGATGAGATAATACAATAGCTAATCAGGGTGAAAAGACATACTATAATGTCTAGGTCAACTAGGGCAAACTAAGACAAACTGGGTCAGAGGTTGACTTATAGTTGACTTTGGTCAACTGGTCAACTCCGGTCAATTCTAAGTCCAATGTGGGGTGACACTATATCCAAACTAACTTTCTAGGGTCTTTACACTAGTGTAGGGGGTGGTCCAATACTACAATAACTCAAAACAACACAAAACATTGTAAGTCGTAACTATTCAATAAATAAATCAAACTGTACATTGTGTTCCAACAATTTTTGAGATAGACAAAAAGCTCAATTTTTCATGAAATAAAGTACCAAAATGATCCTTGTTAATTATAAAAATTTATACTAATTTTTCTGGAATTTATAAACCTTCATAAATATTTATTAAAAATCAACAAACATATGTATCCTGAAAATGAGCTCTGTTTTCCTATTTTTATAAAATACCAAAAGTACTTATTAAATGCTGAAAAAAATTATAATAAATTAGCTAAATTAACATAGTATTTAAATATAATTTTTTCCAGATTTTTACAGCACTTAAAACATATATAAAAATTCAAAAACAGCCTACCGGATCATCCGGCGGATTACTGCGGATTTCTGACGGATATTCCGAAGTGTCACAGCAAGTTTTGTGGTGCAAGTTCGGATTTTCCAACGGATTTCCGCGGATTTCCGACGGATTTTTCGAACCGTCACAGAAAGTTGATTTTTGAACTCAAAACTTGTTTCGGCCATAAAAACTTCGTTTTAAATCGAAATTCGGACTTTCAAAAGTCAAAATTGAATAGAATTAAATTTCCTACAACATGGAGTATTAGTTTTCACAAATCAAAACATTTGATATATCAAAACCTCAAAATACTCGAAAATCATATCTAGAAACTCATATCTACGCAATACTGTCGATCAAAACCAAAAGTGCTATATACTGAACATGTTAACAATTTAAAGAAGCAAATTATAGGCCAATAAAACTTTAGTTTCTATGGAAAACAAAAATAAAGCCTGGTCATGACACTTATGAGCAAGATGTACTTGCCTAGGTTAAGCTCCAAGCCTAATCTTCTACTCCACCACCAAGAGGGGTACGAAACCACACTCTAGACCTCAAGGCCAAGCTCCTGGCAAGCTCCAAGGGAAGAGAAAGGAAGAAGAAATGAAGAGAGAGTGAAGAGAATGAAAAGAGAGAGGAGAGAGAAAGTGAAAGGGTATATATAGAAGGGGGATTTAATCTTAGCCGTAGGATCGTGATTCATGTCAAAATCTAAGTCAATCATGGCCATTCAAACAAAACCAAATATCCATTGGATAATAGGGTGCATCTACACTATTTACGAAAATATCTAAACACTATTCATCAAAATATCGAAAACACTATTCATGAAAATATCCGAAATACTATTCACGAAAATATCAAAAACCGAAAATATCTAAAGTGTAGAAAACATGTCGGGACGGTATGCCGTCGGTATACACCGGTACATCGGCGGTATGCTGGCCAAGAAAAAATCTATAAGTTAGAAAAAATTTTAAAGCATTACGAAAATAAAAAAAAATACGAAATACACTATAAAATACGTATCCATATATAAATACTATTAAAAATTATAAAAAAACTATTTTTTGAAATCTAGGGGCTTACAAATCTTCCCTCCTTGAAAAGTTTCGTCCTCGAAATTAAAAATCATCCAATAGGTCAAACTATAACATGTAGCTGCTCTGGCTACGATACTCAATCTGCTACCCTTGTAATCATCTCTTCCGTTTCTCTTTGCAATCTTTTTGGTTTAGGTTCAACAAGGTCCTTCTATCATAAACTACGTCATGTATCCTTTAAAATCTTTCATACCAACATGGAACCTTTATATATACCCTAAACTATAGGTCATTCTCTGGGTAAGCGTACAAGCCTAAAATGCTTAATCATCAATCATATTTCCAACCTCAATTGTAATTACTTGATTTCCTTATCATATCCTAATTATCCTTATTATATCAATCCACAACCCTTTGCATTATTTGTCGTCAATCCTTTCCTACAGCTTCTCCTTGAAATCATACATTCAATTCTTATTCTTGGCGTAGACCCTTCTTCTTTTTACTCAACAAGTCCTCCGAATATAAATTCTCGATTTCAAAACTCCCGATTTATTAATTACCAATGTACATATGTCTTTGCCTCGTTCTTTGTCGTTTTAACTGATATCTTCCCGATCTCGTACGCAATATTATATCTCATTCTAACTTATTCTATATCATTACACATATCGATATACCCTATAATCACATGTAATTAGCTATAGATAACCCACCAAAATTCAACAAATGCTAAATCCTCAATTCGTAAGTACAGGGTTCGGATCTTCAATCCGTAGTCACAACAATATAATATTTCATTTCTCCATCTTAGATACCATGCCATCAAGTCATACTATCAATACAATCGTTCTTAATGGTTTCCAAGTCTACTACAGTCAGTCACTCATACTTGTCCTATAAGCTTAATCTAACCAATCCTTAGAAAAAGTATTTATCACAATCACACAATACATTTATAGTTATACTATAGAATCAGTTAACGAGGGTTGGCTATTTCGGTCGTCTATGAAATAGAAGGTTACAAGGCCTAAGACTGGGTCAAATAATCCATAACAGTGTCCAAACAAGTTAAAGGTCAAGCAAGACAGAAAAGTTTATTAGAATATCTCCAAGAATGGTTCGAAGACAACGAGATGCATAACGAGAAGAATTACCCAAGAGGTTAACGAAGAAGGGTTTAGTCAAGTTATAGGAAAGATGGAACGCAAAAATAATTATGTCCAAAAAGATAACATGAAAGCAATTCTGTTGGAGAGTCCTAGAGAACCTATAATCCTAGTTGTAGATGTAGATAGAACATAGTTAATATAGACGGAAAAGAATGATAATAAGGATTTATTCCTGCTCATTCGGTTATAACAAAGTAAACCAAGTTAAGATACGATCTGATAACCATACACGTTTTCCTGAAATCATGTTGCCAGAATTTTCGCCACACCAGTAAGCTTAGATGCAATAAACGAGGGAGTCCATAACTAAGGTATACACCCAATAATTATGTTATCTAGAATCCTCACCACGCCAACCGGTATGGCTGCGAGAAAATCTAAATTCCATAACTAAGATAAGTATCCCCAAAATCAGGCTCTACGTTTTTGTCATACCAGCTAATATGGCTGCGATAAATTCTAAACTCCATAACTAAAGCAGACATTTACCTTATCAGGATATATCACAATTCAATCCACAAAATTTATTACGATGCAAGATCAAAGTCAACAACGAAAATCAGAAATTAAATTCAACAACGAATTTAAGGAAGAGCAAATGGAAATAAGTGAAAACAGATTTCGAGGTAAGATTAGAGTAAGATCCTCAGGGGTCATCCCAAGGATACTATCCTGGTCAAAATTGACCCACTGAATTTCAAACAAGATACTAAATACAGTTAACGGTCCTATGCTGTGACGAGTTCTCCTATGTTGCAATCCTAAATATCCTCTAGGTGTTCTAATTATTGTTCCTAGTATTAACAAGTTGTCCTAGATCCTAATTGCAGGCATGCTTGGTACAATAATGTAACCAAACAACTTAAGTCTGGACCTGCATGGGGGCACCACTAAAAATATGTCACGACCCGTTACACAAATTGTTGGTCCGGGCCGAGCCATGTCCAGCCTACGCTTGGTTAAAGCGCAGTAAGCTGTTCTAGAATAAACAATAAAGGATCTAAGCAGCTAACAGTTCTAAAATCACATTTAAGGTTCATCACAACACAGCATCTATAAGCGAAGGTAACATAAACACAGACTTAATAATACACTTTATAAGTATCTAACTGGAGACAAAGTCCAGTATCCAAATAGAAGTTTAAAATAAAGTCTAAGTCTCAAAACACATGAAAAATAACTAAGCAAGGTTCCCCGCTGGGACCTCTTCTGGAGCTAAGGCCAGGTCCTCAAAATCAGTACCATAATATCAATCACATAGCATTTCCTCCACAGAAAGTGAACCTACAACGTTATCCTGTCAGGACGGGAGCAAGTACAACCTCTACAACTAAAGTACTGAATATATAATGAAAGAGATGTACAATAAGAAACATGGTGTGATAAGTCCACAAAACAGAAAATACTGGAAAACATGGCCTCATGGTAAACTGGGATCACAGTATCATAGTAACATAGGAAATATGGCATATCTGGAATCATGGTATAACTGGAATCACGGTAAAATACATTTGTCAAGATGACACATGTATATCTAATGTTTAAAACTGGAGCAGGTACGTGATCGGTCAATAGATGTACAGGGGGCACATAATGAAATATACTTCCGTACAAGTAAAACGGCGACAGATGTACATACGCACAAATCCGCTTTGAGATAAAGGCCTACGACAAGGTATGCATATAAAATACGACCTTGTTCGGTACATACGTACGGAGAAGGGGGTCGTGATCACGTACTCAACTGTCAGTTTTCCCATAATCCATATTCTAACATGTGAGAGATACGAGAACGATATAGAACATGTGAGAGATACTGAGAACAGTGTAAGCATGGCAGGTACTGGGAGAAGAATAAAACATGTGAATACTCAGAGCAGTATAATGCATAGTGAAACATATACTGAGAACCAGTAAGAAGCATATGAAGATATAAGAAATGTCGTAAGCATGTCAGGTACTGTAAGTAATACAACATGTGAAGATTTAACTTGCTACCTCAAGGATCAGTATTTTTAACAGGGTTAATACATGTTCTAGCATTAAAGACAGTAAATGAGTTTGTAGATGTACTTGCCTGGGATCCTGCTGTCAATATGAATCAAGGCTCGGAGTGAAGCCATAGTCCTAAGATGAGATAATACAATAGCTAATCAGGGTGAAAAGACATACTATAATGTCTAGGTCAACTAGGGCAAACTAAGACAAACTGGGTCAGAGGTTGACTTATAGTTGACTTTGGTCAACTGGTCAACTCCGGTCAATTCTAAGTCCAATGTGGGGTGACACTATATCCAAACTAACTTTCTAGGGTCTTTACACTAGTGTAGGGGGTGGTCCAATACTACAATAACTCAAAACAATACAAAACATTGCAAGTCGTAACTATTCAATAAATAAATCAAACTGTACATTGTGTTCCAACAATTTTTGAGATAGACAAAAAGCTCAATTTTTTATGAAATAAAGTACCAAAATGATCCTTGTTAATTATAAAAATTTATACTAATTTTTCTGGAATTTATAAACCTTCATAAATATTTATTAAAAATCAACAAACATATGTATCCTGAAAATGAGCTCTATTTTTCTATTTTTATAAAATACCAAAAGTACTTATTAAATGCTGAAAAAATTATAATAAATTAGCTAAATTAACATAATATTTAAATATAATTTTTTCCAGATTTTTACAGCACTTAAAATATATATAAAAATTCAAAAATAGCCTACCGGATCATCCGACGGATTACTGCGGATTTCTGACGAATTTTCCGAAGTATCACAGCAAGTTTTGTGGTGCAAGTTCGGATTTTCCGACGGATTTTCCGAACCGCCACAGAAAGTTGATTTTTGAACTCAAAACTTGTTTCGGCCATAAAAACTTCGTTTTAAATCGAAATTCGGACTTTCAAAAGTCAAAATTGAATAGAATTGAATTTCCTACAACATGGAAGTATTAGTTTTCACAAATCAAAACATTTGATATATCAAAACCTCAAAATACTTGAAAATCATATCTAGAAACTCAGATCTACGCAATACTGTCGATCAAAACCAAAAGTGCTATATACTGAACATGTTAACAATTTAAAGAAGCAAATTATAGGCCAATAAAATTTTAGTTTCTATGGAAAACAAAAATAAAGCCTGGTCATGACACTTATGAGCAAGATGTACTTGCCTAGGTTAAGCTCCAAGCCTAATCTTCTACTCCACCACCAAGAGGGGTACGAAACCACACTCTAGACCTCAAGGCCAAGCTCCTGGCAAGCTCCAAGGGAAGAGAAAGGGAGAAAAAATGAAGAGAGAGTGAAGAGAATGAAAAGAGAGAGGAGAGAGAAAGTGAAAGGGTATATATAGAAGGGGGATTTAATCTTAGCCGTCGGATCGTGATCCATGTCAAAATCTAAGTCAATCATGGCCATTCAAACAAAACCAAATATTCATTGGGTAATAGGGTGCATCTATACTATTCACGAAAATATCTAAACACTATTCATCAAAATATCGAAAACACTATTCATGAAAATATCCGAAACACTATTCACGAAAATATCAAAAACCGAAAATATCTAAAGTGTAGAAAATATGTCCGGACGGTATGCTGTCGGTATACACCGGTACATCGGCGGTATGCTGGCCAAGAAAAAATCTATAAGTTAGGAAAAATTTTAAAGCATTACGAAAATCAAAAAAATACAAAATACACTATAAAATACGTATCCATATATAAATACTATTAAAAATTATAAAAAACTATTTTTTGAAATCTAGGGGCTTACAAATGCAACTATTTTAATGTGTCTTTGTGATCGAAATATTTTGCAACTAATTTCTGCTATTAGTTTTCTTTGCATTTATATATATATATTTGGATTGAAAATTTACTATTCGATTTTGACCCCCGCTGTACCTAAATCCTGGCTACGCCACTGGGTATCGCGTAGGCCCCACGCGGGCCCCGCTCGATCTGATGGTGCCGAGGGGAGGGGAACTTCGGCGGGGCTCCGCGGGCTGGTATCTTGATCCGGATCATATATATATATATATATATATATATATATATATATATATATATATATATATATATATATATATATATATATATATATATATATATATATATATATATATATATAATGCCAAAAGTTGGCTTTATCGTGGAAGTTTTCTTTCCAAAAATATCCTTTAATATATTTACTAACTAAAAAATTTAATTAAATAGAGGCATACGGGTAATTAAAAGGACCCAACAAAGTTAAGTTTGGATGCAATAAAATATGTATTAAAAGTAGGCATGCATGCATGCATATAGTATAGGATCCAAAGGTGAAATTTTAAAAAGTTAATAAGCACGGGACGTCGGAAACCCAATAGACAATGTAGGCAACTGAAATTATTATTTGATTTTTTTTCCAAACAGTATGGAATTCGTGCAACGTACGTGCATATATACTAGTATATATAATGCCAAAAGTTAGGCTTCTCCGTGAATATTTTTCCTCAAAAAATATCCTTTTGCATGTCTATTCCAGTACAAAAAAATAACATATTCTATTATGGATAGTTAGGGACTTACAATATTTAGCTTTTAGTATTTCAATATATTAGTTTTGTCTTTTGCTCTTTTCAAGTATATACAAAATTAATTAAAAGATAACTTTAAATGTCTTTTGTTCTTTTCAAATACATACAAATTAAGTTAATTAGAAATAATTAAATTACGTGCAAATATACTAGTATATATAACGCGCCATTCAAAAGAATGGTTAGCTCACAAAAAAAGTCCGTTCAAAGTGTCATTTTTTTCCATATAAAAAGAGTTTTTATGGCAGACAATTGTTTTCGCATTTTTATCAAAAAATTGTAAACATTTTTATGACATGATAAACATATCATTTGATTGCGCATTTTTTTTTTCTTTCTGGTTCAATAAAAATGCCAATCAAAAGAATGTTTTTTTTTCTTTTATTATAATTTTTTTAAAAGTTCTCTTGACACCATTTCAGTGAGGTTGATTAATGCATATAAAATTTTAGAGATTTTTAGTAATAGGTGTAGGACCGTTGAGCACTTCTAGAAGGGGATGAATAGAGTGCGTGTGTGCAGCGGAATAATAATCACCATTTAAAAATATTTATGGCAGTGACTAAACAAATATGGAACATGCAGTATATAAGTAAATGCGTAAAGTAAATGAGTTGAGAAGAGCAAACTCAAACACCAAGGTTTATACTGGTTTTTCTCTGAGAGGACTAGTCCAGTCTAGAGTACTCAACCCGATATTGAATGCACTATTTGAAATAGAGATTACATCACGTATTTTGCTCCGAAGAACACGTCAACTTCACCACCATCGTATTTTTATCCGAAGTCCACGAACAAACTTCAACACCGTCGTATTTTAATCCGAAGCTCACGAACAAACTTCAACACCTTTCTGAAGAAAGCTTTTATACTCCAAGCTTGTACAACTCAAATACTGTTAATCGAAAACCACCGGCACTTAGAAGAATAGGAGTTGTCTTGGGAATAAGAAGATTTAAAGCTCTTGGTAAATAGGAAGACTTTAGAATAGATAGAGAAGATGAAGAAGGATTGAGTGTTTAGAAATGGCAAAATTTTATCTATTTATAGGAATTTTTTTAAGACAGAGTTCGGGCAGAACTCGGTAGGGTTAACGTTCATAATTTTGAGCATTGCAGATCCAAAGGAATATGAATTTTCTGTTGACCAGGAGAAATTCAAGTGGACCGAGTTCGGGCAGAACTCTGGCCGAGTTCGGTTCCTTTGGTTCTGGTTCAACCTAAGTTGGTTTTTGGTTCAATTGGGGTTGGTTCGGTTTAAGGAATGAATCAAGATAGGTTGGGATAGACTTTTAATTGCCAGCGATCCCAAGTCACAAATAATCTAGACTCAATAAATAGAAAAATACATAATAAATATGAAAACCAATAGCCCATATGATGATGCCTTTTTCTTGACATTGAAGAAGTATTTTTCCTTGACGGCAATCGTCCAAAGATAAACAGCTCTGAAAAACTGAATACTTTCGGGGGCTTCGCCCCAGAACCCGCACGGGGGGCGCTGTCCCCTCGACCCCTGTCCGCTGACCGGACAGCGGAACCCCCGATGCGAGGTCCCGGATAGGTCGTTGGGTGATTCAGAGAAATCTTTTTGTATAATATCGTCTTTGGCCCATCATTAATTCTTTATTGCATGTCCTGCTTTGACAAAGCTTGATCATGCTTACTGCATGTCTTACAAGAACATGTTAGACGAAAAAAGCAATATGGTACAAGCATAGCAATATTGATATAGTGAACATAAGGATAATGCTATAGTTAAACTTAATTGATTAGCCTATTCAAAAATATGATGTAATCATTGGACTAACAATAGGTTCTCACATTATAGTTAATATTAGAATTTGGGTTTACAAATTATTCGAAGTTAGTATTTGGATCTCCAATTCGCTAATCTACATGAACATAATTTGGGAACCCAAATATTAACGTTGGATAATTTAGAGATTCAAATTCTAATGCCAACTATTATGCGAGATCATGTTACTAAATTATCCTAAAATTTTCTTGAAAAAAAATAAAATAACAACAACTAGTAATAAAATAATGCAAATGCCCACATTTTTCTTTTGACTCAAAATTGTGCAAGCAAAGAGTAACCATCATTCCCTATCATAATCAAAAACGGGGAAAAAACAAACTCGCAGAAAAATCTCCACAGGAACCTTCCTGGAAGCTCACTCCCACCACCTTAGCTTCTACTTTAAACACCATCGTTTCTTCTTCTCAACACCACCATCATTGCTGCTCCCCTCTCTCTCTCTCTCTCTCTCTCTCTCTAGCCATGAAGCTCAGCGTCGGATCCCTATTCGGATCCCCGAAGAAGAAGAAGAGCAACCCGACCCGCACCATCTCCCGCAGCGCCTCCCCCTCCTTCGGCTCCTCCTCCTCCTCCGTCTCCACCCCGAAGACCGTCCTCCGGGGGGGCCCGCCCGACCCCTTCTCCAGCATCTCCCGCCGGGACCTCGAGGCCCTCCTCCGCCGCCTCGGCCCGGACCCGCTCACCGAGGACGAGATCTCCTCCATCAGCCTCGCCGACCTCGGCGCCATCGCCTCCGGCCCCGCCGACGGCTCGGAGCTCAGGGACGCCTTCGGCGTGTTCGACGCCGACGGGGACGGGAAGATCTCCGCCGAGGAGCTCTTCGGGATCTTCGAGAGCCTGGGGGACTCCGACTGCACCCTCGAGGACTGCAGGAGGATGATCGGCGTCGTCGACAGGGACGGGGACGGCTTCGTCGGCTTCGAGGATTTTGTCGTCTTGATGGAGGCGGACGGACAGAGATGACTGACCGTTCCGTAACGGACGGTCATGATTGAACGATGTTCTTTTCTTTTTTTTTCCTTCCTTTTGGGTTGGCGTGGGGTTGAGTAACGAGATGAAATGAATAAAAACTTGTGAGTACATGAATTTGGAATGAAATTTGATGGACGAATGTGGTTTGGTCAATAATAACCCTTAATTTATTAAATAATTTAAGAAAATGTTATTGGGTGAAAGAAGCTTGATAGAAATAGTCAGAGGAGAGGATTTTTTTTGTTTTTTTGTGTGTAAATATTCAAACCAAAAAAAGTATTCTACCACTCGGATGAAATAAATATGTCACAGATTGTCACATATTTCGTCCTGGCAGAAAGCAAGTTTTAAAGTAATTGTTTCAATTTCAATATGTACATATAAAAAAAAAAATCAATTTTAGAACTTGATATGTCATGTTCTAAAGTAATATTTTTTAAAGTATTATTTTTTATAAAAAATTTATATTTAATTTTTTGTTTTTTTTCCTTACGTGTTATATGTAAATAGTTCATTTTTCTACCCATAAATGCTAAATATATTTAGTTATATATAAATATTATTACTGGATTTAGTTAAATTTGAGGATTGCAACATCATCATGCGAATAACAGTTTTAAGAAAGAGAAGAAAAAAAAGTCCAACATCATCATGCAAATCAATTATGCTATTTGTCTCCCAAAATTTTTGGGTAATGCCATCTCTCATTATGTGGGATCTGACATGACAACTGACATAGCTAATATGTCATGTTTTCATCAAAAAATTTAATTATCCAAATTTTTATTGTTAATGTTAATGCTAATACTAGTTTTAAATTAATGTTAATATTAATTTTAATGTTAAAATTAATGTTAATCTTAATAGTAATATTAATTTTAATGTTAATACTAATTTTAATTTAATGTTAATATTAATTTTAATGTTAATATTAAAGTTAATATTAATGTTAATGTTAATGTTAATATAATGTTCATGTTAATTTGATATTAATATTAATTCTAATATCAATTTTAATGTTTAATATCTAATTTTGCTATATCAGCTGTCATGTCATCAACTATGTCATACGCCACATAATGGAAGATGGTATCATCCAAATTTGTTGGGAGTCAATTAGTATTTTTGCATGCAAATAACAGTTTTAGGAAAGAGAAAAAAAAAAGTCCTATAAAAACGTAAACAACTCGTCCAAAGCCAATTTAATAAAGAGTAATGCTATATGTACCTCCAATTTATCTCTCCAATTTGTCCCTCCTTACGTGGTAATTTATGTGGCATGAAGGTTAAATGAGTTCTTCTCATTTCCTTTTTTACTATCATCCAATATTGGAATCCTCACATTTCATTTTTATAGTCATCCAAAATTGGAACTCATTTACAATAAAAAGGAAATGTGAGGATTCCAATCTTGGATGATAGTAAAAAAAAATGAGAGAAACTTATTTAACCTTCATGCCACATAGACTGCCACATAGACTGTCACGTAAGGATGGATAAATTGGAGGGATAAATTGGAGGTACATATAGCATTATTCTTTAATAAACACCACCATTAATTAAGTTGATTGTTCACTTCCATTAATTAACTCATAAGAATCGACCGAAAAACGTAGAATTAGTTCAAACGTTTTTTGTTACAGAATGTTGCTGCCTACTTCTGCCATTTGACCCAGATCTGATGACGAAGCAATGTACCAGATACTTTGAGTTTGAGAATTAATACATTGGTTTGCGCAATCAAGTCTTGGAAAAGAATTTTTTTTTTTTTTTTTTTTTTTTGTGTGTGAATGTCAAAAAAAATTAGGAATAGTTAAATAATTTTCCGGAGGAAAAAAAATTGAATAAAATGGTTTCTTCACTCAACTACGGATTCACTTTTTTGCCATAGTAGTTCATTTTTTTCTACCAATTTTTCAGACCTTTCTAAACATCTTTAAAAAATTAATGAGAATTTTAATTTTTCAAAGGAAAGAAAAGAGCAAATAATTGATTTCCTTCCATATCCTTTCCGCTTTCATAACAAGACCGGTCTATTTTGGTTCGTGAAAAGAAAAAAAAATTCTTTCATATTTTCTTTTTTAGGAAATTATAATTTCTATTAATTTTTTCTTTTCGGTGGTGTTTGAAAAGTTTCTAAAATTGTGAGAAAATGCGAATAATTGGGAATGAAAAAATGAATCCATTGGATGAGTAGGGGAATCATTTTTTCATGTTTTCCTTTTTCTTAGAAACCAATATACTTTCCTGATCACTTTCTTTGGCATCCAAATACATAAATGAATAATTTTTCTTTCTCAATATCTTGATTCCGTGAACCAAACACGGCCTTAGGACATGTTTGGTTTGCTGATTTAGCATTGAGAAGTGGGGAAAAATCTACATCCAAAATTGTTCTACAGTGTTTGGATGAACTTGCAAGTATCGACAAAAATTTTGTCCTGCACTTCTTGTCGGCTAGAAAACTTTTCTTTTTGCAATATCCCACATTCGAGTTAAAAATTTGAATGTGGACGCAGACGTGGTGTCACCCTCATTTCCTGTATTTCGTATTTGTACTCGTAATTTGATTTTTGGCACGTATTTTATTTTCTCGACTTGCGGATTTTGGTTTCTCGTAAATGGGTTTTGGACCATGGCTTGGTTTTATTTTATGGAATTGGTTTGGGTTGATTAGGTTTGGTTTAATATGAATTGGTACACTTTAACCTACACTCCTCCCTCAACACACCACAACCACCCTCATTATATCTCCACCAACCTTTCTCTCTCCTCTTTACTCTCCATTAATTTTCTTCTTCTCCTTCCTCCACACACAACTCCCCAACCCATAGGCAAGTGCACCTTGCCAACAAATAAGCACCCAATTTTATTTGTCCATTTGATAGATTAGGACATGTAGATCAACATTAGAAGTTGAAATTTTGTGATTTGGAGTCTCCATTGTTATAGATCTAAGTTTTGATTATTTTCGGAATTCCTTGGTTTTGATCTATTAAACTTTAATTTTTGCATATTTTGATGCTTCCATGTGGAAGAGAATTCGATTTTACTCAAGTTAGAACTTTGAAAATCTAGATTTGGTTTTGATTTGATCAAGTTATGAAGAATTGAAGTTTTGAAGTTCTTGGAGTTCTTCTCGGGTTGGAGAAGCAGCCCTCTCGGCCTGCGCTCTTTAGCGCAAGGCCGATTGCGCAGCTCACCCTTTGGTGAACTGCGCACCTTCCTCCTCGGCCAGCGCCTTCATTGCGCATAGCCGATTGCGCCCGGCCTCTTGGGCTGGACCGCGCATCTCCCTTGGCGCACCAACCCCTGCGCAGTTGGCCCCTGCGCAACCTGACTCATGCGCAATCTACCCTGCGCAAGCCAGCCATGCGCAATCCACCTATGCACAATCCATCTCTGCGCAACCAACTCCTGCGCAGTTCACTCCTGCGCAGTCTACCTTCGGCGCAATCCATCCATGCGCCATCTGCCCCTGCGCACTTGGCACCCTGCACAACTGACACCCTACACAATCCAACCCCTGATCCCTTGCGCAAACCATTGGCTCTTGGAGTTTTGGTTTTATTTCTTTAAGCTTGGCTCTTCTATAGTCCTATATATATTGGTATTTTATTAGGTATTTTACGTCCATTTTATATCCTTACGCCTTTTGTCATGAACTTGATTTTACTTAATATACTTGGAATGACTATTGTACATGGCCTGGTATGACAAGGAACTAGCATAACATGACAGTGACCCGTAGTGGTGCACTCCTGACATGATCAACCTGACTTGATAGTGGCCCGTAGTGGCGCACTCCTGACAGTACCCTGACATGATTTATCTTGATAACTTGATAGTGGCCCGTGGCGGCGCACTCCTGACTTGACTTGTAACTTGTAACTTGACTCGTATAATCAACTTGACACCGTGGGTGTTCCTGCTTGCTTGCTTGTACAATCCACTTGTCTTGTCTCGCATCATGTCTAGGACGTGACTTCCTGGTTACCACGGCCAGGGACTCGTGCTAAATTGGATTAGGCTAATGATAAGATCAAACTAGAACATGGAGAATTCCCAGTCACAGACAATCTCGTTATCTGGGCGCTTTAATGGACTTGTAGCTTGCCGATGAGTAGAGCACATTTCCAGCACACTGTCATGTGTTGCACCCTCTAAGTCACCTAAGGGTACATTTGTCTCCCGGACAATGTACCCACCTATAACTCTCAACCCGCGGAAGGATAACTGGATAGTCTGCAGGACTTGGGACTGGAATTCTCACTTGCATCTTGTTAGTAATTAGGATTGTGATAACCCTAGTTAGTTAAAGTAGTAAGCCGTAGTATTTGTTTGGCCGATTGCGAATGGATGGTGTCCAGCCTTGTTTAAGTCTTGTCTAGCTCCAGTACCTGCTATCTCCTAAGCATGTTTGTTTTACTGGTCTTAACGATAAATGAGTAGAGACATTGAGCTATTCAGGCGAAGGGTTACAACCCCGGTCCTTGTCTGGTTTAAGGATTGTAACCTGGCTCCCGGAATGGTTCCACGTCCCTAGTCGTTTATCGCCCTGTGTACTTTACTACTTGTACTTCTTTTATCCTTATGTTCTGATATGCTGGCTTTTGTTCTTATTTGTGGCCTCCTTTGTGGCACTTGCTCTTTCTGGGGTTTGACCCAGCTGGTTTTGTGTGGCCAGATTTCGGAGCAGCTCCCGAGGATCTACCGAGCTTCCAGCCCAATGGTGACAACTAGACGGAACCCGGGCCAAGAGTGGGTTTTCTTTTTTGTTTCACCCACTTATATGTAAATTTATTCTTTTGAGGCGTTTAGCCGACGAGCACCTGTTAGCTCGATGCACATTTACTTACTGTCTGCCTACGGGCTGTAAATATGATTAACAAATCCTATGGTTGATCATGTATGACTGAACTCTTGCTAGTCCCATCATTTTGTACGACTAGCTTCATGATCATCCAATATATAATATTTGGGACGCCTTATATATATATTTGATGCTCTAATATCTTGTAACTCTGTTAATTGCTTGAGATTGAGACAATAGGCTTGACCTTAAGAGACTGCTGGCTTGTAGTAAACCCTCATATCTAGACAGCCGTGACCGTATAGTTGAGATGTATTCTATTTCAATATACGTAGCTGGCTGTGTCTGCCCCCGCTCTCCAGTATTCTGGTTCTGGGGCGTGACACGTGGGTGCAAAGTGAAGACGGAGGATTTGAGGGGATCATGAGAGAGAGAGAGAGAGAGGGATAGAGGGCACCGGTGGGAGGCTAGACATGTAAGAGATAGGGCTCTGAGGGAGTGGTGGCGGCTTAACAGTGCGGTTGGTGTGAGGAAAGATGGTTTGTCGGGTGGGAGGAGAGTCGGAAGGAGTGCTGAGAATCCCTGTCGGAGATCTTGCGACTGAGCAAGTAAGGGATGGACGGAACACGCTCTTCATAACAGTCGTTATTGGTGTTGCTAGCAGTATCAAATGGGAAACGACTTAAGCGAGTGGCATCGAGGGCGCGGCGACGTCGGGCATCCTTCTCCAACCTCCTCCTCTTCTTCTTCTTCTTCTTCTTCTTCTTCTTCTTCTTATGTTGATGTTGTTGCTTGGGAAGTTAATCTTTTTGTGTGTGATAGATTTAGAAGAAATATTAGATATGGAAAATGGAGGAGACCCAAAGAGAATGTGTAAGACCCATGTTTTGTTTGTGTATTTTATTTATTTATTATTGTTTGTGAGCCTTAAATCCAGCCCAACCATTTTGGCCTAATGACTTAAACCCACTAGGTTCACCCAACCCATTCTTTCCCACTCACCGGTTCTCCCTCTGAGATCCACTCATCCCGCGCACACACCCACGTCCTCTTTCTTCTTCCTTTTTCATCTCCCGTAATATCCCCCAGTAGAGGAGAAACACCAGAAGCTTCACAAATTATTTTCTCCTCAAAAACTCCATAGCTCTCTCAAATCTCCACCAAATCCAAATTCGCGACCGCTTCCGCGCTCCCCTCGCCGCCCTCTCCGAATCCAAACCCCAACTTTCCCATTTCCGAGCAACCGATCGCCGCCCGCCCGGCAGCAGCCGGCCGCCCGATGCCGTCCGCCAGCCCCGCGCGCGCCCCGGTTCCGCGCACCATCGCCCATGTGTCCGCTCGTGTGCGCGCACGTGTCCGTGCTCGTCAATCCCGGCATTGTTCCGAGTCCGAGGCCTCCCCTCGGTACTCCTTCGTGCAAGCCTTGGGTAAATCATTTCCCTTTCTTTCTGTCATTTCTTCACAGAACCCATATTTCATATTCTGACCTTAGAGACCGTTCTGCGGATTAATTGGTTTCTGTAGAATTGTTGTTTTAGTTCTGTTGTGTTAATTAGTAGCATGGTTTGTAATAATTACTTTTAGGAAACTTTGTTTAGGTTGCTGTTGTTTAATCTTTAATTAATTAAAATATGGATTAATGAATTAGATTGTTTAATTATGTGATTATAAACTGGGTTGTATTTCTAAAAATCTAATAATTATTTAGTAAATGGTTAACAAAAGTTTTAGTGTTATTAAAGTATTAGTAAATAAAGTTTTGTTAAAATAATTAATTTTTGGTAAAAAGGATGGTTATTTAGTATTAATAAACGAAATATTTTGTATTAATTTAAAATCATAACTTTGGCAAGAAAATCGTATTTTTATGCAAAAGAACTATTTTAGTATCTAAAAAGTTAATTTCTCTTTTAAATTTCGAAAAAATGGTTAAAAGGTATTTTCTAAGGAAAATCGTTTTCGTTAATTATTAATCCCAATAAATAAATTCTACTTTCAAATATTCTTTTAGATAAATCTATTTTCCTACAAAATTACTAATTTCAAAGAAATACATTTTTAAGTAATTTTCCTTAAATATTATTATTTATGATAAAACCTATATTTACTTAAAGGGTTATATATTAATTTTAGTTTAGTAACAAAATCTATTTTTATGTACAAATAGTTTCCAATTAGGATCACCAACCAGTAAACTTGGCCTAGTTTTGTACCTTAGATTTAGGGCGTAATTCTGGTTACTAAAACTAGCATTACGATCTTGTAGGTTCGTATCTGTAAACCCTAGCAGTCACTTTCTGGTTGATGCCAAATCAAGGAATACTCTGAGGCAAGTTTCATAGATATTTCATGCCTGTGTTTTATTTTGATAATTAAATGTATGCATCAGTTAGTTACATGTAGTATAGTTACACTGATTCACCGTGGATCCCTCTCGGACTCCACATAGCTTGATGGATTGCTGGATGACTATCTTGACATGTTGATTATTGACTCATTGACTCATTGCTTGGGGATTGCTTGGGAGAGTAGTATAACGTCTATGACCAAAGCCAAATATTGATCGTTTATTGCCTCGCGTTAACCCTTACCGCACAGGGGGTTGAGTCGTACCGTATGCTATTCATTTTGGCCAAAACGTTAGTATACATATTGCCTCACCAACCGGTCACAGGCCCTGTTATATACTCAAACACTAGCTTAGCATTGCATCATTATGGACATTGACATCATCTCGCTTGTTGGTCTTTTTACTATTAAATACAAAAATATATTGTTTCTTAAACTGTTTCGCACTTTACATTTATTATTAATTTAGAATTGATAGATGTGGATGAAATATGTTCTTGCTCCCTCCTGACTAGAGACCCAACATTTTTAGGTGATTGCGACGAAGAGGAGCTGCCTTACTCCACTTTCTATGGGACAGACTTGGGTCCCGCAGAGGCTGAACCAGGAACCCCTGAACCCTAGAATGTTGGCTTAGCACTTTCCTTTACTTTCCTTTCAAAAAATTTTGTAATAAAATGAATATTGTAGTTGTTTGTTTTATTTTTAGATTTTTCCCAGTTGAATAAAATATTTTATTTCTGTTAGATGTTTTCTGCATGTTATGTTTCACTACCTGATACAACTTATTGCCGCCGTCTCACAACGGTGCAGACTGGGCATGATCCGACTAGATCCACTACATTGGGATCGGGTCGTGACAGAATGAATCTCTTGAAAAGTGATGAATAAAGCGAACTTTTGGGGTCTGTGGGGTTGTAGTCTGATAGTTGCGACGGGGGGCCACGGCGCAGGTCCAAATTCCCTTCAAGGAGCTGGTCTCCTACCCATAGAAAGGACACATCAAAAAATAAAATAATAACATAACAGTTTTTAATGATAAGAATTAATAGTAATAGTAATTTTGGGTAATACTGAATAAATAGTTTTTCTTATAAATTAATAGTAATACTAAATAAGAATTTCAATGTGGGTCACAGAAACTCCCCTCAATTTATTACAATTTTTAAAAATTAAAATAAATTAATTTTCTTATAAATTAAGAATAATTTTGGTAACGCACTTTGAAAACCTATGGACGTTGTAAAGTTTTATTGACAATTATACTTGTAAAAGCATATGATAACTAGTTTCACAAATAAAGATGAATATTAGTTATAATAAATCAATTTTAATTAATTTTTGTTTAACTAGTTAATTATCCTAACTATATAATAAAATAAATAAATTATCTCAAAATTTATTTAATAATTAATCAATAATAATTAGATAATCTAAACAAAATTCATATCTAAGAAATACAGACATACCAAAACTATTGCCTTGTCATGTTGGACTACACACCAAAATATACATTATATCTATCGTGTCGTATTTGTAATCATGCAACATAAGACCAAATCTATGTATAAAGATTAATATAAATAAATGTTATTATACTAACAGTTAATACTAATAAGCATAAAAAAAAATTATTTAATGTAAATATATTTGATCGCCGTGAAATAACTAAATAAATATAAATATATTTGGTTACTTACTAATTAGTTTAATTGTTGATTAATGTTAATTAAATATTTAATAAAATAATAGAAGGAAAAAACAACAACTAAATCCATCAGCTCTCCTCCCACATCCCATGGGAGATGAATTGCCAGAATGTCCCATCCCACATCCCATCTTATAATTTCCCTTCAATCAAACATGGGATTTGGAGTTCCGAGTCTAAATCCTAACAATAGTTGTCATGTTCTTGCGTATACGAAACACTTGCCACGCAATCTAGGCGTCTGCCAACCTGCCAATACCGAGAAGGAAAATGCCAAGGACATAACCCTGTTGTGAGTTTGAAAAAAATAGTTAGAGCATCTCCAACCCTATTGTGGCTTTGGAAAAAAGTTGTTGCCACATAGGAATGACAACATTTTATTCAAAAGTTCTTCTCCAATGCAATTGTCAAGTCAATTGTGAAGCTTATGTGGCAAAAATTAAAGAAGACATTGTGAAGTTGATTGTCTTGTTCTAGACAATGCACTTGACAATGTCTTCTCTTCCATGTCATCAATTATGAATAAAAAATATTAAAAAAAAGAAAGAAGATGAGTAGTTGTCTTAAAAGTTGCCTTGGAAGTTGAAAAAAATACTTTTTATTGTCTTCTCAATACTTTAGCATTGGAGAGAGTTTTTCTATCTCATTGTCTTTTGAGATATAATTTTGCCACATAAACAAGACATTATCTTGTGGCTCATGCCACATAGGAGCCACCTAAGACTCACAACACTTAACAAGACAATAGGGTTGGAGATGCTCTTAGTACCATAAAAATGACAAACATTCTTTTCAAAATACTTCAATGATATGACAAAGACAATATAAAATTGATTGTCTAGATCTAGGTAATATATTTTACAATGACTTTATGTATACACCATTAATTATGAATAAAAATGTTTATAAAAAAAGTAAAAGGCCTCGTTTGGTTCGCAAAATGGAAGGAAAAGAAAATCAATTCCTTGACATTTTCTTTCCTGTAAAAAAAATTAGGCTTAATTGCTAATTGCTACCCTCAACTATCACACTTTTTCAAGTTGATACCCTAAACTTTTTTTCGTAACAGATTGATACCTCAACTATTTTTTTTTCCAACTTAATACCTAACATTTTAAAAACCCCAAAATGCCCTTATCCCTTCCCTCCCTCCACCCCCTCCCCCACTCCGACCACCCCCCCTGCTAGCTCCGGCCGACCCCCCCCCCCCCCCCCCCCCCCACCCCTCCTCGCTTCCGGCCAACCTCCTCCCCCCCTCTTCGCTTCCGGGCCACCTCCTGCCCCCGCCTCCCGCCCCGCACCCCCCTTCCCAGCCCCCTTCCTCCCGCCCCGCACCCCCCTTCCCAGCCCCCCTCCTCCTGCTGTCGAGCCCTAGGGGAGAGGCGGGAGCGGGCGGACGGCCGGAGCGAGAGGGGGGGGGGGATGGCCTGAAGCGAGCAGGGGGGGGGAGCTGCGGCCGGAGCTAGCAGAGGGGGGGGCGAAGCGAGCACGGGGGATGAGGGTTAGGGGTAGGGGCATTTTTGTCCAAAATAATATCCGGGTATCAAGTTGTTACAAAAAAAAAGTTTAGGGTACCAAGTTGAAAAATGGTAATAGTTGAGGGTATCAAGTAGCAATTAAGCCAAAAAATTATAATTCCAATTGATTTTCCATTCCGATGTTTGAAAATGGCAAGGAATTTGGAAAGGAAAGTGAATAAATCAATGTGAAAAAATAATTCCTGCTTGGATGGATGGATGTAATCACTTCTCCCCTAATTTTCTTTCCATTGGGAATCATTTTCCTTTCCTCAATTTCTTTGACACACAAAAAATAGGAAAGTAATCACTTTCCTTTTCCATCCAGATGATTCCGCGAACCAAACGAGACCGAAGAGTAGAATAGAAAACATTGTCTTGTGGATCTTGCCACCTAAGAATCACAAAACAAAACAAGACTAGGGTTGGAGATGCTCTAAGTGTACAACCAAATGTTTACAACTTTTTGCAACATTTTTCTCCCATCCTTTACACAAGGGTCCCACCGGATCCCACCTCCTACATGGGCAACACCTGACCCCACCACTTCTCTTCCTCCTCCAATCGAAGTTCGACTCATGACGATTGTAAGAAAATTGTAAGTATTTGGTTGTAGGCATAGCATAGCTCATACCGAGAATATTGAACATGTAGGGGGCAGACCATTCCTTCGCTAGGTTGTAGTCCCTCTTGAGTTTCTGATTTTCTGCTTTATAGTTTGGTTCATCCTATTTTATTCACGAATAAATATGGGATAGAAATTCTATTACAATATTCGGTTCGGATTATAAAATTTAGTTTCGAAAATTAAGAATATTCGAATAAAAAATTTATCCATATAATATGGAAATCTTATTCCTTATTACTTTCGTCTCGACAAAAAAAAAGTTGTTGCTTTTTTTGTTTTTTTATATCTTATATATTTATTTTTTATTTTCATGTTTATTTTTTATTTTTTATTTTTTATTATTTTTTTTGTGTTTTTGTTTTTGTTTTGTTCTTTTATCAATTTGTATAGAATTTTTTATATTATCTTTTTATTATTTTTAATAAATTTTTTTGTCTTGTTTTCATTTTTTCCATTTTAAGAATTTTTTTCTTGTTATTTTTTTCTCATCTTTTGTCCTTTTTGTTTTTATTATTTCTTTTTCGAGAATATTTATTGTAGGATAAATTCTACAGAATTTCTAACACATGTAAATCGGAAGATATAAATCTAAAAACAGGAATCAAAGAGTTTAGGATTCGAGGCACGTTACAACGTTGTCCTTAGAATAGAATTTCGTCCCCACAAACTGTGCAGCGGGTTGCAGGCGATCTATCCCCGAGATACATCGAATCTCTTCCGATCCACAGCACCGGACACCCGGTAGTGAATCCCACAAACGATCACAGCCTTGCCCAGAAAAGGAGTTGGACGGAGGAGAGGAGAAATGTTCTGGTTGCGATTTTTCTATTCTGCACGAACAGATTTCCGAACGAGAGAGACATATTTTTGGTATCCAAAAAAATAGATCAACTGTTTTGATTTTTAAAACTCAAATATCTCTGTTCGTAGCCAGAATTATCTCATCCACAAATCCCGTAACAGGATTACGTGGTAACAGATCTACGAAAAACCAGGCAACCGAACCAATTAATTCAAAAATTAAATCAAATAAAATTAAAATTAGTTAGAAAATTACCTTTATACCCTTGGTCCGGTGAGCCAAGTGCTAAGTACGTGACAAATAAACGTGTCAAAAATGTGCATTAAATCGCGCACCCGCTCGCGGGTTGGATGGGATGTAGTCCATCCCCTACAAAATTCACTTACCCACTAAGGAGGGAAAAACCTTATATGGAAAGGAGAATTTTTTTCTCCTTTCCTATGTGGTTCACGGATTCAAGGAATCCGGAAAGGAAACTTGTTCCTTTCCTTTGTTTGGTAGCCACAAATTTGGGAAACACTTTCCTGACATGGAAGAAAATATGAAGGAAAATGGTTCCTCTTATGACCCATGGGATTCATTTTCCCTGTTCCTTTTCCAACATTAATTACCAAACATTATGACAAAAGTAGCATTCATTTATTACCTATTTTACCAATTAACTCTTCATTATAATTATGTTGACATTGGATATTGTTGGAACAATGATATATTTTTTCTTTTCTTTCCTACACCAACCAAACATAGGAAAGGAAATTTGATAGGAATTCTATTTTCCCATCCCTATGAAAAATACATGGAAATTGATTTTCTTTCCGTGAACCAAACGAGGCCTAAAAGGATGGATGACTTTTTGAATTGCATATGAGTTGTTTCCCAAGCAACAAAAGTTACAAAACCATAAAAGAACCAACATTTATATAGTCATCAAACATGAAAATATAATTTTTTTTAGAAAAACTCATTACCGAAAAGTTGATTTATGGGAACATAGAATTATTGTTCATATAGTATTCTGCATTCCAAACGTTCTATAAATTAGGAAGATTACGATTAACCTCAGTTCCCCTAGCCAGGCTATGTAAAAAAAAAATATATATATTTTACAACTTCAATTTAAAATTTGGAAGTCATCGTCCATCTGAGTTTATGATTTCGTGCTTTATAGGTTTGTTTATCCTATTATTCTTTTAAGGGATATTTTAGCATATATCTCTATTCTAAATATTGATATTAGCATATACTTTCACTATTATTTTTTAACTACCAAATACCTTCATTTTTTGTACGGAAGAGTAAAAAATTTAATATATACCTCTACTTTTTTTTGCTGTTTTACATAAGGATGGAGATATTTGCTAGTTTAAAAAAATAGTGGGAGCATATACTAATATTAACATTTGGAATGAGAGTATTTGCTAAAATATTCCTTCTTTTAACTGTAAATTAAGGAGATTATGATTTAAGTTAGTTCTCCATAGCCAATCTAATATTTTTCTATTTTTATTCTTTTAGAAATTCTATTTAAAATTTGAAATTATGATATTTTTGCTGCCACATCCTTAAAGAATTTTTTCTTTCTTTCTTTTTTTTTTTTTTTTTTTTTGGGTAAATATGACATCCATGATCCAACAAGTGGAGCAGTCAGCCTCGGCTGCGTCCAGGAAGATCTGTCCTCAAGTGACAGCGGAATCCTTCAATCAATCTACGTTTGCGACAAAGATTCCTTGACAGAAAGTACGAATCAATTATACAAAATCTTCTTCTTCGTAAATCTGAAGATTCTTGAACTCACAATTATACAAATCTTCTTCTTCGTAAATCTGAAGATTCCTTCAACTCGCTCAGCATTTACTGTTCCATGTGCTTCTGCTGCTGACAACAGAAGTGTGGAGTGGAGTCTCCCAGTGATTCTAACCAGGCCTACCATTCTTTGCACACTCCTATGGGCATCAGAAGACTACAAAGTGTAAGTACATTCTTATGCTGCTCATGTAATCTCTCTCATTTTCAGCTCTGCTGTTTTCTGAAATTTGATTCTGAAAATAATTTATAAAGTTATTTTTTAAGGATAGAGATTATGACCTTATGTTTGTTTACTTTTACATGGAATTTTTTTTTTTAGAACACAAGTTAAAAACTTATGTTTGGTATAAAAAAAATAAAAAAAAAGTACTTTTTTAACGGTATCCACAGCGGACAACTATGTCACTCAGAAACGTCTCCAACTTCGTCAAACTTCGTGCAGGACCGACAGGACTTCGACCCCTCCCTCTGTTGGTGTTTTCACCAGGCTTTGAAAACTTTTAGTCCCACATTGGAAAACCACCATGGTGTATATCTCGATATAAAGATATGCTTGCGTTGGAGTATGCACATGGGTTGAGGTGGTCCGCCTGGGTTGATTTTCCTAGCGGGTTAAGTCTAAGTCACTAGAACAATCCATCGTTTTGGCACTCTCTGTGGGAAACCACCGGAGCTAAGCCCTCGGGCTCGGACTAAGGACGCAAAGTAACGCTTTGATGGCGCACTTTGCACTTAGCATCAGCATGCAACACGGAGCGGTATTTCCGCTGCAACGTGTGGCGCGCTGCGTCGTACATGCATTAGGAGCGCTAGAGCAGATACCGTTATCAGCGTGCGGCGTGGGTGCGCTGTCAGAGCGGGGCGTGCTGCACGTTGCTGTGTCGGCGCACGGATCCAGATTTCGTAGGATTTGGTTGGCCTGCGCCCCTACGCCAATGGGGATTCCCATGGGCACATGGGTGACATCTTCTTTATATATAGAGCACCCCCTCTACCAGTTTTGATTGTTGGAAGAGAGAGAATTGTGAGACCACTTAATCCCACTCCAGAAGCTTCGTGCGCCAAGGCAGTAGCTCCTCCCGGGTCCATGCGCCAAAGAGCATCTTGCTCATTTTGAGTTCCAAGTCTAATCGAGAGTTTCCAGGAGCGTTCCAGAAGTTCTTTTGTGAACTTGCTGGTTCCTGAGAGCAGATCATCTATGAGGCGAATCTTGCTTTGAGCAACGGTGACTTGTTCACCCCAACAAAGAGAAGTTTTGTTCTTCTTTTGTTGTTTTTCGTTCTATCTCATTGTAGCGTCTGCGAACGTAAAGAGAAGAACACTTTTGTTTATTTCATCTTCATCCCCTCTTGATGTGAACGTTCTATCCCAATTGCAACTGTGTTTGCAAGGAAGAACGAGTTTTAGTCTTTGCATGCTTGTAACTTGGATTTGTCGGTTTCATAAAGTTCAGGGGCAAATTTCTTGCAAGTGAACCCTGGACTTCTTTATTAGGACAAAACAGAGGGCAGACTGAAAGGTCTTATTGGTGAGCTCTGTTGTTTCTTGCTCAAGTTCCAATCTTGGTATGTCGCGGGACTAACAAAGGTGTGATCAGAAGTTGAAGCCATATTCAGAAAGCAGGGTCAGACATGGTGTACTCGAGCGTCATCAGGTGTTTGATCTTTGGAAAGTCATGTAGAGAGTGATAACTCTCATGGACGCAGAAGGATGCTCAACAGCAGTTACCCTGCAGGGGTAGAAGGCTTCAGAGATGCCGGTCGGTACTCAGAACGAGAGAGCGAAGGAGTTATATATTCTCCATGAATGGCTCTACAATATCGTGTAAGTCGAAGAAGTTGATCCATGGATGGTGCTGCTATATCGATGTAATCGAAGAAGCAGACCTTTCTCTTGTTGTAAATCTGAGTTCTGTGTACTTTCAGCTGCAGCAGATAAAGCAGAATAGATTCTGGAATTCAGAAATGTCCTTTCTGTGGTTGGTGCACAAATTCGGAAAATGCCGATGTATTATGACAACCAGACATGATCTTTCTGTAATTGGTGTACAAATTCGGGTGATGCCGATATTTTACGACAACCAGGAATGATTTTCTGTGGTTGGTGCTCAAATTCGGGTGATGTCGATGTATTACGACAACCAGGCGGCTACAGCAGTGGCATAAGATGATCTCTTCTATGATAAGAAGAGGACTTTGCGACAAGGGAACAATAACACTGAATGAGCGCAGTCAACGTGAATCATTATAGTGGGTGATATTCGGAGTCAGGAGAGTCTGACGTATCCGTTCATCAATGCCTCAAGCGCCAGCTAGTCGAGGACTTAGCAGAAAATGAGCTTGGCGGACCTCTGATACTGTGTCTCTGCAATCCTACCATAAAGTTTTATGCTATTAGTTCAACGAGAAATCTACTAGGCATCTAGCTTTTGGTTCAAGGGAGGACCATTGACTGAAAAAATATCAGATACAGTGGGTAGTCCTTTTTGGACAGTATGGGATACGTACCCGGAACCACTGTGGTCTACTATTTTTTTTAAATAGAACAAGTCCTGTGAGAGGTTGACTTTGACGTCTTAATGAGTTCTCGGGCATCATGGATGTCAAGCATGCTTTACAGGAAGCACGGGTGGCTCAACACCACAAAGGAGCGTACTCCATGCTACAGTGGGGTGACACCACCATGAGGTACCAAATAGGGTAAAGCCTCGGCTTCGGGCCACGTAATAGCGGCATAGCACAACATATAGGCAGGTAGCCTAATGCTGAATAATTGGTGAGTTGTAGGCAACACTACAAAGGGGCCAGTGACCCCATGCTACAGTGGTGTGACACCACGATGACGTACCTTGATGGAATAAAGCGTCAGCTCCGGGCCATGTCATAGCATCGTAGCATCGCAGAGGAGTGCAAGGCTCCATGTTGAGTAGTACTGCACTACAAAAAGGTCTATGACCTCATGCTACAGGGGAGTGACTCCACGATGAGGTACCTTGTTGGGATAAAGCCTCGTCCTTGGGCAAAGTTATAGTGGCGTAGCACCGCAAGGAAGTGCAAGGCTTCATGCTAGGGACTCTTAACAAAAGAACTCACCTAGAGTGTATGAATAGAGATACATGCCGTCTCTTGAGGGTAAACTTGTAGACACCCGAAAGTCATACATCAAAACTAGACTAGCACATGGCCTTTAATGTGCAAACCTGAAATACAGTTGATATCATTTTGTGAGTGGAAAGAACTACAGCTATGGCGCAGAATTCGAGTCGGTGGCGACAATCTTGTATCGTACCGTTGTTCGACCCATACGAAAATATTCAAGTCGGAAGTGACATCTCTCCTAATGAATGATGGCAGACACTGTTGTCACGCCCCAGAACCAGAATACTGGAGAGCGGAGGCAGACATAGCCAGCTACGTATAATGAAATGAAAATCTACGTCACTATACGGTCACGGCTGTCTAGATATATGAGGGTTTAACTACAATCCATCAGTCTCCTATGGTCAAGAACAAGCCTATTGTCTCAATCACAAGCAAGTAGTAACAGTCACAAGATATTAGAGCATCAATATACAATAGTAAGGCGTCCCATACATTACATATTGGATGATCATGAAGCTAGTCGTACAAAATGTCAGGACTAGCAAGAGTTTTAGTCAATACATGATCAACCCTAGGATTTGTCAATCATGTTACAGCCCGTAGGTAGACAGTAAATAAAGGTGCAATACGAGCTAACACGTGCTCGTCGGCTAAACGCCTCAAAAGAATAATTTTACAAATAGAGTGGGAGGACAAAAGAAACCCACTCGTTGCCCTGGTTACGCCTGGTGGTCACCATCGGGCTGGAAGACAGGTGGATCCTCTGGTGCTGCTCCGATATCTGGCCACACAAAACCAGCTGGGTCAGACCCCAGAAAGAGCACGTGCGACAAAGGAGGCTTCACTTAGGAACTAAAACCAGCATATCACAATAGAATATTAGAGATAATAAATAAAGAACTGATAATAATAGAGATAACAACAGTAAACTGAGTACGAGGAAACTATTCAAGTAGCCAGGTCACAACCCTTAAACCAAACAAGGACCGGGGTTGCAGCCCTTCACCTGAATAGAAATCCGTCTCAAATACTATTGGTACAGTGAAGACAATAAACGAAGAGAGGACACAGAACTGCTCCGGGAGCCAGGTTACAACCCTTAAACCAAACAAGGACCGGGGTTGTAACCCTTCGCCTGAACAGAACTGGACCCCCGATCGTTATTGTTAAGACAAACATCAATAATCATGTCATGTTACAATCTTACATAGGATCAGGATAAGACTAAGCTGGAATAAACTCCATCCAATCAATCACGGCCAATCAAGAGTACGGCTTGATACTTTTAACTAACTAGGGTTATCACAAGCCTAGTTACTAGCAAGATGCAAGGAGATTATCCCAACAGCCACAAGCCCTGCAGACCATCCGGTTATCCAGGTCGAATGTCCATTTAGGAAGAATGCAACACATGACTGTGTGCTGGAAATGTGTCCTACTCGTCGGTAGGCTACAAGTCCACTGAATGCGTCCAGATAACGGGATTGCCTGTAGCTGGAAATCTCTTCATGACTACTGAATCATTCTAGTTAATTAGCCTTAGTCAATTTCAGTAGGTACCCCTGACCGTGGTACTCAGGGGTCCCCATCCTAAACATGATGCAAGACAGTACTAGTTTATTTGTACAAACACAATCGCCCACGGTGTCCAAGTCTTTCATACTTGTCATGTCAGGCTAGCTGTCGTAACAGCATGCCGAGATATATCATATCAGTTTACTTGTCAAGAGTGCGCCACAGCGGACCACTATCGTGTTCTATTCTTACAATATTATGAATGAGAGAAACTTGCATAAAATAACTAGTGACATATTGTTGCTGCTAAGGAAAAGATCTACAACTTCCACGTTGGGAGTTGGGAGAAATTCGAGCAATAATTCAGTCAATTAGGACATATAACAGTTAGTTATAGTCAAAATATGCATTATGCGGCCTATTCTGCGACACCATATGCGGCCAACTGCGACATGCGGCCTATGCGGCTCAACTACGACATCTTATGCGGCCAACTGCGACATGCGGCTCAACTGCGACATCTTATGCGGCCAACTGCGACATGCGGCTCAACTGCGACATCTTATGCGGCCAACTGTGACATGCGGCTTATGCGGCTCAACTGCGACACCATATGCGGCCAACTGCGACATGCGGCCTATGCGGCTCAACTGCGACATCATATGCGGCCAACTGCGACATACGGCTCATGCGGCTCAACTGCGACATCATATGTGGCCAACTGCGACATGCGGCTTATGCGGCTCAACTGCGACACCATATGCGGCCAACTGCGACATGCGACCTATGCGGCTCAACAGCGACATCATATGCGGCCAACTGCGACATGCGGCTCAACTGCGACATCATATGCGGCCAATTACGACATGCGGCTCAACAGCGACACCATATGCGGCCAACTGCGACATGCGGCCTATGCGGCTCAACAGCGACATCATATGCGGCCAACTGCGACATACGGCTCATGCGGCTCAACAGCGACATCATATGCGGCCAACATGCGGCCAACTGCGACATGTGCCTCATGCGGCTCAACAACGACATCATATGCGGCCAACTGCGACATGCGGCTCATGCGGTTCAACAGCGACATCATATGCGGCCAACTGCGACATGTGTCTCATGCGGCTCATTTCACGACATCATATGCGTCCGACTGCGACATGTGCCTCATGCTGCAGATGAATATAGAAGTTTGACCAAAATTGTTTTGGCCATAACTTCCTTATCCGAAGTCGAAATCAAGCGAAACAAAAGCCAAAACTGCATGAAATTGAATTCTTTACAACATAGAACCATTAGTTTTCAAAAATAACCAAGTTTTAGAGATCAAAACCAAGAAAACCGAAAAATTATAAACTTAGATCTACAAGAAATTATCCATCAAAATGAAAAAGGCCAAGTTCTAAAGAGTCTTAAAATCAAGTAAGGAAGAGAATGGAACAATAAAACTTGGGATCCATCATGAAGCAAGTTTGTACTTGCCTAGCTCTCTTTCCTGGTAGGTGGAAGAGTAAATGGTGGAGAAGAAGAAGTGAAGGAGAAGAATAAATGAAGAGAGAGAGAGAGTTAGGTGGAAATATAAATGAGGGTGGTGGTGGTAGGTGGGGTTTTCTTTTGGTTCATGATGAACCCACAAGCAAACCAAACCAAGCTAAGCCGAACCAAGCTAAGCCATAACCAATGACATGCCAAAATAACCATGCAGAAAAATACGCAATACGAGTCAAGAATACGTACACGTATACCAAAATACGTAATACGAACCACAAGCATTACAACTCTACCCACCTTAAAAGAATTCCGTCCTCGAAATTTAATCAAGTGGCTTGAATTGCAAGGACAAGCTATACTAATCGTAAGCTATAACAAGCAGTCTATCATGCAGTCATTTATTCAAGCAGGGAATTGAAAGCATAAGGCATAAGGAAGACATTATACCTTACGAGTCAAACAGGTCGGGATATTGCGATCGGATATCATCCTCACGCTTCCACGTCGACTCACCCAAAAAGTGATGACCCCAAGCAACTCTGACTAACTTGATAGTCTTGTTCTTGAGTGTCTTCTCTCTTTGGTCCAATATAGACACGGGCCTCTCCTCATACGAAAGGTTGTTACCGACAACCAATTCCGAATGATCCAGGATGTGGCTCGAGTCCGGGATATACCGTCTCAATTGGGATACATGGAATACGTCATGCACCTCACGTAGCGACGGTGGAAGAGCGAGACGATAGGATACATCTCCTACTCGCTCCAGAATATCGAATGGCCCTATATACCTAGGACTAAGCTTTTTCCGTACGCCGAAACGAATGACGCCACGGTTAGGCGAAATCCTCAGGAATACATGGTCGCCGACAGAAAACTCAAGAGGGCGCCGATGAGAATCGGCCCAATGATGCTGGCGATCTTGGGCAACTCGAAGATGATCTCTGACTCTTCTGACCACTTCAACGGTCTGAGCAATCATTTCCGGATCAAGCATCTGCCTCTCTCCAACATCATCCCAGGCTAGCGGGGATCGACACTTCCTACCATACAGTGCCTCGAACGGTGCCATCCGGATACTGGCCTGAAAACTATTGTTGTACGAGAACTCCACCAGGTGCACATGATCTTCCCACGAACCACCGAAGTCGAGTGTACATGACCGCAACATATCTTCAAGAGTCTGGATCGTACGTTCCGACTGGCCATCTGTCTGCGGGTAATAAGCTGAACTGAACTGGAGGTGAGTTCCCAAACTTTCTTGCAAGCTACGCCAAAAGTGCGACGTAAATCTTGAATCTCTGTCTGAAGTGATACTGACTGGTACACTGTGCAACCTGAAAATCTGCCGGAGATACATCTCCGCTAGCTGAGCCGTCGACTGACCAACTCTGAACGGGAGAAAGTGAGCCACCTTCGTGAGCCTGTCTATGACAACCCAAATAGCGTCTCTGCCAGCCGGAGATCTAGGCAATCCAGTCACAAAGTCCATGGTTATATGCTCCCATTTCCACTCTGGAATTGGCAATGGTTGAAGTAGTCCAGCTGGTCTCTGATGTTCAGCCTTAACTTGTTGGCAGACTAAACAACGAGAGACAAACCTGGCTATCTTCCTCTTCATGCCATTCCACCAAAAGTGCTGACAAATATCACGGTACATCTTCGTGCCACCGGGATGAATGGAATACTGCGAACTGTGGGCCTCTGCCATGATCTCCTGTCTGATATCTCCACTGGGTACACAAAGACGCTTACCATGTCGAAGTGTACCGTCTTCATGAATGCATAATTCTGGTCTTCGTCCTGCCTCACACTCTGCTCTGAGTCGCTGAAGCTTGGAATCTGCTGACTGTGCCATCCGAATCCTCTCGACTATAGTGGACTGAACTTGCATGCTGGCCATCAATGCCACACTGGAAGGGAGGACAACTTCTATACCCATCTTCTGAAGATCGGCTAACAGTTCTGGTTGCGCTGTTAGGAAATAAACTCCGGCTCTCTTGCTCAATGCATCTGCAACAACGTTGTCCTTCCCTGGGTGATACTGCAGGTTGACATCATAATCTACTAGCAGCTCTAGCCATCTTTTCTGACGCATGTTAAGATCCTTCTGGGTGAAAACATACTTCAGGCTCTTGTGGTCGGTAAAGATCTCCACCCTATCTCCGTACAAGTAGTGCCTCCACAACTTAAGTGCAAACACTACTGCTGTCAGCTCCAAGTCATGAGTTGGGTAATTCCTCTCATGATCACGAAGTTATCGCGATGCATAAGCTATTACCTTCCCATGCTGCATCAGAACACATCCTAAACCTCTGCCCGAAGCATCACAATACACTGAGAATCCTCCAGTTCTATCTGGAAGTGTGAGAATAGGAGCCGTCATCAAGCCTCGCTTCAACTTCTCAAAAGAATCTTGGCACTCTGCTGTCCAAGCAAACTGTACATCCTTACGGGTCAACTGGGTCAATGGTGCTGAAATTCGAGCAAAGTCTGAAACAAATCGCCGGTAGTAACCGGCCAAGCCAAGAAAACTACGGACTTCTGCCACTGTGCTAGGTACCGGCCACGTTTCAATGGCCACGATCTTTTGGGGGTCCACTTCAACTCCTCCTCGGGTGATGATATGACCCAAGTACGAAATGCGATCGAGCCAGAACTCGTATTTACTAAACTTGGCATATAACTGGTGCTCTCTGAGAATCTGGAGGACAACTCGGAGATGCTGCTCATGCTCTGCTTCACTCTTGCTGTAGACCAGGATGTCGTCTAGGAACACAATCACGAACTGATCCAAATAAGGCATGAAGATGCGATTCATGAGGTCCATGAATACAGCCGGCGCATTGGTTGCTCCAAATGGCATCACAAGGAACTCCCAATGCCCATACCTAGATCTGAAAGCAGTCTTCGGGATGTCCTGCTCTCTGACTCTGATCTGATGGTATCCTGATCGCAAGTCAATCTTCGAAAATACTGACGCCCCTTTGAGTTGATCAAACAAGTCATCTATCCTCGGGAGAGGATATCTGTTCTTGATTGTCACTGAGTTTAAGGTACGATAATCAACACACAATCTGGATGTACCATCCTTCTTTTTCACAAGAAGCATCGGGGCTCCCCAAGGCGATCAACTAGCACGAATGAATCCCTTGGTTCTGAGTTCTTCAATCATCTTGTACAATATCTCTAACTCTGACGGCGCCATCCTGTAGACTCTCTCTGACACTGGGGCTGTCCCGGGAATCAAGTCGATGGTAAACTCGATCTCTCGCTCTGGCGGCATCCCTGGAAGCTCTTCTGGGAAAACATCTGGAAACTCTTCGACTATCCGAGGTAACTGCACTGCTGCTACTGCCATCCGCAATAATGGAGGAGAAGGTTCAACTTCGCTTCGGAAGAAGGAAAACTCCGGCTCGCCTGGAATGCTAAAAATAACCCTGCCAATGTGGCAGTCTATCCTAGCATACTGGTCCCTCAACCAATCCATCCCTAAGACCACATCATAATCGGCCATCGAAAACTCTATCAATCTAGCAGGGAATTCTCTACCGCTAACTACGATCCGACACGAGGAAAACAATCTATCTACTCCTACAAGTCCATTACCAGTAAGTATATTGAGCCTCACTGATAATGACTCGGGCTCCAATCCTACCCGTGTCGCAAATCGTGCAGACATAAATGAATGCGAGGCACCAGAATCAAATAATGCTGAAGCTGGAAAGGTGTTGACGAGAATAGTACCTGCCACCACCTCACTTGGTGCTATTCCTTCTTCTCCCATGGTCAAAGCCAGCACTTGACCATGTCCTCTAGGTGCTGGTCCCCTCTGCTGAAAATTCCTGTCTGCTCTGGATCAGGGCTTGGGCTTGGGCATACTGTTGCGGTCTCTGCTGCTGGAATGCCTGGGCCTGCGTCGACAATGGCCTCGGGAACGGGTACTGCAGCTGCTGCTGCTGCTGGACTGGTGCTGGTCTTCTAACTGAAGGACTAGAAAAAGCGGATGAACTCCCCCTGTTCGGGCAGTTCCCAACCCTGTGGTCCGGGGCACCACAAACCAAGCACAAACCATGTGCTCTACAATACTCTGACACCACATGTCCTGGCTTCCCGCAGTGTGAACATCCTACTGCGAAAGACTGCTTCTGCTTCTGCTGCTGAGGGTGCGTCGGGGTGGAATGCTGAACCGACGTCACTGAGGCCGTCCGCCTCAGAGCTCCAATGGTCAAAGCCCTCGCTGCCGGGGCTGGTGCTGATGACTGATTCATCTGCCCGTGAGATCGCTTCCGACCTCCGGTCCTATCCACGATCCTCTGGGAGGTATACTCATGCCTCCGGGCTGCTCTCAACACTGCATCAAAAGTCTGATGCTTAAACTGCTCCACCGCCAATAAAATCTCTAGGTGGAGCCCCTGCTGGAACCGTTGGGCTCTATCGAACTCGGTCGCCACCAAGGTAGGAGCAAACCGACTAAGCCTGGAGAACTCGGCCGCATATCCATCGACCGTCCTGCCCATCTGCTTCAGATTGGTGAACCTCGTCTGTAGATCATACCGAGCTACAGCATCAAAATACTTGGTCTGGAATCTCTCCCTGAATACTGTCCATGAAATAGGGGCCACTAATCCATCGGCCTGCGCTGTCCACCAGCTGCGGGCAAGATCTAGTAACTGCAGGCACACCACGGCCACCTTCTCGTTCTCTGGAGTCTTGGCTGCTTCTAGAATCACCTCTGTGTCCTGAAGCCAAGCATCTGCAGCGATCGCATCTTCACTGCCGTCGAAGAAGGGAGGGTTCAAGCGCTTGAAGCTGTTGGCCGCGCTATTACCCTGATGACCTCCTCTGGTCAAAGCGTCTGCCACCGCCTGGTGCAAGGCATCTCTGCGACGATCCTGGGAAGCTAATAGGGACCTTATGAGACCCACCAAAGTGCCATCATCAGGCTCTGCAGGCTGGACGGGCTGAACTGGTGGTTCTCTTCGGTAGGCATAACTTTGGAGGCTACTCCTGAATGCTGGGCTTGATCTCCAGGTTGTTGCTGGTCCGCGAGAAGTGCTCCGCCTTACTGATCGACAGGTCCAGGAACAATGCCGCTGAAGAAGACGACATCGAGAATAATAAGGAAGGACCAGGATAGATCAACGATACAAGCATGTGATCAGGTCATGATTACAGGGATTCATAAGATACGAGCAGAGATCAAGGATGAATACTGATTGAGACATCTATTCGGTAAACTCTCACATATTTTGAATTACAAGACCTGTATGGGCTACCACTAAAACCATGTCACGTCCCAGAACCAGAATACTGGAGAGCGGAGGCAGACATAGCCAGCTACGTATAATGAAATGGAAATCCACGTCACTATACGGTCACGGCTGTCTAGATATATGAGGGTTTAACTACAATCCATCAGTCTCCTATGGTCAAGAACAAGCCTATTGTCTCAATCACAAGCAGGTAGTAACAGTCACAAGATATTAGAGCATCAATATACAATAGTAAGGTGTCCCATACATTACATATTGGATGATCATGAAGCTAGTCGTACAAAATGTCAGGACTAGCAAGAGTTTTAGTCAATACATGATCAACCCTAGGATTTGTCAATCATGTTACAGCCCGTAGGTAGACAGTAAATAAAGGTGCAATACGAGCTAACACGTGCTCGTCGGCTAAACGCCTCAAAAGAATAATTTTACAAATAGAGTGGGAGGACAAAAGAAACCCACTCGTTGTCCTGGTTACGCCTGGTGGTCACCATCGGGCTGGAAGACAGGTGGATCCTCTGGTGCTGCTCCGATATCTGGCCACACAAAACCAGCTAGGTCAGACCCCAGAAAGAGCACGTGCCACAAAGGAGGCTTCACTTAGGAACTAAAACCAGCATATCACAATAGAATATTAGAGATAATAAATAAAGAACTGATAATAATAGAGATAACAACAGTAAACTGAGTACGAGAAAACTATTCAAGTAGCCAGGTCACAACCCTTAAACCAAACAAGGACCGGGGTTGCAGCCCTTCACCTGAATAGAAACCCGTCTCAAATACTATTGGTACAGTGAAGACAATAAACGAAGAGAGAACACATAGCTGCTCCGGGAGCCAGGTTACAACCCTTAAACCAAACAAGGATCGGGGTTGTAACCCTTCGCCTGAACAGAACTGGACCCCCGATCGTTATTGTTAAGACAAATATCAATAATCATGTCATGTTACAATCTTGCATAGGATCAGGATAAGACTAAGCTGGAATAAACTCCATCCAATCAATCACGACCAATCAAGAGTACGGCTTGATACTTTTAACTAACTAGGGTTATCACAAGCCTAGTTACTAGCAAGATGCAAGGAGATTATCCCAACAGCCACAAGCCCTGCAGACCATCCGGTTATCCAGGTCGAATGTCCATTTAGGAAGAATGCAACACATGACTGTGTGCTGAAAATGTGCCCTACTCGTCGGTAGGCTACAAGTCCACTGAATGCGCCCAGATAACGGGATTGCCTGTAGCTGGGAATCTCTTCATGACTACTGAATCATTCTAGTTAATTAGCCTTAGTCAATTTCAGTAGGTACCCCTGACCGTGGTACTCAGGGGTCCCCATCCTAAACATGATGCAAGACAGTACTAGTTTATTTGTACAAACACAATTGCCCACGGTGTCCAAGTCTTTCATACTTGTCATGTCAGGCTAGCTGTCGTAACAGCATGCCGAGATATATCATGTCAGTTTACTTGTCAAGAGTGCGTCACAGCGGGCCACTATCGTGTTCTATTCTTACAATATTATGAATGAGAGAAACTTGCATAAAATAACTAGTGACATATTCTTGCTGCTAAGGAAAAGATCTACAACTTTCACGTTGGGAGTTGGAAGAAATTCGAGCAATAATTCAGTCAATTAGGACATATAACAGTTAGTAATAGTCAAAATATGCATTATGCGGCCTATTCTGCGACACCATATGCGGCCAACTGCGACATGCGGCCTATGCGGCTCAACTACGACATCTTATGCGGCCAACTGCGACATGCGGCTCAACTGCGACATCTAATGCGGCCAACTGCGACATGCGGCTTATGCGGCTCAACTGCGACACCATATGCGGCCAACTGCGACATGCGGCCTATGCGGCTCAACTGCGACATCATATGCGGCCAACTGCGACATGCGGCTCATGCGGCTCAACTGCGACATCATATGCGGCCAACTGTGACATGCGGCTTATGCGGCTCAACTGCGACACCATATGCGGCCAACTGCGACATGCGACCTATGCGGCTCAACAGCGACATCATATGCGGCCAACTGCGACATGCGGCTCAACTGCGACATCATATGCGGCCAACTGCGACATGCGGCTCATGCGGCTCAACAGCGACACCATATGCGGCCAACTGCGACATGCGGCCTATGCGGCTCAACAGCGACATCATATGCGGCCAACTGCGACATGTGCCTCATGCGGCTCATTTTGCGACATCATATGCGGCCAACTGCGACATGTGCCTCATGCTGTAGATGAACATAGAAGTTTGACCAAAATTGTTTTGGCCATAACTTCCTCATCCGAAGTCGAAATCAAGCGAAACAAAAGCCAAAACTGCATAAAATTGAATTTTTTACAACATAGAACCATTAGTTTTCGAAAATAACCAAGTTTTAGAGATCAAAACCAAGAAAACCAAAAAATTATAAACTTAGATCTACAAGAAATTATCCATCAAAATAAAAAGGCCAAGTTCTAAAGAGTCTTAAAATCAAGTAAGGAAGAGAATGGAACAATAAAACTTGGGATCCATCATGAAGCAAGTTTGCACTTGCCTAGCTCTCTTTCCTGGTAGGTGGAAGAGTAAATGGTGGAGAAGAAGAAGTGAAGGAGAAGAATAAATGAAGAGAGAGAGAGTTAGGTGGAAATATAAATGAGGGTGGTGGTGGTAGGTGGGGTTTTCTTTTGGTTCATGATGAACCCACAAGCAAACCAAACCAAGCTAAGCCGAACCAAGCTAAGCCATAACCAATGACATGCCAAAATAACCATGCAGGAAAATACGCAATACGAGTCAAGAATACGTACACGTATACCAAGATACGTAATACGAACCACAAGCATTACAACTGTGAGGAACGTTCAACCATATATTATGATATATGTGAGGGATTGTTGGTGTTTTCACTAGGCTTAGGAAACTTTAGTCCCATATTGGAAAACCACCATGGTGTATATCTCAATAAAAAGCTATGCTTATGTTGGAGTATGCACATGGGTTGAGGTGGCCCATGTGGGTTGATTTTTCTAGAGGGTTAAGTGTAAGTCACTAGGAATAATCGATGGTTTTGGCACTCTATATGGGAAACTATAGGAGCTAAGCTCCGTAGGGGCTTAACGACTCGGACTCAGAATCGGACTCGGGCTCCGCCAAAGGGCGCAAAATGGTGTATTTATAGCACACTTTATACTTAGCACGTCAGCATCGGCGCATGACGCTCGTACCCTCCTTTCATGCGCGAGTTTCTTGTACGGTTGCTAGCTCGGGTGCATGCGCGGGCGCCATGCATTTGGCGTATTACGGCCATGTGCATTGGTGGTCATGCGCCTCTGTGGCTATGTGCCTTAGAGACCATGTACCGTAGTAGACATTCATCGTTGTGGTCCTACGCCGTTGTGTCCCTTCGCCGAAGTGGCCCTACGCGATAGTGGCCCTACCCCGTTCGGCCCCTTCGCCGAAGTGGTCCTGCACTGTAGTGGTCCTACGCCGTTGAGGCCAGACGGGAGGCGCTGTCGGTGTAGTGCCCTGTCCCGCTCAGTCAACCGGAGGAAATCGAAATGTCGACGGTGTTTGGACTTAGCCATGCAACGACTACTCGAAAACCCGCTCGGTCGAGGCGACTCCTCGCTCATGTGGGTGGCTTCGGTGAACTTGCCTCGTATTGGCCTTCGCACTAATAATATGAAAGTTTTCAAACGCACAAGTAGGCTTGATAATAAAAGCGACGAATTCACATAGCTAAGGGAATAATCCCAAGTCGGGTCGATTGAATTAGAAAATGAACAAGGTCCCATGGTCGGCTTAGAATCGTTGTACGATGGCTTTCGAAATGATACTCGGTCCTTCGTCCCGTGGCTTGGGAGAAGAAAAAGTTGGTCTTCGCCACAAAGTTGTGAGTTAGCCTAAGTCATAGGCGTCGTCCACATAAATGCTTGATAAAGCATGTACGGTCCCATCGTCCAAGGTTTGGCATAGCCTTTGCTCACCCCTCGAGCTAAGTTACATTGTGCGGCTTGTGTCATAAGTCTAGGCACCCAAATAACTTGGTTGTTCAACGTCGATCGCGTACACGGCACATTCCCTCGACGCAAGGCTTGACGTAGCCTTTGCTCGTCAAGTTGATGCACGATTAAGTTAGACTAGGTGATTCTAGGTGATCGAAGATGTTCTAAGCACTGTCCCATGATTTTCTACGATTGTCGATATTACTTGGTTTTACGATCGTAAGGCCTGTCATATAGAGTATGACTTGGGCGGTGGTGTCTAATAGAGTTCAAGTTGGTTTAAGGCACGATGTCACAGACTTAGTATTTTTAAGGCACGGGCCACGGTTCATTAAATTGAGTTGGAAAGAGGGCTTTCAAATAGTCGTTCCTGAGTCGAATGAAATGATAGTGCAAGAAGGAAGAATGCTCGCGACCATGGGTCGTCGAGGCGGTCTCAGATGTGAGAAGTATTGAACTTGGCCCTGAGAGAGATGGTAACATTAGAAGAACAATGAATGTGTGAGACGTCAGTTCGAGTCGAGTCTTGCATGGTCATTGGACAACTTGTCGATAAGGAAAATGTTTTCTCGAACGGCAACCCGGCGGCCAAGGGACCGATTCGTAGGAAACATGTAAATAGTTGTGCTGGATGATAGCACGGGTTAGACGGGGACTTGCAACGGGGCTCGCTACTTGAGCTGAAAGGGGCGCCCGTCTAACAAAAGCTATAGAGTCAAGGATAGCTTGTGGTGCTAGTGACCTTTCATATAGATGAGTCGGCATGGGTAGCAATCCGCGTGTGTGTCTTTGGATTGAGTTGAGTTGAACATGTACACGATCAGAAGACAATGTTTGTACCTAAGATTTGGCTGCAACGCAGACACCGTGCTTCGGTACGAGATGTGGCATCGAGTCTTAAGTTGTTGGATAGAGTTACATAAGTTAGGTTTGAGTCGTTCGAGTTTAAGTCAGGAAGCGCCGCAAGGCAAAGTTGGTTGAGTGATACTAAGTTTACAAGTCTTGATTGAGTCGGTCAGTGATTAAAGCGGCAAGGGCCACGAGACGACAATATGGTTAAGTCAAATTGAATTGCAAGGCACGGCCTCAATACGGACTTGTAGCACGGTCACATGGAAATTGGGTACTATCGTGTAGTTGCGTCTCTGAGTATCGGCCAAAAGGCAAATACGACTTGATAAGTTGATGTCGTTGACACGAGAAGGGTCTAGAGGCAACGTATCAGTAAGTTGCTAGTTGCAAGGCACGGAATGGTCTAGAGACACAAAATAGGTCGAGAGTCTATGTCCTAAAACTGATCTTAAGGCAATAGTAGAAAGACAATCGTAAAGAGATTATGTTGCACAAAGTAAATAAACGTGTTGGTTTTGTATGGACGGGCGAGGAGCTCATTCCACCAGTACAGTTGAGTACAGACACCCACACAATTTTTATGTACAGGCATAGGTAGAAGCTCGTGGTGCGGAGCTCGCTTGGATACGTCGAGGCATGGAGTTTCCTTGGCGTTTCGAGGCGCACGGCCGCATGGAGTCTGGACTTATACGGGACATAATGTATGAACATCGCCTATCTAAAGCTTCCGCTGACCTACTTAAATTGTATTGAGAGATAAGAGAGAGCAGAGTGACTTGTAATATGAGAAGAGTGAGCTTGAGTGATTGTAATCTTGGCCTTACGCCGCATTGTAATCTTTGTTTCAATATCAATAAAAGAGTATTTTGTATGACTTGTGTTTTGCTTCAAATTTTCGCTGCTATATCAATGTTCCACTTGGGACTTCTGTGCGACGACCCCGTCGCTTAGTCTGTAATCGGCCGTTATGGAACCCGCCTTGCGTGAGCGTAATTTAGGCTCACGCGACATCACGCCTTAGCGAGGACGATCGCTCCTGCGGGAGTGGAGCGTGACATAATGGTATCAGAGCACAGCTTTACGTCCTTGGACTATCAATTGAATTCTTTAACTCTTTCGCAAGTTTATATCGTTTGTGCGCTCTCTCAAATGTCCCACGGGATGTCCATACAATAACTCTATGTAATTTGCAAAACGTAGAAGAACAGTTTTTGACAAGAAACCAAAAGATGGTTCGCGTAAGCACGATTTGCTAAGCCGGGCTGGGCATATACACCAAAAGTTGTGTCGACCATAGAAAAGTCATATGTGTGATTGAAAATGTGTCAAGCAAGAATGAGTTGAACTCGATTGAGTAAAGTAAGATGACTATCGATAGGGGTGCTACCGAGCGACGATAACGTCGGTGCGATATAGATGAGCGTGCTTGGAATTCGAGGAATGGTTCGAACAAAAAATTTGAAGAAGTCGATTTTGATTCGAATAATAGTTTGAGGATTTGTCGAATGACTTCATCCCTGAGTGGTGTATGTGATAGCCTCAGGGATGTCAATCGATTGAGGATGCGGGATGCCAATGAGTCTATCAGCGAGCGTCGCACGTACGCAAAACCTTAGATTGAGTATTGTTGATTAAGTTGTTGTAGTCTTGAGATTTGATAAGTTGATTCGAACAAAAGTTAGAAATAACGAGCACGGGATTGAGATTGCGCAAGTATGAAATGTGGAAATGATAGAGTAGGCAAATCAAATCGAGAAAAAGTTAAGGTGTTGCGAACGTATGACTTAATAAAAGAAATCGATAGGTGGATCGTATAGAAAAAGTTAGCACGATGGAAAGATAGCGTGCATGAAAAAAATTGAATTTTGAAGTTACGCAAATGATAAGGATTGGATTGAATGTTGCTCGATGATTTGAGTTAGCAAAGAAATGATGCGAATTAAGGGAATACGTTGGTCGATGACTTAAGATAGACGGATGAAAATACGTAATTTTGGGTTTGAACAAATTGATGATATAAATGATTCGAGGGATAATGATCGAAATTGATTTTGAATATCGAGGAGATTATCCAGCTGGACGATAGTATCAGTCGCACGACTCAAAATTTGTTGCAAAAGGAAGATCGACAGGATACGCATGTCATCGATGGTATTGAGACGTATCTAAGATCGATATACGATAACTCGGGGGTACTCTGACTCGACGAATGACGATCGTACAAGTGTTATCGTTCTGATGGATGCTATACTTAGGATTTTGATTAAAATGGATGTTGGGATGAAAATAGAATTGTCTTGATGGTTGCATTGATAACCACAAAGTCAATAATCTTGTCTTACGCGAGCACAACTCTAGCCTCACACATGCTCACGTCAGATTTGGGGCGATTATTCCGCGTGAGCGCTGACATGGTAATTTATGTCGCGGGAATGATCGAATTCGAAAAATCAGGACGTGACAATTTGGATTATCTCGACTTGCGGTTTGATGCGAAGGTGGATTCGAGGATTAGTCGGACTTGAGATTGACGATTGAATGAAACTTAAGGATTGAGTAGGTACAATCCATGCATCAAGAATGAATTAGTCTAGACACAAAATAAGAGTTACGTCCCGATGAGGATGATTATTCCGTGGGAGCGTTGTATGGTGATTTTATGCCCACCGTAGAAAATTGGACTCGCGTGAGATTGGGGCGTGGCACATTGTTAAATCAAACGACCTTGTGATCGATTACGTGAATTGTGATAAATGACTTAGGGAGTATGAAATATGAATTATGGTTTAGCGATGAATCGTGTCGTAGCGTACTTGACTTGAGAAGGATTGATAGGTAGATTATGTCGAACGTGTTCGAAGAGATAGACTATACGAAATGGTTTGTTGGTCGAGCGATATTGATGTGTCGAAGATTTGGTTGAGTGAACTTACGATAGGATGGCTTTGCTGAATGACTCGGACCCCGTGTGACGAATGTTGGGATGTGTGTAGGAAATCTATGCTCGAAATTTAGAAATCGGAGTGATACGAGCTTGGGTAGAAAACCCCGTACTATCAATTTGGTTTGACCTTAGGATGGGGTCAGTGTTGATATTGTTGTTTGGGAACTATGATTCCAATACTGACGGATGACCTTAGCCTAAAGACATAGCCTAGCGGTTAGGCAGACGTCCCGACGCGAAGAGATAGAAATTATGGAGGCACCGCTCACGAGGCTCAGTTGACATGCATGTATATCTGGGACACCTGAATATATGCACGATCCGACTCGAGCGGTGATAGCGGATTCTCTATCACGAGGCTTGGCTGAAATGCATGTATTCTGGAAACGCTTGGAATATGTGCACGATCCAACTAAGTGATGCGTTGAATCAAGTGAGACTAGAGGAATGTAAAAGTGTCGAAGATTTTAAAATCGTGTTTCAAGAAAAAGATTGATGGTAGTGCGAACGTGGCTCGGATTGAGGGAACAAATAAGAGTAGTGTGTGCGAGAATCCTTGAATGTTGAATAAAGTGATAAGTCGATAAGTAAGTACTCAGTTAGTTTCGAGGACGAAACTTTTTCTGAGTGGTGTATGATGTAGTGCCCCGTCTCGCTTAGTCAACCAGAGAAAATTAAAACGCCGATGGCGTTTGGACTTAGCCATGCAACGGCTACTCGAAGACCCGCTCGGTCGAGGCGACTCCTCGCTCAGGTGTGTGGCTTCGGTGAACTTGCCTCGTATTGGCCTTCGCACTAATAATACGAAAGTTTTCAAACACACAAGTATGCTTGATAATAAAAGAGACAAATCCACATATCTAAGGGAATAATACCAAGTCGGATCGATTGAGTTAGAAAATAAACAAAGTCGCATGGTCGGCTTAAAATCGTTGCACGATGGCTTTTGAAATGACACTTGGTCCTTCGTCCCGTGGCTTGGGAGAAAAAAAAGTTGGTCTTCGCCACAAAGTTGTGAGTTAGCCTAAGTCGTAGGCGTCGTCGGCATAAATGCTTGATAAAGCATGTACGGTCCCATCGTCCAAGGCTTGGCATAGCTTTGCTCACCCCACGAGATAAGTTGCATCGTGCGACTTGTGACATAAGTCTATGCACCCAAATAACTTGGTCGTTCAACGTCGATAGCGTGCACGGCACATTCCCTTGACGCAAGGCTTGACGTAGCCTTTGCTTGTCAAGTTGATGCACGATTAAGTTAGGTTAGGAGATTCTAGGTGATCGAAGGTGTCCTAAGCACTGTCCCATAGTTTTCTACGGTTGTCGATATTGTCACGCCCAGCTCCCATAGGAGCAATCGTTCTCGCTAAGGCATGATGTCGCACGAGCCTAGATTGCGCTCGTGCAAGGCTGGTTCCATAACGGCCGATTACAGCGGCTGCGACGGGGTCGTCGCACGGAAGTCCCAAGTAGAGACATTGAATAAACCAGCAGAAATTTAGAACAAAATGCAAGTCATTCAAAAGATGCATTTTATTGATATTGAAACAAGGATTACAAAGGGACGTAAGGCCAAGATTACAATCACTCAAGCTCACTCTTCTCACATTACAAGTCACTCAGCTCTCTCTCATCTCTCAATACATGTCTTGAACCAGTGGATGCTTCGAAAGGCAACGTCCATACATTATGTCCCGTATAAGTCCAGACTGCACGCGGCCGTACGCCTTGAATCACCAAGGAACTTCGGGTCTCGACGCATCCAAGCGAGCTCCGCGCTACGAGCTTCTACCTGTGCCTGCACATAAACACTGTGTGGGTGTAAGTACTCAACTGTTCTGGTGGAATGAGCTCCTCGCTCACCGATACAAAACCAACACGTTTGATTTACTTTGTGCAACTTAGTCCCTTTGTATTGTATTTCTAGTCTTGCCTTAGAATCAGTTTTAGGACAGATGCTTTGGCCTATTTTGTGTCTCTAGACCATCCCGTGCTTGCAACAACAACGTTAACCTATCAAGTCGTGTTTGCCTTACGGCCCAAAATCAGAGATGCGACTACGTGATAGTACCCAACTTCCTTGTGACCGTGCTACAAATCCATCGTGCCGTGCCTCGCAACTCAGTGTGTCTTAACTATATCGCCGCCTCGCGGCCCTTGCTACTTGATCACCAACTGACCCAATCAAGACTTGTGGGCTAAGTGTCACTCGACCGACTTTGCCTTACGGCATTTTCTGACATAAACTCAAGATGACTCAAATCCAACTTATACAACTTATATGCCGACAACTTAAGACTTGACGCTACATCTCGTGCCGAAGCACGGTGTCTTCGTTGCAGCCAAATGTTAGGTCCAAACATTGTCTTCTGACCGTGCGTGCAAGGCAAGATAACGAATTCATATAGTATTTATCTCAAATTGATAACATAAGCAGCGAAAGGAAACATAGTATACAATAAGAATCTCTTTTATTCATAATGAACTAAAGGTTACAAAGGCTTGAATAGCCCAACTGAATATGCCAATTGGCTACAACGCTCATGATCTCTCTAGCTCACAAAGGATTACATTGTTCCATACATTATGCCTCTTTATAGCCAACAAGTAGTCTTCGGCCGAACATCTCCATGTTACAAGTCCGAACGCCTATGCGGTAGCTCCTTTTGAAACGCCAAGGACTCCATGCCTCGGCGCATCCAAGCCAAGCCCCGCCCCGAGCCGATCATAACCTGAACTTGCACACAAACTAGTGGAGGATTAGTGCTTTCGTCCTTGCTGCACTGATCAAGACCCACTCGCACCCAAACCAAACACTAAGTATATGATGTGCACCATAAATACCATACATAATTCCCTCCTAGGCCGAACGGTCCCGGTGCCCCGGTCGTAACCGTCCGAGGGAAGCCGCACCCGTGTACGGGCCATCCAAGTCCATTGACCATGCAATACGCGTCATAGCAAACAAGTCATATCATTCCAACAAGTCACACGTTCCATAAACATAATCCCTTCCATAAGCATATTCATGTTCCGTAAACATATTCACGTTCTCTATCTCAAGTTCCATTGGCATTTTACCCCAACACATCCGTATTGATGTACGGCGCCCAACGGCTTAGACTTCTCGTACTTATATTCAACGCGTTCCATTCGTAATTTATTCACATAGCCTAGTTCCGTAGTTACTTAGTCATTTTCTAGCTTTCGTGCGCGAGGGCACACTCAGCGCCATAATCAATGTTCTATGCCTAGTGTTCAATGTTCTCGGAGTCGTGCACGTGATGCACATCTCGATATTATCTTTCAATATTCTACCATCACCGCCCTACCGCGACCCGTACATTTGATGCACGTCGTTTCAATTGTTCAATGTTTTATTTTAATGTTCGACACATACTAAAACACTTAATAGCCGAGCCACGCCCGTTAACTTGATAGAAACTTACGCATACAAGGATATATTTTATTAGACGTGAAGGAATAGGGAGATAAAGTCAAGAACCCGCCCACCTTAAGCCGATACTCCTTGTCGTTTCGCCGAGCTGAAGCGGCTCGATTCCATAACTTGGTTGCACAGCCAACTCTCCTGACTTAGCCATTCCGTTGAGCTACTCGATCGATTCGGCCCATCGTACCCACGCCATAATCCGTTACAAGGCGACGATTTGGTTTTGCGAACATCATTTCGATTCTTTACAATCCAGTGTAAAAGTATAGCCTGTACACCAGATTAACCAAAGTCAATACCTTGCTCAAACCGAACTAATACTTTGCATCGATTCGCATTGATACCTCATCGGTCAATGCAACTCTTTGAGTCAACGACTCATCATAATGCACCGTACGGAGCGGGGCATTACATAATATACCACTCAAAACAAGGTTTGTCCTCGAACTAAAACCAATACTTAAATCCAAGTATTCCGTTAGATCGTTTCACGATCTCGTGCTACTATCGTTGGAATCATACAACTTAGTTTGGATCATACACATATTTTAGGCGTCCCACCAATATATGCATTTCAGCCAAGCTCAGTTGTAGGATATCGGAAGAAAGCTAATATGTTCAACTTAAATCCTCAAACACCAGTCATTCCGTACTCGACTTAGTCAAATCTTAGCACCTATTCCCAAATACTTCTCATATGCATTATTCCATAACATGCGATCATCCTCCCAAACATTTCTGCATATAACTTAACTCAAAATCGTTACTTCGATCCCATAAGTTTCTCGCCGGTCATCTAACGCTCGCATTGCATTAAGTCATTGCGCATCCGATCGCAACAATTCTCCGCGACGCCTATTCGCCCAACCGTTTTTCTATCTCTCACATAACTCAAGTCTTTCATCAAGTCGTTCATAACATTTGGCCTTAGCGACATGGACTAAGTCCAACATGTCTCAAATTCCTTTACCTACAATCCGTACTAAGCATCACACGCAACTATTCCAACACGATCCACGTTCTCGAACTACCTACGCATCGCGTCTAGGGCTACCCCCGCTAGGTAACTTGTCCAGACATCATGCTTGCACTCTGCCGATACAAGAGGTCAACTTGAGTCTACGATGCTCAGAGGCAACAATCTTTTCGACCCAAGGTCTCTTACGATACGCTCATCTCTGATTCTCGACCGAGTATGAATCCTTTACTCAATCTTCGAATCAATTCCGACAAGTTCGTTCCATAACATAGATCGTGCGCTCGAACACACATAGCCTAACCGTTACTTAACCCGACCTACGACACAATTTTTTGGGTCATTGTACTGTTCCTCACCCTCGCGCATTGCAGAATTCTTGCAATCGCCTTATCGTATCACTATGCTAGGTACATTCCTCGACATCCATTCGATCATTGACCAACCAAGTCTATTTACATACTTATTTGATTGATCATAAATTTCTTTTCTGACCGTATCATTCTAGTCGAAGGCTACTCGCTAACTTCCGAAACACGATACTCATTCGCTTAGACTTATCCTCGACATGCACTACATCATCCTTCATCCTCGACGGAATTTCTTATGCGACTTTATTGGGTCGTCCTATGGGACTTCAACATTCACTTGATTTGGCGGTCAAGTCTTCTAGGGTCATCTGCCCCGAAACTACGCTTGATAATTGTAGATCATCAACGAGGGACAGTTACAACGAACCATGATCTATCCTATTATGAAGCCAAATCAATTTCCGATAATTTCTATGAGACTTCATCCAATCCGACATAATTTACCAATCCATAATTTATCTACCCTCGCGCAACTGATGCGCCGTTACTACTCGAATCACTCATGCATTACCGTCGACTATTTTTGCTAGTCGTATGACATCAACTCGCCTCAAGTCCGAGTTTACCTATCCGTGATCATAGTTCGACACATTCCATACTCATCAAAACCATCCTCGAACAACTTTCGCATCAAACCACAAGTCAAATCCAATTTGCCATGCCTTGTAAGTTTGATCATCCCCGCTATATGAATTACCATGCCAGCGCTCACACGGAATGATCGCCCTAATTTGGTATGACGCATGTGCGATGCTGGAGTTGCACTCGCATAAGACAAGAATGTCAACATTGTGGTTATTCTCAAAATAATCAAGCACTTTCGTTTCATCTGAACCCGCATCAACTTAACTTGCATCTTATTCATCCAACAACAATGCTCAACATAATTTTCGTTTATTCGATCAGAATATCCCCGAGTTATTGCATATCGTCTTTGATACGCCTCAATACCATCGTCGATATGCATAACTTGAACATCTTCCTCTCTCATAAGTTCCAATTTGTTACAATCACTGCCATTATCCGAACTCGAATACGAATCAAGTATTGCACACATCAAGATGTATTCAGTTGTAACTAACTACCATCATCGCAACACAATTTCTAATTCACATATCCATTCTTATATCCCTAACTCGCCCTTCCAAATCGTGCTACTGACCCATCGCTCTAACTCAAATTCGTTTGTACAATTTCTTCGTACCTACTCAACTCGTTCCGAACAAGTCTTCGTACTAACTCAACGTAATTTCGACCAGGTCGACCATTTCCTCAACGCAATATTTCTTCGCTATACTCCGCCTATCGTTCGACTTACACTTAACAAATCTTCGTCCGACGTATGATCTATAGGTACGATTTCGTACATAATCGTTCAACTTAATTCATCGAAGCATACTTGCATCGGCTCCTATCGAGTCATTCCCACTCGAGTCTCGGCACTATTCCGTCCATTGAGGACAACTTATTGTAATGACACAATCGTCTCGATGCATTCTATTGCAAGTCACCAAACGGCTTAACATAGCTATCGCTGAGTGGTATTGCATACACCACTCAGAAATTGAGCCTATTGTTATTGATACAATGCTCACTAAACTGATCGCACGAGTGGTATTACATATACCACTCGAAATTGAGTCACTCTCGACATCACACTCCGTATAGGTCCGACATCTATTTTCGAATCAACTATCCCGTATGGCGATCTTTCTCGATCCCAGCTCTAACGTTCGCTTACTTAAAGTGATACAACAACTAGACCAACATGCACAGTCGTTCACTCAAGTTTGATATACATTCAATCTAACAGTACCATGGCGATCATATCGATCACATTCGCAATATTCGCTTATTCAAATCTCAATGCGACGTACGGCCAACATAAACGTTCGCCTACTCAAACTCGACTTAGCGACCAACTCGACTCGTTACTATCGCATTCGCGATTTTCCAATCTCACTCATTGCAACTCTTGCAACAACTCATTCTCGATACTTAAGATCATTACTCAATCTCGTTTAACATATCGCTATCCATCCGCATAGCCATACAACATGGATCATACCATGTTGACTCGTTGCACCGATGCAACGAACGATTCACGACTTGCTGCACTCCGTGCAACCAATAATACATAACCATTCTCATAGCCACATAATACGTATCGCCTCATATATCGACTCATTGAACTTCGTGCAACCAACAACACGTATCTCTTCGCACTTCGTGCGACCAACAACACATAACTCCTCACACTTCGTGCGATCAATAATATATATATTCTTGCACTTCATGCAACCAACATCACCATATTCGTTGTACTTCGTACGACCAACATTCCATAACTCGTTGCACTTCGTGCAACCAACATTCTCCCGATGGCACTCGGAGACAGTATGATAGTCACGACATACTTGTGGCAAACGTACGCAGTTAGTATAGACTTATTGTATGGAACATCCAATGTAGCGTCGAGCAGATCCATGAGCTATACGGTTACGGAAACAACTTAGAGTCAACTGATTTTCAATATCAAAAAACTGAGGGTCAAAGAGATTCGTTCACGGTCCGGAGGATGGAACCGCTCTGATACCAACTTGTCACACCCAGATCCAAGTAATCGCTCGTCATCGCTAGATTTCACCTGAATCATCGTCCTCGCTAGGGCGTGATGCCGCACGAGCCTGGAGTTGCGCTCGTGTAAGGCAAGATAACGGATTCACATAGTATTTATCTCAAATTGATAACATAAGCAGTGGAAGGAAACATAGTATACAATAAGAATCTCTTTTATTTATAATGAACTGAAGGTTACAAAGGCTTGAATAGCCCAACTGAATATGCTAATTGGCTACAACGCTCATGATCCCTCTAGCTCACAAAGGATTACATTGTTCCATACATTATGCCTCTTTATAGCCAACAAGTAGTCTTCGGCCGAACATCTCCATGTTGCAAGTCCGAACGCCTATGCGGTAGCTCCTCTTGAAACGCCAAGGACTCCATGCCTCGGCGCGTCCAAGCCAAGCCCCGCCCCGAGCCAATCATAACCTGAACTTGCACACAAACTAGTGGGGGATTAGTGCTTTCGTCCTCGCTGCACTGATCAAGACCCACTCGCACCCAAACCAAACACTAAGTATATTTAGTGAAGCATGCAACATTATATTGGTGATCTTTCTAATTAGACTTAGGGTCGGTTTCATGGCAATATTCAATGCATAGCAACTTATTATAAATGTGTCCAACATCGTGTTCCTGCAACAGATACAGTTAGACATAATCTGAACATAAATATAGTGATCGTGCTCATCTCCGTCCCATTTTACCTAGCCTGCAATGGTTAGAACTTTACATAAGCAATCATACGATTCACGCAACCAACCAACCATACTTAGACATATGCATAAGGGTGGTAGGCCTCGCCTGCACCCAACTCTAATCTCAGCCCACCGACCCTATCTATATGAAGGTCACGGTGTTTCGCACCGTAATGGACTTGGCATCCTTATGTGTAAGCCTATGATCGCTTCGATACGGGTTGCTAGCCCAATATCCGAAGGATCCCAAACTTACTGATATCATAGCTTATCACAACACTGGCCGATCGTAAACCGTCCTAATGATGTGCACCATAAATACCATACATAATTCCCTCCGAGGCTGAACGGTCCCGGTGCCCCGGTCTTAACCGTCCGAAGGAAGCCGCACCCGTGCACGGGCCATAAGGGTCCATTGACCATGCAATACGCGTCATAGCAAACAAGTCATATGATTCCAACAAGTCACACATTCCATAAACATAATCCCTTCAATAAATATATTCATGTTTCGTAAACATATTCACGTTCTCTATCTCAAGTTCCATTGGCATTTTGCCCCAACACATCCGTATTGATGCACGACGTCCAACGGCTTAGACTTCTCGTACTTATATTCAACGCGTTCCATTCGTAAGTTATTCACATAGCCTAGTTCCGTAGTTACTTAGTCATTTCCTAGCTTCCGTGCGCGAGGGCACGCTCAGCGCCATAATCAATGTTCTAAGCCTAGTGTTCAATGTTCTCAGAGTCATATACGTGATGCACATCTCGATATTATCTTTCAATGTTCTACCATCACCGTCCTACCGCGACCCGTACATTTGATGCACGTCGCTTCAATTATTCAATGTTCTATCTTAATGTTCGACACATACTAAAATACTTAATCGCCGAGCCACGTTCGTTAACTTGATAGCAACTTACGCATACAAGGATATATTTTATTAGACATGAAGGAATAGGGAGAGAGAGTCAAGAACCCTCCCACCTTAAGCCGATACTCCTTGTCGTTTTGCCGAGCTGAAGCGGCTCGATTCCATAACTTGGTTGTACGGCCAACTCTCCTGACTTAGCCATTCCGTTGAGCTACTCGATCAATTCGGCCCATCGTGCCCATGCCATAATCTGTTGCAAGGCGACGATTTGGTTTTACGAACATCATTTCGACCCTTTACAATCCAGTGTAAAAGCATAACCTGCATACCAGATTAACCAAAGTCAATACCTTGCTCAAACCGAACTAATGCTTTGCATCGATTCGCATCGATACCCCATCGGGTCAACGCAACTCTTCGAGTCAACAACTCATCATAATGCACCGTACGGAGCGGAGCATTACATGCATTCGACTCGACTCATTGATATAGTGAACATAATACTCGACTCAATCCAAAGGCATACACGCGGATCGTTGTCCATGTCGACTCATCTATATGAACTAGTCACTAGCGTCCAGTGCTATAATGGACTCCCTTTATAGCTTTTGATTAGACGGACGCCCTTTGCCAGCACGAGTAGCGAGCTCCACTGCAAGTCTCCGCCTAACCCGTACGGTCATCTAGCACAGCTATGATGTCTACCATCGAAACGGTTCCCATGGGCCGCCTGGGTCGCCATTCGAGAAACTGTTTATTTTACCTTGTACAAGTTGTCCAATGACCATGCAAGACTCGACTCGAACTGACGTCTCACACATTCAATCTGCTTCTAGTATTACCATCTCTTTTAGGGTCAAGTTTAATACTTCTCACATCTGAGACCTCGCCTCAACGATCCATGGTCGCGAGCATTCTTCTTTCTTGCCCTATCATTTCTCTCAACTCAAGAACAACTATTTGAAGCAATTTTCTAAACTCAATGAATCAATCGTGGCCCGTACCTTAAAATACTAAGTCCTTGATATCGTACCTTAAACCAATTGGTGTTCTGGGAGACACTACCGTCCAAGACATACCTATGCAATGGGCCTTATGATCGTGAAACCAAGTAATATCGACAACCGCAGAAAACATGGGACAGTGCTTAGAATGACTTAGGTCGACCGCCATCACTTTGCCTAACTTAATCAAGCCTACAACTTAACCCAAGGGACGAGCAAAGGCTATGCTAAGCCTTGCATCGTGGAAGTGTGCATGCTTTATCGAGCATTTACGCGGGTGACGTGTCATCCCCGTTTTCCGTTATCCGTATTTCCAATATACGGAATTCTGACACGTATTTTTACTTTTCTTGCCTTACTAGCTAATTTTGGTTTAATCTTGCTTAGGTTCATCATGGCATGTCATGGTTTGACTTGGTTCATTTTGGTTTGGCTTAGTTTATTTCCTTTGGTTTATCATGTTAAACCCCCTCCCATTTAAAGCCCACCAACCTTCTCTCTCCTCCATTACTTCTTCTTCCTTCTCTTTCATTAATTCCTCCACCCACCAAGCTTAGGCAAGCACAACTTGTTTCATGAAGGAACCCTCCATTTTATTGTTCTAATCTCTTCTATGCAACATTCTAAGCTACTTTAGTTCTTGTCATTTTACATTTTCATGTATATATTTTTTATAGATCTAACTATGCACCATTTTAGGGTTTTCTTGGGTTTTGATCTAGCAAACCATCTTGTTTTCAAAACTAAGAGTTCCATGTGGTAGAGAATTTGATTTTACACAACTTTGGCTTTTGAAAAGTTAGATTTCATTGTATTTTGACCAAGTTATGAGAGTTGGAAGTTCATGGGTTCCATGACTTGTGCTCTCGGTCAACTTGGAGAAGATGAACAGTGTTTGCACACTGTTGAGTGCAAACCTGTAGGCGCATAGCCTAATCATGTGGGAGCATAAGGCCACATGGGGGCACACAGTCATACATGTGGGCGCATGGCCTCCATTTGATGGTGCATGAGCTCCTGACTTGTAATCCTTCATGGCAATGTCATGCTTATGTAGGCGCATAGGTCTGGACGCATAGCTCACCTTGGACTTGCATCTTTCCATAGACCCATGTTGTGCCAATGGTGGGCGCATGGCTCCCTGACTTAGGCGCATAAGGCCCTGAGACTTGTAGTGCATTCTCTGACTTACCTTTCCCCATATATGTAGGCACATAAGTGTGTGTGCATAGCCCATGGGCGCATGTTCCTTGGTGCATACACTCTGTAGCATATGCTTTACATAACAGGTTTAGCCCTAGGCGCATACATGTAGGCGCATGCCACTCTCAGCACATGCATTTTGGGTGCATGCTCTTCTTGACACCCTATTTACCACTTTGTGCTACCCTTTGCAATTGTCCATATTGTCCTCATTGTCCTTAGTGTAAATTGTGTCCTTGTTTGTACTCTTTACTTGATTAGTCCTATAATTTTATTTTCCATGTTTCACATGTACTCTGAGTTTAAACACGATCTTGGTATGGCACGCACACTCTCTAACAACTCCTTGACAGTGACCCGTTGTGATGCACTTACATGAACACGACATGACATTATGACTTTACATAATAACTCTTGATAGTGACCCACCGTGGTGCACTCTTGATAAGTAATTTGACATGATAATTCTTGATGGTGGTCCGTTGTGGCGCACCCTTGACAAGTAATCTTGATAAGTAACCTATCATGATATGATGTTGCGACGGCTATCTTGACTCGCTAAGTAACTCTTGTCTTGACACTGTGGATGGTTGTGCCTGTACAAGCTACATGTCTCGTCTTGCATCATGTCTAGGCCATGAATTCCTGATTTCCACGGTCAGGTATTCGTACTGAATCTGACTAGGATAATGACTAGATGAATCAAATAGTCTATGAAGATATTTCCAGCTATAGACAGTCCCGTTATCTGGGCACTTTAATTGGACTTGTAGCCTGCCGTCGAGTAGGGCACATTTCCAGCACACTGTCATGTGTTGCACCTCTAAGTCACCTAATCCAACTCTCTCAACTTGTGACCGGATAACCTGGATTATGACTGCAGGGCTTGTGGCTGTTGGAACATCTCGATGTATCTTGTTAGTAACAAAGCTTGTGATAACCCTAGTTAGTTAAAGTATCAAGCCATACTCATTGCTTGGCCGTGATTGATGGATGGAGTCTAGTCTAGTCTTACCTAGGCAAGATCGGTACATGGTTATTTTAGCACATTACTGTTTTACTTTACTTTATCGATAATTGGTTAGAGACTAAGTTCTGTTCAGGTGAAGGGTTACAACCCCGGTCCTTGTTTGGTTTACGGGTTGTAACTTGGCTACTGGAATAGTCCTTTAGTTATCTTATCATTTATCGCCTTGTTTCTCTAACTGATGTCTTTTTTTATCATTTATGTATTTATGTGCTATTATGCTGGTTTTAGTTCTTAAGTGAAGCCTCCCTTGTGGCACTTGCTCTTTCTGGGGTCTGACCCAGCTGGTTTTGTATGGCCAGATTTCGGAGTAGCACCCGAGGATCTTCTAGCCTTCCGGCCAGATGGTAAACACTAGACGCAACCCTGGCAATGAATGGGTTTTATTTTCCTCTCCCACTCTATTGTAAATTATTCTTTTGAGGCGTTTAGCCGTCGAGCAAGTGTTAGCTCGTGTTAAATATACATTTATGTCTGCCTAAGGGCTGTAACATGGTTGACAAATCCTAGGGTTGATCATGTATGACTTAAACTCTTGCTAGTCTTCGCATTTTGTATGACTAGCTTCATGATCATCTGAATATGTAATGTATGGGACGCCTTACTTTGTATGTCTAATGATCTACCATCTTGTTATATTTACTTACTTGCTTGAGATTGAGACACTAGGCTTGTTATTGACCATAAGAGACTGTTGGCTTGTAGTAAAACCCTCATGTATCTAGACAGCCGTGACCGTACATCGAGGTGGGTTACACTTTAATGTTCGTAGTTGGCTGTGTCTGTCCTCTGCTCTCCAGTATTCTGGTTCTGGGGCGTGACATGACGCCTATGACTTAGGCTAATTCATAGTTTGTGTCGAAGACCAACTTTTTCTTCTCCTAAGCCACGGGACGAAGGATCGAGTGTCATTTTTAAAGCACGTCGTGCACCAACTCTAAGCCGACCGTTGGATCTTTTCATATTCTAACTCAATTCGACACGTCGAGATTATTCACTTAGCTATGTGGATTCGTCTCTTTTATTATCAAGCCTACTTGTGCAAGTTGAAAACATACAATTTATTATGTGAAGGCTAAGATGAGGCGAGTTCACCGAAACTACCCCACCTGAGCAAGGAGTCGCCTCGACCGAGCGATGTCTCCGAGCAGCCGTTGCAAGGCAAAGTCCGAACGCCGTCGGCGTTCCGATTCCTCTGATTGACTGAGCGGGACATGGCACTACAGATATTACTTGGTTTCACGATCGTAAGGCCAGTCATATAGAGTATGACTTGGGCGGTGGTGTCGTATAGAATTTAAGTTGGTTTAAGGCACGATGTCACGGACTTAGTATTTTTAAGGCACGGGCTACGGTTGATTAAATTGAGTTGGAATGAGGGCTTTCAAATAGTCGTTCCTGAGTCGAATGAAATGATAGGGCAAAAAGGAAGAATGTTCGCGACCATGGGTCATCGAGGCGGTCTCATATGTGAGAAGTATTGAACTTGGCCCTGAGAGAGATGGTAACATTAGAAGAACAATGACTGTGTGAGACGTCAGTTCGAGTCGAGTCTTGCATGGTCATTGGACAGCTTGTCGACAAGAAAAATGTTTCCTCGAACGGCAACCCGACGGCCAAGGGACCGATTCGTAGGAAACATGTAAATAGTTGTGCTGGATGATAGCACGGGTTAGGCGGGGACTTGCAACGGGGCTCGCTACTTGCGCTAAAAGGGGCGCCCGTCTAACAAAAGCTATAGAGTCCAGGATAGCTTGTGGTGCTAGTGACGTTTCATATAGATGAGTATGCATGGGCGGCAATCCGCGTGTGTGCCTTTGGATTGAGTTGAGTTAAACATGTACACGATCAGAAGACAATATTTGGGCCTAAGATTTGGCTGCAACACAAACACCATGATTCGGCACGAGATGTGGCGTCGTGTCTTAAGTTGCTGGATAGAGTTGCATAAGTTAGGTTTGAGTCGTTCGAGTTTAAGTCAGGAAGCGCCGCAAGGCAAAGTTGGTTGAGTGACACTAAGTTCACAAGTCTTGATTGAGTCGGTCGGTAATTAAAGCGGCAAGGGCCGCGAGACGACAATATGGTTAAGTCACACTGAGTTATGAGACACGGCCTCAATATGGACTTGTAGCACAGTCACATGGAAATTGGGTACTATCGTGTAGTTGTGTCTCTGAGTATGGGCCGAAAGGCAAACACGACTTGATAAGTTGACGTCGTTGACACGAGAAGGGTCTAGAGGCAAAGTATCAGTAAGTTGCTAGTTGGAAGGCACGGGATGGTCTAGAGACACAAAATAGGTCAAGAGACTATGTCCTAGAACTGATCCTAAGGCAAGAGTAGAAAGACAATCGTAAAGGGAGTATGTTGCACAAAGTAAATGAACGTGTTGGTTTTGTATGGGTGGGCGAGGAGATCATTCCACCAGTACAGTTGAGTACTGACACCCACACAGTTTTCATGTGCACGCACATGTAGAAGCTCGTGGCGCGGAGCTCGCTTGGATGCGTCGAGGCATGGACTTTCCTTTGCGTTTCGAGGCGCGCGGCCGCATGGAGTCTGGACTTATATGGGACATAATGTATGGACGTCGCCTATCTAAAGCTTCCGCTACCCTACTCAAATTGTATTGAGAGATAAGAGAGAGCAGAGTGACTTATAATGTGAGAAGAGTGAGCTCGAGTGATTGTAATCTTGACCTTGCGCTACATTGTAAAATTTATTTCAATATCAATAAAAGAGTATTTTGCATGATGTCACGACCCACACCTAGTATAAGGGCACGAGAAGTGGGTACATCCAGCCTATGCCACAGTATCGGCGGTAGAACGCTGTTCTAGATCATAATCACAACTATCATAAAATGATATACTCTACAAACGGAGGAAATCACAAGAAGATACAATCTCAATCACAAAACTAGAGGTAGATAATCAGCACGTTAATATAGATATGAAATCCACAAGAGAAATACAACAAAATGAAAAGTCTCGGTGTTATCAACACCACAAAAAATATCTCAGTACAATCATAATGCCTCTAGAACTAGATAATAAGAAAGTCTAGACTAAGCTAATGGCAAGTCCTCAACGACTACTGGATCCTGCTAAGGGTCCAAGTCACCTGTGTCAACTAGACCTGCTCCATAGTAGTTATCGCAGCAATCCTCATCATCTGTAATATTTTCAACAGGTCCAGTCAGGACAGGAACGCATACATATCTCTCACACAGATCATAACATGAAAAAAAATAAAACAAGCTATAGAATAATATACATGAACTGCTGATAAAGAAATAAGACTGTAAAAGAGAATATGGTATATGGAAATAGATATACATGATATAATAAGAGAACTGAACTAACTACGTGGTGTAGAGCACAATCTGGTTATATAAACTGGCTTAGGTTATACATGACTTAAATCTAGTTTGAAGTTGTACATGAAAAGGGTGTAGATCACATAACCAAATAAATACTCCCCCTGTCCCAATCAGTACACAAGGATCTGTCCAGGTTATGTTATTGCACATGAAAGTAGTGTGTCACATGGATAGCTAGTCCACATGTTGTCATGCCCCGCTCCCGTAGGAGCGATCGTCCTCGCTAAGGCGTGATGCCGCACGAGCCTAGATTGCGCTCGTGCAAGGCAGTTCCATAACGGCCGATTACATCGGCGGCGACGGGGTCGTCACACAGAAGTCCCAAGCAGAAACATTGAAACATGCAGCAAAAATTTAAAACAAGCACACATGAACACAAGTCATTCAAAAGAAACTCTTTTATTGATATTGAATACAAGATTACATTTGTGGGCGCAAGGCCAAATTATAAGTCTCTCGAGCTCACTTTTCTCTCATTTACAAGTCGCTCTTCTCTCTCTCATCTCTCGATTTCAATGTTTGAGTCCAGCGGAAGCTTCGAAAGGCGATGTCCATACATTATGTCCTGTATAAGTCTTCAATCAACACGGCCGCACGCTTCGAATCGCCAAGGAACTCCGTGTCTCGACGCATTCAAGCAAGCTCCATGCCACAAGCTTCTACCTGTGCCTGCACATGAACACTGTGTGGGTGTCAGTACTCAACTGTACTGGTGGAGTGAGATTTTCGTCCACCCATACATAACCAAAACGTTCATTTACTTTGTACAACTTAAGTCCCTTTCGATTGTCTTTCTAGTCTTGCCTTAGGATCAGTTTTAAGACCACGACACCTAACCAACTCGTTATGCGACAACATAGTCGTGCTATTATGTCAACGTGTATTCCGATCGAGGCAGTGCCTCATCGCCTAGGTACTTGTCCAAACTTCAACTCGGGACGGCAGGGTCGTGCCATTCTCTATTCGCGACTTAGACATATTCAAGACGGTGCTACGCCGAGGAGCAACTTACACGGACTCGGCCGTTCCAAGACCTTTACTTGAACTCAAGTGCCTCAAGACTATTCTCGTGCCAACGACGTCAAGGGGACGACTCGTGCAGGTCGTGCCGCTAGACTTGATTTGTGCCTTAAGACCTTGCTTAGACTTGTATATGCTTCAAGATTGAGGCCGCGCCTCGTAACTTATCAAGACTTTATCCATGCTACCGCCTAGCGGTCTTTCTATTCGACTCATGAACCAACTTAGACAAGACTTGCCAAACCTAGTATCGATCTCATGGACATTCCGACGCCAAGTATCGTGCTAAGCACGGTGCCTATGCTGCAGCCCAATCTTAGGCCCAGACATTGTGTTACCGACTAGACATGATTCCAGTTCTAAACCCAATCCAAAGGCATACACGCGGTGTGCCGCTATTGCCGACACATCTACATGAGTGGTCACTAGCAATGTCAAGCTATCTTGGACTGGCTCATGGGATATCGGCTCGTCCCTACACGGGTAGTTAGCCCGGAGGTGCCGAAGTCTCCCATGCGGTTATCCAGCATCCTACTTTGAGCCGCAACTCGCTTCCCCTGGGCCGAATGATCCCGGCGCCCCGACAATCATTCGAGAAGACTACACCTTGTCGACAAGTTGTCCAATGACCATGCATACTCAACTCGATCTATCAAATCCTTCCTTAACATGACCATGCTTTCCTTTAAATCTCTCGAGACTTAACGAGACTCCCAAGCCGCGGGACCGATCTCGTGTGCGAAATATATCAAGACTTAGCGAGACTCCCAAGCCGGGGGACCATCTCGTGTGCGGGACATATCAAGACATAGCGAGACTCCCAAGTAGCGGGACCGATCTCGGCGACAACAAGTCGCGTGGACTTCCTTTGTTCGTGGCAAGCTTTTCACTAAACCGACCATAGTTCGTACCTTAGACAGACCTGGTTCTATAGATGACGCTATCGCTCAAGTCATATACTTATACAACGAGCCTTGTTCTCAAGGGACTACGCGACTTGACAACCGCAGATAGAGCGGAACAGTGCTAGAAATGGCTTCGATAGCCCAGCACAAATCTCGTCTACTTATTCGGGCAACGAGTCGACGAGCAAAGGCTACGCCGAGCTACGCATCGAGAGGAACATGTCGTGCATGCGTTCGACTTGAACAACCAAGTTCTCGGGTGCCTAGACTTAAGCCAACAAGCCGTGCAAGACGACTTAACTTGTGGGACGTGCGAAGGCTATGCCAAGCCTTGCGGGATAGGACCGTGCATGCTTTATTAAGCATTCAAGCAGGCGACGCCTATGACTTAGGCTATTTCAAGTGTCAGGACAAAACGACGGGACCGTGCATGCTTTCTCAAGCATTCACGCAGGTGACGCCTATGACTTAGGCCAATTCGAGTGTCGGGGCAACTTAGTGTCACTCCCCGTTTCTGGAATACGTAAATTTTTTTATTTTTCATGTATATGGTATCTGGCACCTGTATCTTTATTGCATTTATCCTGTATTTGTAACTGGCCATGGCATGGAACAGTATCTCATCGCGGATTAGTGTGCCACCCCTTATCCTTGTCTGGTTGTAGGCGTGGTTCACTGTTTCGATGATAAGATTTCTGAACCGTGTTGTGGTTAGGATTTTATTTAATTAATTTAATTAGTTGTATCATGTAGCATTTAACATGTCATTAGTCATGTGGTTAAGAGCATGCTTAAGCTTAGGGTTTCTTTGAGTCAACCCAACCCCTATATATATTCTCTTCCTCACTCTCTCTCCTCATTCACTCTTTTCATTTCTTTTCCTCCCAACCAATAGGCAAGTACATCTTACACCAAATGGAGAGATTATTGCATTTTCATTTCTTGATTTTTCTTTGATATTATTTGTCTATATTGTTCTTCTCTTCATTCTCTACAAGTTTAGTTCTTGGAGTTTTTGATTTTAATGGCTAGTTTGGTATAGATCTAAGTTTCTAAAACTAGGGTTCTATGGGTTTCCATGGTTTTGATCTATCAAACTTGGTTGTTTTCGAAAACTAATGGTCCTATGTTGTAGAAAATTCAATTCTATCCAATTTTGACCTTTGAAAAGTTAGATTTCGACTTGATTTGAGGAAGTTATGGCCAAAACAATTTTGGTCAAACTTCTATGTTCATCTGTCCTGATTCTGGCAGGGACGATGAATAGTGTCTGGCCGCATGACCATTTCTGGCCGCATGACCATTTCCCATTTCTGGCCGCATGACCATTTCTGGCCGCATGACCATTTCTGGCCGCTTGAGCATTTTTGGGCCGCATGACCATTTCTGGCCGCATGAGCATTTTGAACCGCATAAGAATTTTTTGCCGCATGACCATTTCTGGCCGCATGAGCATTTTTGGGCCGCATGACCATTTCTGGCCGCATGACCATTTCTGGCAGCATGACCATTTCTGGCCGTATGACCATTTCTGGCCGCATGAGCATTTTTGGGCCGCATGACCATTTCTGGCCGCATGAGCATTTTTGGGCCTCGTGACCATTTCTGGTCGCATAAGAAATTTTGAGCCGCATAAGGCTAATTTTTGGCTGATTTTGATTGTTTGATGCTCTTTTTGACTGATTTGTGGCCAGAATTTCTCCAAACTTTCAACATAAAAGTTGTAGATCTTTGTCTTGGCTTCAAGGACCTTCATGTCTCACTTTAACCAGAATTTACATGTGACTTTTATGTCACGAGGGGTCCACGCGACTTCCTGACTTGACCATGTTCCTGACCTGATTACCTGTATACGTGCTGGTACATGTTCTAAGTGTGTATTGAGATACAATATTAGTATGCACTGCGGTGCCATTTAATGAGTGCACTGAGGTGTGACTCTACATGCTAAGTGATCATTCGTGTTATATGTCAATACATGTGTACCTTCCAGCACAATCATGGTAATTGGTCAGTAATAGTATCGTGGTAAAATAATTGTTGTTTGATGCATTACACTAAGCATGGATCTAGATTGAGCCGATGTGGATTCATACTTAGGGTACACGTACTATGGTACGATATATAGGAGGATGACCATGTGACCACGACATGTAATTCCAATATCAAGATAGGGTTAATCTAAGCAACTTAAATTGGTAGAAGCATTGGGAGGGAACAGAATCTCGAGATCGTACGTCACCAGCCGCCCTGGGTCCCGTCCTGGCGCGTCGGGTTGGCTGCCTCGGATACTGTATAGTCATCCGCACTAGTGGAGTGCAGTATCTGATTTGTGACTGCCGAGCCAGCTCTTCCTATAGGAGAGCTGGAACCGTTACTGCTTATTCTAGTGCGGTGGCCTTTCGAGGGACCGGTGCATTTCGTGCTTGCTTGTATATAATGGTTTGGCTAGCCCTGCTGGGTTGACACGATCTGAGGATTCCTATATATGCATTACTGGGATAATCCAGACAAATCATAGAAAGCCGTAGGATTGATTGGCTGCTTGTAAGCTGACTTGTTTGTGATATGTTTTCTTCTGTTAGCTACCGAGGAACATGGACTATCGTGGTGCGTGGTCCAACCCATGACTTTGTTTGGTTATTGGGTTGGACTATTGTGCTGCGATAGGCTATGGACCAAAGTCGCGATCAGAAGCCCTTTTTACCTGCCCATGGTTATAGGATATATCTTATCTCGGCACGATATTGGCACCGTTTGTCCTTGTTTGATTGTAAGGGTGTCGTATTGTCTCGATGATATAGTATAAGCCTATAACTCGTGAATCAGGTCTTATTTAACTCATTGGATTTATCTTACTCTTTTGTGCTCCCTTGTGGTACTTGCTATTCGGGGCCTGACCCCGCTGGTTTTGTTTGGCCAGATCTCGTAGCAGCCCCAGAGGATCCAGCCTTCCACCCGAACAATGGTGCACACTAGGAGTATGGGCGCCAGGGACCATGAGTGGGTTTCTTCTTCACCGCTCTGATATCTTCTATTTTGTACTTGGCATTTAGCCACCGACACTTGTTTAGCCGGCAGTTCTGGACACTAGTTTCCTTTGCATAATTGTAATTAAATCAGACTACAGCTGATTATAGTTATGTACTATTGACTCTCGGAACTAGCTCATCATTTTGCATAGCTAGACTCATGAATCATTCTGATGAAGCGTCGGGGACGCCTTACGGCTTTGTCTTATATGATCATTATTTACTGCTTCTTGTTTTGATTGATTGAGACATAGATGCTCTGTGGGACCATATGAGACCTGATTGTAGCATGCACCCCCTAGTCTCTTGACAGCCACGATCGCCGTATGACGTTTATATACCTCATACGGTGTAGCTGGCCTAGTCCGTCTCAGTATTCCGGTACTGGGACGTGACAAGGTTTTAGTGGTGGCCCATGCAAGGTCTGTTTTTCAGACTTGTGGGGTGTTGCGATTATAGGAGTCTCAATCAAAACATGTTCTCCTTGATCTCCTGATTCATTTTCTCTTTCTCCCACCTTAATTGCTAACTTGATTGTCATCCTCGATTCCTTCCCGTCCTGTCTTTTGATGCCTTGTATCCTTTTTTTTAGGGTCACATCATTCTCGGCTATTGGAGGAGCCGACATGGGAGAGAATCCAGTAGATCAGGGACCAGTTGGAGATCAGCAAGGGGTAGCCCCTCTACCTGGACAGATTCCCATCGAGAACGTTACCGAGCATGAGCCAGTTGAGCCACAGAGGCCAGAGGTTCCCGTGCCTCCAGTGATGCCAGTAGTACCAGTAGCACTAGACGCACCTGCACTATTACAGATCATCAGAGGGTTGTTGGCATCCCAGCAGCGTCAGTAGGAACATACTCTTTTGCTCAACCGGAGACTTCAGTTAGCTTTAGAAAGAGAGATGCGAATCCAACAAGGACTTCTCTTGGAGATGATGCGGCTTGTGGGAAGGCATGATCGTTGTGGCTCTGATACAATGACAATGACTCAAGCTCTACAGCAGCAATCGGGGTATCAGCAATGGTGCCGGAGGGCGCCAAATGGTTGTTCTTATTGTGGCAAGAGAGGACACTCTAGGGATGTGTGTAGGGTAGCGAATAGCCTGTGCATGAGGTGCAGCAGTTCAGACCATAGACTAGCTACCTGACCGTTGATGCGGAGGCCAGGAGGGCCGGTTCGACAGTTCTCATCACCACCATCCCTTGTGGCAACACCTTATGGAAGACCAATGTCGACCGTAAGGCCGTTAGCCCAGCGTCCATTACCGACACAAGCTCAGATGTATCGACAAGCGTAACATCAGGCAGGACAGCAGAGGCCACAACAGCAGGGCCAGGAAAGGCCGGGACAGAGGCAAGAAAAATTTGGAGTATTAGAGTAGAGGTTGGCCGAAGGCGGTCAGATTGTGGGTAAGATTTCAGTATTATTCATTATAATTCCTTGAGTTCTATATTCGAAGAGTGAAGGCGACTTTCTCGTCTCACTCATCTGCTCTCGTATCATGTGATACGTGATATTCATCATGTGTCTTGATTACGAGAGTACGTCCTGGGCAGAGTCTCGTTCTTGATTTAGTCATTGGTACCGACTTATCTCAAGCATTGACCCTTGTCTACTTTGGGTGTCAGTGTAGGACCTCGAGGACGAATTCCTACCTGACTTGAGAGGCATATTTTATTCGTATGTCTCCGATCATTTCCTTCTAGGGTATGATTATTGTTTGTGCTCTTACTTAATTATTCTTGCTTTCTTAAACTGTTCATGTGCCATATGTTGTTTGATAATTGTGCTTGCTATATGTCGTGAGTGTATTTCGTGATCTGAGAGCGTGCTCAACTAGCCTTATCGAAATTTTGAGGACGGAATTTTTCTAAGGAGGGTAGAGATGTCACTCCCCGTTTCCGGAATACGTAAATTTTTGATTTTTCATGTATATGGTATCTGGCACCTGTATCTTTATTGCATTTATCCTGTATTTGTAACTGGCCATGGTATGGAACAGTATCTCGTCACGGATTAGTGTGCCACCCCTTGTCCTTGTCTGGTTGTAGGCGTGGTTCACTGTTTCGATGATAAGATTTCTGAACCGTGTTGTGGTTAGGATTTTATTTAATTAATTTAATTAGTTGTATCATGTAGCATTTAACATGTCATTAGTCATGTGGTTAAGAGCATGCTTAAGTTTAGGGTTTCTTTGAGTCAACCCAACCCCTATATATATTCTCTTCCTCGCTCTCTCTCCTCATTCACTCTTTTCATTTCTTTTCCTCCCAACCAATAGGTAAGTACATCTTGCACCAAATGGAGAGATTATTGCATTTTCATTTCTTGATTTTTCTTTGATATTATTTGTCTATATTGTTCTTCTCTTCATTCTCTACAAGTTTAGTTCTTGGAGTTTTTGATTTTAATGGCTAGTTTGGTGTAGATCTAAGTTTCTAAAACTAGGATTCTATGGGTTTTCATGGTTTTGATCTATCAAACTTGGTTGTTTTCGAAAACTAATGGTCCTATGTTGTAGGAAATTCAATTCTATCCAATTTTGACCTTTGAAAAGTTAGATTTCGACTTGATTTGAGGAAGTTATGGCCAAAACAATTTTGGTCAAACTTCTATGTTCATCTGTCCTGATTCTGGCAGGGACGATGAATAGTGTCTGGCCGCATGACCACTTCTGGCCGCATGGCCATTTCTGGCCGCATGACCATTTCTGGCCGCAGGAGCATTTTTGGGCCGCATGACCATTTCTGGCCGCATGACCATTTCTGGCCGCATGAGCATTTTTGGGCCGCATGACCATTTCTGGCCGCATGAGCATTTTTGAGCCGCATAAGAATTTCTGGCCGCATGACCATTTCTGGCCGCAAGACCATTTCTGGCCGCATGACCATTTCTGGTCGCATGAGCATTTTTGGTCCGCATGACCATTTCTGGCCGCATGACCATTTCTGGCCGCATGACCATTTCTGGTCGCATGAGCATTTTTGGTCCGCATGACCATTTCTGGCCGCATGACCATTTCTGGCCGCATGAGCATTTTTGGGCCGCATGACCATTTCTGGCCGCATAAGAAATTTGGAGCCGCATAAGGCTGATTTTTGGCTGATTTTGATTGTTTGATGCTCTTTTTGACTGATTTGTGGCCAAAATTTCTCCAAACTTCCAACATGAAAGTTGTAGATCTTTGTCTTGGCTTCAAGGACCTTCATGTCTCACTTTAACCAGAATTTACATGTGACTTTTATGTCACGAGGGGTCCACGCGACTTCCTGACTTGACCATGTTCCTGACCTGATTACCTGTATACGTGCTGGTACATGTTCTAAGTGTGTATTGAGATACAATATTAGTATGCACTGCGGTGCCATTTAATGAGTGCACTGAGGTGTGACTCTACATGCTAAGTGATCATTCGTGTTATATGTCAATATATGTGTACCTTCCAGTACATTCATGGTAATTGGTCAGTAATAGTGTCGTGGTAAAATGATTGTTGTTTGATGCATTACACTAAGCATGGATCTAGATTGAGCCGATGTGGATTCATACTTATGGTACACGTACTATGGTACGACATATAGGAGGATGACCATGTGACCACGACATGTAATTCCAATATCGAGATAGGGTTAATCTAAGCAACTTAAATTGGTAGAAGCATTGGGAGGGAACAGAATCTCGAGATCGTACGTCACCAGCCGCCCTGGGTCCCGTCCTGGCGCGTAGGGTTGGCTGCCTCGGATACTGTATAGTCATCCGCACTAGTGGAGTGCAGTATCTGATTTGTGACTGCCGAGCCAGCTCTTCCTATAGGAAAGCTGGAACCGTTACTGCTTATTCTAGCGCGGTGGCCTTTCGAGGGACCGGTGCATTTCATGCTTGCTTGTATATAATGGTTTGCCTAGCCCTGCTGGGTTGACACGATCTGAGGATTCCTATATATGCATTACTGGAATAATCCAGACAAATCATAGAAAGTCGTAGGATTGATTGGCCGCTTGTAAGCTGACTTGTTTGTGATATGTTTTCTTCTGTTAGCTACCGAGGAACATGGACTATCGTGGTGCGTGGTCCAACCCATGTCCTTGTTTGGTTGTTGGGTTGGACTATTGTGCTGCGATAGGCTATGGACCAAAGTCGCGATCAGAAGCCCTTTTTACCTGCCCATGGTTATAGGATATATCTTATCTCGGCACGATATTGGCACCGTTTGTCCTTGTTTGGTTGTAAGGGTGTCGTATTGTCTCGATGATATGGTATAAGCCTATAACTCGTGAATCAGGTCATATTTAACTCATTGGATTTATCTCACTCTTTTGTGCTCCCTTGTGGTACTTGCTATTCGGGGCCTGACCCCGCTGGTTTTGTTTGGCCAGATCTCGTAGCAGCTCCAGAGGATCCAGCCTTCCACCCGAACAATGGTGCACACCAGGAGTATGGGCGCCAGGGACCATGAATGGGTTTCTTCTTCACCGCTCTGATATCTTCTATTTTGTACTTGGCGTTTAGCCACCGGCACTTGTTTAGCCGGCAGTTCTGGACACTAGTTTCCTTTGCATAATTGTAATTAAATCAGACTGCAGCTGATTATAGTTATGTACTATTGACTCTCGGAACTAGCTCATCATTTTGCATAGCTAGACTCATGAATCATTCTGATGAAGCGTCGGGGACGCCTTACGGCTTTGTCTTATATGATCATTATTTACTGCTTCTTGTTTTGATTGATTGAGACATATATGCTCTGTGGGACCATAGGAGACCTGATTGTAGCATGCACCCCCTAGTCTCTTGACAGCCACGATCGCCGTATGACGTTTATATACCTCATACGGTGTAGCTGGCCTAGTCCGTCTCAGTATTCCGGTACTGGGGCGTGACACTTAGTAACTTAAGCCAACTTCCTTCTCGCAAGCCACGGGAACGAAGGATCGAGTGTCATTTGAAAGCACGCTGAGCCGACTTCTATGAAGAACGTGGGACCATTTTCCATGTTCTAAGACATTCCGACGGGTCGGGATTATTCCCTTTGCTATGTGCGTTCGTAGCATTTAGATTAGCCTACTTGTGCAAGTTGAAAACATGCGAGTTATTAAGTGAAGGCTAAGATGAGGCAAGTTCACCGAAACTACCCCCCCTGAGCGATGTCTTCGAGCAAGCCGTTGCAAGGCTAAGTCCGAACGCCGTCGGCATTTCGATTCCTCCGATTGACTTTGAGGGACGGGGCACTACACATGCACGCTGGGTTATATATGAAGGCTCACATGATCATGAGTGTACATGAATGTCAGATGAGTATACATGAATAAATACGAATACAATGAGTAGACGACGCACGTGATAAAGTACATGAGCACAATATACCCAATGTATCCGAGGGGATAACATCGCATGAAGAGATCCATACAGTACTAATCCGTGATAACATCGTAACAGCAACAAGTAAACTAGTCTATAACAAGTAAATATGTCCAAGCAAGAATGAAACGATCAGAGAATGTACTCGCCTGGCAATCCAAGCTGCTGATGAGGAAGTGCAACTGAACTGGGGTGATGTAAGCCTATTTAGAACAACCACAAGTCACAACAAGGTCTAAAATATCATAAGGGATGCCTACAATGCAATTCTAGATAATTTTAGGTCCTTCTAGGTCAAAGTCAACCCTTGGTCAACTCTGGTCAAACCTGGTCAACTTTGGTCCAACATGGTCAACTGAAGGTCAACTAGTCCGTTTACTAATTTTTAGGTCAAGCACAAGTTTTCAAGTCATTCTAAGTTCGTTTGAGTCGATTTGGATCAAGTTTGACCCAAAATTGACTTTTGTCAACTTGGTCAACTTGTCGGTCGACTCGGCCATTCTAGGCTCCTTGGGTCAATCCTGATCTGGCTCAATACTCCCTAGGTCACATTCACAAGCAAACAATTACATATATATATATACTCATTCATTCTAGGTAGTGTATCTACATACATACATACATACATACATACATGTACTTAAACTTGTGAAGAGAGATTGTGTGTGTGTGTATGAAGAGCTGTTGTTAGGGGGTACAAATCTGAGATAATTTGGTTATATATACAACTATATAAGGAAAAATATATACAACTATATAAATATATCATATATATATATATATATATATATATATATATATATATTTTTTTTTTTTTATATATATACATATATGATATATATATATATACATATATGATATATACATATATACATATATACATATATAGGGAGGAAGAAATATACATATATACAAATATATATATACATATATACAAATATATCATATATATATATATACATATATACAAAAAAAAACATATATACACAAATATATTTAAAGGAAACTTTATATATATACACATATCCTAATATATACACATATATGTATAGGGAGGAAGAATGTTGGTTTTACGAAGGGAAATGAAACTCAGACCTGGGATTGAAATAGCTCGACAAATCTCATCACAATATATATACATATATCTATATTTAAAACACACACACACACACACACACACACACACACACACACACACACATATATATATATATATATATATATATATATATATATATATATATAAGGCAAATAGGGATATATATACATATATGACGGAAATAATTGAAAGTAAAATTAGGGACTAAAACCCACAAGTTCAAAATCTTAATAACTTCATATAAACTCAGAAAATATGAATTAAATCTCAGCAATTTGAAATATCACAAAACAATTCAATAATATATATAAATATATATTGAAACTCGAAAACCAACTTAATGCCCAAAATGCAATATACACAATTAGAATTCACGAAACTTGGCAAACACGAAGGTATCCATGTGTGTGACGTGTTCGGGTACTCACAGGGTCGAACCCGTGTCCGTATCGTGTCCAGAAAGTGCGTATCGAAAAATCCGATACACGTGTCAAATGAATCGGTGCGAGTTCGATTTCTCGCTCGATTCCGAACCGATTCTCGTGAAACTTCGCGTACACCTAGGCTAACACGTCCCCGACCTACTGGCCGAGTTATCATGCGGCCAACTTTCGTATCCGACACGCACGAAGCCCGTGTCCACGCGTGGCTTGTGCGCGTGTGCACAGAACAGTGCACAGCGTCGTACACGCGGGACGGCGAGTCTAGGGACTCGTGTGTCCCACCACACGTGTCATGGTCGTGTCCTAGGATAGGCTTGGTATAGGGCTACATGTAGGCCACCCTGAATCGTGTCCACGTGTCCTCACGTATTGGCACGAAGGCCGTGTCAGCGGCGGCTGTGCGCGCGCGCGCGCGCACGTGTGTACCCGTGCGGTCGCGATTACTCCCTCGACACGACACGAAGTCGAGCGAGGCATGGGGACTGACATGTAATTCGTTGCCCCCTCCTCCATGCCAAGTGGCATACGGCCACGTGGCCTGTGTCGCGTGAAAACTGCGTGCCACAGCAGGACATGCGCGCGGCTTGCGCATACAGCGTGTTCGTGCCCTGTTTGGACACGGACACGAGCCCGATTCGTGTCAAAAACTACGGGGTCAGGATCCTTATGTCTAGGGCTATCCAAATATATAAATAGATTCAAAAAATAACAAGTTTCGATCCATTGGGTAATTACGTCGAACACCTATATTGCAATGCCGATACGTGTCCGATACGCACATCGAACGGACACGAAATCAAACGAAACTAAACCTACAAGTCGAGGGTACCTAGATGCATGCTGTTACGAAGAAAAATTAGAAGAAACATTGCTAGAACATGGTTTACCTATTGAGAGTCGGAATCTCAATGAAAAGTGACTCCTCGAGCACTCCGACGGTCGATTTCTCCCGAGCAACGCCTCCAAATCCTTGCTAGCAGTGCTCCAGAAAGTTCTCCTCCTCCCTAAGGTCGTAATGCAATTCGTTTGGCACGAATCGGATGCCGGATTTGGAAGTTAGGGTTTCGAAGGGGAATGGAAACTAGGGTTTTGATCTAGTGGAGACTATGGAATTTCTTCACAAATGAGGTGGGCTGCTGCTATGCTTGGCTGGCCATGGGTAGGGGGTATTAGGGTTAGGGTTAAGTCATAGGCCAAGCACCCCTAGGTTGCTACAAAGGCCCAATGACAAAAGACTTAAAGGCTTATACAAAAATGACTTGAACATCATTAAATAATTCTAGAAAAATAGGTAATAATTCTAAATCAAATCTAAAAAACCAAATAATAAATCTAATTACATTATTAGGCTTCTAAACAAGGTTGACTAAGGTTATACCATCTAGGTCCTATCAAAGCACCAATCCAAACCACATAACAATCAATTCAATTAATATTTAAATAAATTCAAAATAATGCACAATGTCTAAAATACCCTTAATTAGAAGAATGAGTGTGACAGGTAATTAGGTTTCTAATGTCATGGTTAGCCTCTAATCATGGTTAGCTAAGGTTAAACCGACTACTAACACAACACCAATTAAAATATTTTAAATTAATCCCAAAAAAATAAAAATCACATAATTACCAAAATACCCTTATTTAGAAAAGTGGTGGTTACAAATCTACCATCCTTAAAATAATTTCGTCCTCGAAATTAAAGTGGTCATACTCCTTCTAGGTCAAACCCCCAACAATCATAGTCTTAAGGAAACTTATCTAAATCATGCAGTTGAAAAGATATCATACAGGGTTATGACAAGTAATATCAGTCTGAGGTCTCATCATCTAGCCATTATAGTCATACTAGATCAAAAGTAGTTGTAAGGTATCAAAACATACAAACAATATGGTAGGGTACAGTAATCATCAAGACAGGGTAAGGTATAGGTCAAGAACTCAACTCTACTAGGTCTGGTAGCTGGAACTCTCTCCTGGCGATAGGCCTCGACTAGGGACAGGTGTAGTAGGACTGTCTCGTATCTTGTGTGCAGCTGACCCACAAAATAGGCACAATCCTAGTCTCTTCCTACAGTCCTTCCATACGTGCCCAGGCTTCTTACAGAAGGCACAGGTAGGCACTCGCTCAACTGGCCTCTGCTGGACAGGAATCTGAACTAGATAGGCTGGTCTAAGCTGGAAGTCGGGGTACTCTTGAGGCTCTGGGTATATACTGCTCATCGCCCTCTTGGGGCTAGGCTCTCCCCTCGAATGCATATAATCTTACAACAGTTGGATACTGAGACTCTGCTCTCTCATAAGCTCAGCCTGAAGTCTCTGTACCTCCCACACATACTGAAGAAGTCTATAAATCTGAACCCCATCAGGAATGGCATGGAGTACCACTCCAGGAGGCAAATGGAGGCCCTCAGTCTCCTGCTGAACTGCAGCCCTCTCCTGAAGGATAGGAGATGGAGGAAAACTCTTCGGTGAGGCTGCTAACACCTCCTGAGCAATGGAAGGGGGAAATACAATCTCGGTCTCATCCGGAACTGCAGCTGTACACTGGGGACAGACTCTGGTCATGGGTGCCATACTGGAAAAATATATAAAAAAAATCATCGGCTGTAAGGCAGTCTATCATCCTATATGAAAACTGGTAATTATCAAAAAACAACTAGGAATTAACTATATAGGGTTACTATTTTAAAGATGATCAAAATCGAAAGTTTAAAGCACGATTGTCAATAGCATTGAAATCCAATCACGATATATATAAAAGAAAATTTAGTCTCGACACGATCTAAGTTGATCAATCTCTGGGTAACTCAAGATTTGGCAAGATGGGGAACAAGGTTATCGAAGTCTGAGCACGAGCATGCAAGGATGGAGATCCAGGTCACAATTAAATTTAATTCAATTCAGTACGAACCAAGATATTAATATGATAAGGAAAGATGACCAAAGTCGATTGATCGTAATCAAGGGAGTTAGGATTCAATGATATTGAAAACTTTTAAAGGCTAATTCAAAGATATGGAATAAGTCAATTTCTTCCTTTTGATAGGGAAAACAAAAGAGAAGGTTTCATAGGGAAGTCAAGTTAATCATCTCTCTCTGATACCATCAAGCTTATCTAATCATCATTTGCCAATCATATCTTTATCTCATAAGTCCAAATATGAAAATCAACCTTTATATGACTACCACCAAGAATTTATACCCTTTTGTTATGAAGATTGGACCTTGTCATGATCATCATAGGCTCAATTCCTAAATTCCAAAATACTACTCATGAAGCATACCCTTTTATTTATTAGCACTCAATACTAACCACTTAATCATCTTTAAATCCAAATTCTTCCACCTTGTCTTAAATTAGATCCGAAACCTCTAAATCAAGTTTTATGAAATCCTTGAACTTGTTCAAATTACTCACCTCGTTTTATTCAATCTGAAACTACTAGGCCTTACAAAACTTATTCTCTATTATAAAATCAACCTTCATATTTTCTTCAACGTACACCCTCAAATATTATTCTCCTTAAATTTAAAATTTCCTCAAAAATCTCTATATTTTTTATAACTCAAAAATCCTTGTGTTCTTTCTGTTCTTAACCATTTTCTTGTAATATCTTAATCAATTTCGTATTGCCATCGAATACAGTTAAAATTTCTTCTCCATTACTAACTCCCTAAATTTAACATCATAGCCTTAAAGTGAAACGTCTCAAGAATCAATAACCAAAATTTATCCAAGTCCTCAAAACTAAGTTGACCTCGAATATCTCGTCAGTTAGAAAATACATTTATGAATTATTTATATCCAAAATATTTCTCTATGTGTGATCGTTTCTAAATTGATAATATTGATCTCTTGATTTCATTCCCAATCTTTACCACATCTCTATCTCAAAATTCTATATCAAGGTCCATCATATTAAATTCTTACCTAGATTATCATGAGATACCAAATTATGTCCTTTTCGAGCTAGATGATTTACGTTACTTCCTCGACCCTTCCAAGGTAAAAAGCTATAGAGATTCAAAGGTTTCAAAGTGTAGATGACAGAATTAGATACGAGATAGGTGATTGATGTAATTGGGACAGAGTTAACTAAGATGAGAAAAAATGGTAATACAAGAAATAATGGCAAGAACGAAATAATGATAAAATCTGTTCTTGCTCATCTGTTGTGAGGCCCGCCTCACTGTATCAGTATTTTATACGGATACATATTTATTTGAGCTGTATTTCGTATTTCCTGAATTTTGAGAATATTTAAAGTTGCTGAATTGTCATTGTACGAATTTCTGACAATTGTCGGGTGACCCGTATACTGGCTTGTTTCATTTATTTTGGTATGAATCATGACTTGGTTTTAATTTGATTTGACTTTATTTTATTGGTTTGGTTTAACATGGTTTGGTTTGGCTTGGACTTGGTTTGGTTTAGTTGGTTCCTTATGAGAGAGGTGTATGGTTTAGATTGAGTGGAGAGGAATGAATGGTGGAGATTGCTTGGGCTTGTTATATAAGCCACCTACCACTCTCTCTCTCCATTATTCATTTTCATTTTCCATCTTCATCTTCTTCTTCTTTCCTTCTTCACCAAGGAGGAGAGGCAAGTACACCTTGCCGAACCTTGAACAAATTTACTTTTGATTGTTCCATCTTCTTCCTTGCATGATTCTAAGCATGTTTAGAACTTGGAGTTTTTGATTTTACCGGGTGGATTCTTGTAGATCTAAGTTTATATTATTTTCGATTTTCTTGGGTTTTGATCTACCAAACTTACTTGTTTACAAAAACTAATTGTTCCATGTTGTAGATAATTTAATTTCATGCAGTTTTGGCTTTTGTTTTGCTTGATTTCGACTTCGGATGAGGAAGTTATGGTCAAAACAATTTTGGTCAAACTTCTATGTTCATCTGCAGCATGAGGCACATGTCGCAGTTGGCCGCATATGATGTCGCTGTTGAGCCGCATAAGCCGCATGTCACAGTTGACCGCATATGATGTCGCTGTTGAGCCGCATAAGCCGCATGTCGCAGTTGGCCGCATACGATGTCGCTGTTGAGCCGCATGAGGCACATGTCGCAGTTGGCCGCATATGATGTCGCTGTTGAGCCGCATAAGCCGCATGTCACAGTTGGCCGCATATGATGTCGCTGTTGAGCCGCATGAGGCACATGTCGCAGTTGGCCGCATATAATGTCGCTGTTGAGCCGCATGAGGCACATGTCGCAGTTGGCCGCATATGATGTCGTTGTTGAGCCGCATGAGCCGCATGTCGCAGTTGGCCGCATATGGTGTCGCAGAATAGGTCGCATAATGCATATTTTGACTATTTCTAACTGTTATATATATCCTAAATGACTGAATTATGGCTCAAATTTCTTCCAACTCCCAATATAAAAGTTGTAGAGTTTCTCCTTAGCTTCAAGAATATATATATTATATATATATATTATTATTTAATTGTACAAGTTTCTCTCCTTCTTGATAAATGACATGACCTGATAGTGACCCGCCGTGGTGCGCTCCCGACATGATAACTTAACCTGACAAATTTGACATGATAACTTGACATGATAATTCTTGATAGTGGCCCGCCGTGGCACACTCTTGACGTGATAAACCTGACATGATATACCTCGAATGCTGTTGCGACGGCTAACACGACTTGACAAGATTGAATAACTTGGACACCGTGGACGATTGTGCTTTTACAAATGAACCCGTCTTGTCTTGCATCATGTCTAGGACGGGGACCTCTGAGTACCACGGTCAGGGGTACCCACTAAAATCGACTAAGGTTAACAACTAGAATAATCCAGTATTCATGAAGAGATTTCCCAGCTACAGGCAATCCCGTTACCTGGGCGCGCTTGTGAATTTGTAGCCTGCCGACGAGTAGGGCACACTTCCAGCACACTGTTATGTGTTGCACCCTTATTGTACTAATATTCGCCTGGATAACCTGGATAGTCTGCAGGGCTTGTGGCTGTAGAATAATCTCACTGCATCTTGCTAGTAATTAGGCCTGTGATAACCCTAGTTAGTTAAAGTATCAAGCCGTACTTATTGCTTGGCCGTGAATGTTGGATAGAGTTTGATCAGTCTAGTCTTGTCTTGATCTTGTACTTGATTGTTACATGTCCTGATTTCTTACTTTATATTACCGATAAATGGTGGAAGAAACCAAGTTCTGTTCAGACGAAGGGTTACAACCCCGGTCCTTGTTTGGTTTACGGGTTGTAACCTGGTTATCTGAATAGTCCCATGGTTATCTCATCGTATATCACCTTTCCAGTCTAAGTCTTGTTTAGTTCCAGTTCCTAATTTTTTCCAGGATAATGATTGCAATGATTGTCACTCTAATGTATTGTACTCTGTATTGTCACTCCCTGTTTGTCACTCTCTGAGTGTCACTTAATGATTGTCACCTTTAGCAATAAATGATCAGAGACCAAGTTCTGTTCAGGCGAAGGGTTACAACCTCAGTCCTTGTTTGGTTTAAGGGTTGTAACCTGGCTTCCGGAATAGTACTTTCATCCTCTCTTCGTATATTGCCTAGCTCTAGTTATTTAATATGTTTTCTAGTTACTTTATCTCACCTGTTCATATGACTACTTGCTTTGCATAACTCTTACAAGATCGTTTGCTTAACAAGTCTACTTTTACTTGTGTTTACTAAATGCTTTACTTACTGCCTTCTTATGTTCGGGTTAAGTGCATTGGTACTGCACGAATCTCGATCCTCCTTTACTTATTGCTTTCTCTCCCCGTTGATTGCCTATGATTGCTGGTTTTAAGTACATTGTTCGGCCTCCTTTGTGGTACTTGCTATTTGGGGTCTGACCCCACTGGTTTTGCATGGCCAGGTTCTGATAGAAGAGCCCGAAGGATCTACCGTACCATCTACTCGACGGTGACCAGCTGGAGCACCTGAGTGCCTCAGTGGGTTTCTTCTTCATCCTCCCACTGATATGTAAATTTTTCTCTTGTAACGTTTAGTCCCGAGCACGTGTTTAGCTCGTGTTTTGGTATTTTCCTTGATATTGTAGCCTACGGGCATAAACATGATATGTATATTCTCGACTATAGCTAGTCCTTATCATGTACGACTAATATTCTAGCTAGTCATCAGTTCTGTGGTACTGGCTTCATGATCAGTCATGTATATATGGTTCGGGACGCCTTACTATTGTATGTATGATGATCGTACTCTTGCTCTTGTATAATTGCCTGTGATTGAGATACCTAGGATTGTTAAACCATAGGATTGACTGATGGCATGTAGAGTAACCCCCATGTCTTGACAGCTTATACGTGATTTCAGAGTATTAACGTACTTTGGGATTGCGTAGCTGGCTATGTCTGCCCCCGCTCTCCGGTATTCTGGTTCTGGGGCGTGACATCTGTTCAAAAGGAATGAACCAATTTTAAGATATAATCTAATAACCATACACGTCTTCCTGAAATCATGTTGCTAGAATTTTGCCACGCCAGTAAGCATAGCTGCCATAAACAATAGAGTCTGTAACTAAGGTATACACCCTATAATCATGTTATTTAAAATTCTTACCACGCCAACCGGTATGGCTGCAAGAGAATCTAAATTCCATAACTAGGATAGTATATCTAAAATAAGGCTCTATGTCCTTGCATGCTAGCCAATATGACTGCGATAAATTCTAACTCCACAAATACAGTAGACATTTACCTTTCTCACTGTCCTTATCAAGTATGTTATCAGGTTATACCCTAAATTCCAAAATTTATATATATATATATATATATACAAACTCAAAGTTAACAAATAATCATCAAAATTTAAAATTCAACAATGAATCCATCAAAATTAATTTCAATAACAAGGAGTAATGGTGAATCGAATGAGTAATGGGTGAATCAAATCAAGGAAAAAGATTTAAATCGAAGTTAAAATAAGATTCTCGAGGGTCGTCCCAGGAATCTCTCAAGAAACCCTAACAGTGATTGAGTATCCTCCCATTCTAACACTTTACTTCATATACTCTATGGCAGGCTCGTAGTAGTACAACTAAATCGTTGTACTACCACGATATCACACTAATGCTAATCTAGACCTGCATGGACCACTACTAAAAACGTGTCACGATCCGCACCCAGTGTAAGGGTACGAGAAGTGGGTACGTCCAGCCTACGCCGCAGTATCGACGGTAGAACGTTGTTCTAGGTCACAATCACAACTATCACAAAATGATATACTCTCCAAACGGAGGATAATCACAAGAGGATACAATCTCAATCACAAAACTAGAGGTAGATAATCAGCATGATAATATAGATATGAAATCCACAAGAGAAATACAACAAAATGAAAAGTCTCGGTGTTTTCAACACCATAAATAATGTCTCAGTACAATCATTTAATATTGGAGAGCGGGGGGCAGATGTCACTTCCCGTTCCCAGAATACGTATTCTAAATACAAGTACTGCTGGAATGTATTCATTTAATATTTATCATGTATTGTTTTGTATTTAAATTCCTTTAATTTTTGTTAATTAATTTTCTGCAATTTTATTTTTGCACTTTACTTTCTGCTTTTATACTCTGCTTTAGCTTTGCTATGGGTTCAGCTCAGATTGGTTTAATTATGTTGGTTCATCATGAACTGAAATAAACCCCCACCTACCACCACCCCATTTAAAGCCCCAAACCCTTTCTCTCTCTTCATTACTTCTTCTTCTCATTACTCTTCTTCTTCCTCATAACTCTCCCACCAACCTAAGAGAGCAAGGCAAGTGCCAACTTGCATCTTGATGGATCCCTATTTTTATTGTTCCGTTATCTTCCCTATTTGATTCTAAGTCTCTTTAGTACTTAGCATTTTCAATTTCCATGGCTTATTTGTTGTAGATCTAAGTTTGATACATTTTCGATTTTTCTTGGTTTTGATCTCTAAAACTTGGTTATTTTCGAAAACTAATAGTTCTATGTTGTAGATAATTCAATTTCATTCAGTTTTGGCTTTTGTTTCGCTTGATTTCGACTTCGGATGAGGAAGTTATGGCCATAGCAAGTTTTTAGGACTTTCATGGCTGAACTGGCTGTTTGGGGACGATGAACCCCATGCGCCGGGAACCCCATGCGCCCGGGAGGCCATGCGCCGTGAAGTCCCGGCAACGCATTCTTTGACTCCGAGCGTGTCATGCACGTAGGTTCCTTACGCGCATGTACTGAAGACGCAACGTGAGTATCCCATGCGCCGATTGTGCAGGAATCACAGCCGCATTCCCACAGCGCATGGATTATTTATTTTCCAATCTCATTCCTCAGGCGCATGGATTAGCATTCCCACAGCACATGGATTATTTATTTCCCAATCTCATTCCTCAGGCGCATGAGATTATTTATTTCCCAATCTCATTCCTCAGGCGCATGAGATTATTTATTTCCCAACCTCATTCCTCAGCGCATGGATTATTTATTTCCCAATCTCATTTCTCAGGCGCATGAGATTATTTATTTTCCAATCATTTCCCTCAGGCGCATGATATTATTTATTTTCCAATCTCATTCCTCAGGCGCATGAGATTATTTATTTCCCAATCTCATTCCTCAGGCGCATGAGATTATTTATTTTCCAACCTCATTCCTCAGCGCATGGATTATTTATTTCCCAATCTCATTTCTCAGGCGCATGAGATTATTTATTTCCCAATCATTTCCCTCAGACGCATGATATTATTTATTTCCCAATCTCATTCCTCAGGCGCATGAGATTATTTATTTTCCAATCTCATTCCTCAGGCGCATGAGATTATTTATTTTCCAATCTCATTCCTCAGGCGCATGAGATTATTTATTTCCCAACCTCATTCCTCAGCGCATGGATTATTTATTTTTCAATCTTATTTCTCAGGCGCATGAGATTATTTATTTTCCAATCATTTCCCTCAGGCGCATGATATTATTTATTTCCCAACCTTTCCCATAACGCATGAGATTATTTATTTCCCAATCATTATTTATTTCCCAATCATTTTCCTCAGGCGCATGATATTATTTATTTCCCAACCTTTCCCACAGCGCATGAGATTATTTATTTCCCAATCATTATTTATTCCCCAATTTTTATTTCCCGAATGTGGCATTAATTAACATTGATTGTTATCTTGATTTATTATTGATCATGCGTTCCTAGATGGAACTAAGAGACTGGCTAGTCGTCTTATTGAATTAAATGGAATAAGACACGTTCATATTAAGTATGAACTACTATAATCGATTGGCCGATTCTCGAATATTGACATACAGGCACACATGCAGACTTCAATTTATTTATTTATTTATTTTACTATAAAAGAAGCATGTGTACTTTATGGTCAAGGTATGATTGTTCCGTGGTTAGTTTGGATTGTTGCATTACGCTATGTAAGACCTACAACCTAACCGTACGGACATCGTTGTAGAGTTGTGCATATCGTACCCTGTACGAAAGTACTCATTCCGAATGACCATTATCCACGGCATGGGATTTCACTCAACGTAGAGACTATTAAGTTAAATAAAAATAATGATTGCATGGAGAGAATGGATTCCCGAGTTCTTACATGGCAGCCCTCTTGGAACTAGTAGTACCCGACAGGCCGACTGGTCCCCACAGATACTGTAAACCTGCCACACGGGCATGGAGCGGTATCTGGTAATACTATTTATTGTATATTGTATATTGATGACGGACGTCCCGCTGGGACTCGTCTAATTCATGATTGGCGCAATTGATTGATTGGATCGACTAGCCATGCTTGTCCATAGTAAGAACTGAGAAATCTTTATTGCATAATTCCAGGGTAACTTGGGACTCACAGTAGTAAGCCGTAGGAGTTGGATGGCCGTTTAAGTTGATTTGTTTGTGTACTGTACCTACTCTGTTATCTAACTGAGATGATCAGAACATCAGGACATGACGGGCCAACTTCTGTCCTTGTTTGGTTGGGAGGTTGGTTCGAAGTGTCGTGATGTTATGTGAATCCCAGTAGCAAGCAGAGGTCTATTATTATATTCTCTTATTTACTGGTTTAATGTCTCATATCGTGCTTCCTTGCGGTATTTGCTATTAGAGGTCTAACCTCTCTGGTTTTGCATGGCCAGATTTAGAGCCGGTTCCCGAGGACTCAGCTTACTTCTACCTCCAAGATGGTCAATACTAGAGGAATGATCGCAGGAGGACTCGAGTGGGTTCCCTAACTTCACCACTCGTTTTGTTATTTACTTTATACTTAGTCGTTTGGCACCGACATGTTAGTCGGATTGTCTTGTACTTACTTTTACATAATTATAATTAAGTCAGACTGCAGCTGATAACAATTGTGTATACTTGCTATATCATCTGGCTATGTTTTGTAAAGCCAGATCTCGAGAACATTTTGACTGAGCGTTTGGGATGCCTTACTGCTTTATCTTACATGTTCTCTGTTTCTGTTTCCTTGTTCGAATGATTGAGACAATAGATGTGAAGTGACTATAGCGAGACTTTCATTTAGTATGCACCCCCTTGTCTTCTAGACAGCATTGATCGTATTATACGGTATTCATCTACCCGTAATACGTAGCTGGCTGAGTCATTCCCCCGCTCTCCAGTATTCTGGTTCTGGGACGTGACAAGGTTTTAGTGGTGGCCCATGCAGGTCTGATTTCAGACTTGTGGGGTGTTTTGATTTATAGGATGTCTCAATCACACGTGTTCCCCCTTGATCTCATGATTCATTATTCTCAACCCTTGCTTGACATTCCGGTATCCTTTGACTTCATTGATCCTTCATGTCCGGTCGTTTGATTGTTCTCTTGTCCCTTTTCTTAGGGGCACTTCGTCCGCATCGGTCAGAGCTGGACAACAGCAGGAGCAACATGGACAACCTGACCCTGTTGGTCAGCAACAAGGGCCAGTCTCGCCTCAGGAGGCTGCCCAGGAAGAAGTGATAGTGGAAGCAGCAGCTGGATCGCAGTATCCGGATGTTCCACCACCACCAACAGTTCCACCTACCCAAGTGGACACACCAGCCCTTCTGAAGATCATGAGAGGAATGATGGCTACTCAGCAACATCAGATGTTGGTCCAGCAGCGCATGCACACTCAGCTACAAGAGCAGAATGTATTGCTTAACCAAGGATTGCAGACGGCATTGGAAAGAGGAGTGAGGACTGATTCAGGAGCATCAGCCAGATTTTGTAAGTACAATCCCCGCCGTTTTGAGGGCACGGAGGATGCCATCTCAGCAGATGCATGGCTTAAAGATATGGAGACTATTCTGACAGCAGCGAAGGTGCCGGCAGAAGAACGTGTGGATCTAGTAAAGTTGTTACTTCAGGATCTCGCACATGATTGGTGGGAATCAGAGGAAGTGGGCATCAGGCGTCCTGTGGCTTGGGACGATTTCACAGCAAGATTCAAGACCAAGTACTATGGGGTTGTGGCACAGTTTGAGCTACAACAGAAGTTTATCAACCTCAGGCAGGCCGGCAAGACTGTAGATGCTTATGCAGCGGAGTTCTGCAGATTGAGTAGGTTCGCCCCAGAGATGGTAGCAACAGAGCGCCAGAGGGCCATGAGGTTTCAGCAAGGGTTTCACCTTGAACTCTTGCAATTGATAGAGGGGCACAATTATCAGACTTTTGACGAAGTATTAACGGCAACTCGAAGGCATGAGATCACTATTCAGAGGCTTGCGGTGAGGACTGGGGGTCAGAAGAGATCCCATAGTTAGATTGAAGGAGGAGGGAGAGCGGCGCCCCGAACAACAGCACCATCCACTGGCATTCGTATCCACGATATGGCGATACGAGGACCAGCACCACCACCCAGGCAACAGCAACAGCAACAGAGGAAGAACCTGCAACCCCCGGCGGGCTGTACTTATTGTGGGAAGATGGGACACACTAGAGATGTGTGTCGGACATTGAATGGACTGTGTCTGATATATGAAAATCCAGATCATCAGGTTACCACATGTCCCATGAATTCGAGGGCAGGAGGACCAGGGCAGCAGTTTCTTGCTCTGCCAGCACCAGGGACAGGCCAGTATCGAGGACCAGCAGTGGCAGTAAGGCCGTTGGCACAGCGTCCATTAGTACCGCAGGTTCAGATGTTTCGGCAGCAGGGACCGCCGATGCAGCAACACCAGCATAGACCACCCCAGCATCATCAAGGAAGGGGCAAGCAACAGCAGCAGGCTAGGCCGCAGCATGAAAATCGGCAAGGAGGTCGAGGGCAAGCATTCACTTTGTCCTTGGAAGAGGCATTGGCATCGGGAGATGTTATGGCAGGTAACATTCTCGTCGCCTCATATCCCGCAGTAGCATTGTTTGATTCGGGAGCATCCCATTCATTTATATCTGCACGATTTGCGACACAACTAGGAATGGAGTTCGAGGCATTGCCAGGGAGGTTGAATATACTCACTGGTAATGGACTCGTAGGAGTTAGTCGAGTTATTCTAGCATGTAGCATTGTAGTTTGCGGGCATTCCTTACCCGCCCGGTTGATAGAATTTCCTGTTGGAAATTTCGACGTTATCTTAGGCATGGACTGGCTGAAAGACAGTCATGTGACAATAGATTGTCGTAGAGGGAGTGTATCTTTTGATATTCCAGGCATGAAGCGGTTCACCTTAGTCAGATCAGAGGCAACTCAGCAAGAGCCGGGAGTAGTAACGGCAATGGAAGAAGTTCAGATTCCGAAGGTAGTTGAAGAATTTCTAGACGTATTTCCTGAAGAACTTCCAGGTCTGCCACCAGTTAGAGATATTGAGTTCAGCATAGAATTGGCACCTGGAACTAAACCGATATCAGATCGAGTTTACAGAATGGCGGATTCAGAGCAGGCCAAGGTATATCAGTACATAAAGGAACTGAAGGAGAAGAAGTTCATCCAAGCTAGCATATAACCATGGGCAGCACCAGTGGTACTTGTGGGAAAGAAGGATGGATCATCCAGATTGTGCATCGATTACAGGAAGCTTAACGCGGCAACAGTGAAGAACAAGTACCCACTACCCAGGATCGACGACTTATTTGATCAGTTGAGCAAAGCTAGAGTTTTCTCTAAGATAGATCTTTGTTCAGGGTATCATCGAGTGAGGGTTCGGAAGGAGGACATTCCCAAGACAGCATTCAGGTCGAAGTATGGGCATTATGAATTCTTAGTAATGCCGTTTGGTTTGACCAATGCTCCAGCAATATTTATGGATTTGATGAACCGCATCTTTATGCCATACTTAGATCAGTTTGTCGTTGTGTTTCTTGACGACATTCTCGTATACTCTGCCAGTGAAGAGGAGCATGAAGATCACCTCCGGAAGGTGTTACAGGTTCTGAGAGAGAACCAGTTGTATGCCAAGCTCAGCAAATGTGAGTTCTGGACGGATCACATTTCATTTTTGGGTCATATCATATCAGGAGCTGGAGTAGCAGTGGATCCCAAGAAGGTGGAAGCAGTAGAAAGTTGGCCAATACCCAAGACCGTAGCAGATGTACGGAGTTTCTTGGGATTGGCAGGATATTACAGAAGGTTTGTATCAGACTTTGCGAGACTTTCAGCACCCATGACCCGATTGACACGGAAGGATGTACCATTCGTCTAGTCGGCAGAATGCCAGGCATCATTTGAGAATCTGAAGCAGAAGTTGATATCAGCGCCTATTCTTACATTGCCAGTTGGACCCGGAGGATTTACCGTTTATTGTGATGCGTCAGGTAAAGGACTTGGATGTGTCCTCATGCAGCATGGAAAGGTGATAGCATACGCATCTAGGCAACTTCGAGACCACGAGAAGAATTACCCAACTCATGACTTGGAGTTGGCAGCAGTAGTATTTGCTTTGAAGCTATGGAGGCATTACTTATATGGTGATCGAGTAGACATGTACTCGGACCACAAAAGTCTGAAGTACATCTTTACTCAGAAGGAGCTGAACATGAGGCAGAGAAGATGGTTAGAGCTGATCATGGATTACGACGTTGAGCTTCGGTATCATCCAGGCAAGGCTAATGTGGTAGCAGACGCTCTCAGCAGAAGAGGCGGCGCATTCATGTTGACAACACAGAGACATATCTTAGAAGACCTTCAGGAGATGGGCATCGAAGTTATACTTCCTAGTGATGTAGGAGTTCTAACAAGTCTGCAAGTTCAATCCGACTTAGTAGACAGGATCAAGGCAGCTCAGGCATAGGACCCAAGGATTCAGAAGCTTAGGGCAGAATGTGAGTTAGGACTCAGGAAGGAGATGAGAATTCATGAAGATGGTACACTTAGGTTTGGATCACGTCTATGTGTGCCTAGTGGAGATATCAGACAGGAGGTTATGGCAGAAGCTCACAGTTCTCAGTATTCTATTCACCCTGGAGGGACCAAGATGTACCAAGATATCAAGCAGCACTTCTGGTGGAACGGGATGAAGAGGGAGATAGCTAGATTCGTTTCCCGTTGCTTGGTATGTCAGCAAGTGAAGGCAGAACAGCAGAGGCCAGCTGGGTTATTGCAACCGCTTCCTATCCCAGAATGGAAGTGGGAACACATCACAATGGACTTTGTGACCGGTTTACCGAGATCACCAAGTGGTAAAGATGCTATTTGGGTGATAGTAGATCGGCTTACAAAGGTGGCACACTTTCTTCCTTTCAGAGTAGGACAATCTACAGAAAAGTTGGCAGAGTTGTACATGCAACAGATAGTCAGGTAGCATGGAGTCACTGTCAGCATTGTGTCAGACCGAGATACCCGTTTCACATCACATTTCTAGAAGAGCTTACATCATAGTCTGGGCACCAAGTTAAGATTTAGTACGGCTTACCATCTACAGACGGACGGACAATCAGAAAGGACAATTCAGACTTTGGAAGATATGTTGCGAGCTTGCACCCTAGATTTTGGGGGATCTTGGGAGAGCCACCTGCACTTAGTTGAGTTTTCTTATAACAACAGTTATCAAGCCAGTATCCAGATGGCGCCATTTGAAGCACTATATGGTAAGAAGTATAGGTCGCCACTAGCATGGGATGATATCGAGGAGAGGAAGATGTTAGGCCCGGAAATGATTGTTCAGACAGTGGAAGTGATTAAAGGAATTAGAGAGCGACTTCGAGTTGCGCAGGATCGGCATCGACATTGGGCGGACCAGCACCGTAGGCCGCTAGAGTTTTCTGTTGGGGACCACGTGTTCTTGCAGATCTCACCTACCCGTGGGGTCATTAGATTTGGCGTTCGCGGGAAGTTGAGTCCGCGGTACGTGGGCCCATTTGTTATTCTTGATAGGATAGGCGATGTTGCTTATCGTTTATCCCTTCCACCTTCGTTACGAGAGGTGCATGACGTATTTCATGTATCTCAGTTGCGAAGGTATGTATCGGACCCAAGCCATATCCTTGATCATTCTGAGCTGGTTGTTGGTACCAACCTGTCTTACGAGGAACAGCCTGTGTCTATTTTGGACCGAAGAGAGAAGGTACTCAAGAACCGAACAATTAACCTTGTCCGGGTTGCTTGGGGTCATCACTCTTTAGGAGAGTCAACGTGGGAACGTGAGGATGATATCCGATCACGGTATCCGCACCTGTTTGACTCACAAGGTATATTTCCTTCTGTATACCTTGATTGTCTTAACTCCTCGTGCTTGTCACCTTATAAGTAGAATTGCTTGCTATCGTAGAATGTTCAACATAGATATGTTACTTGTTATTATCATTGTAGAATGATTGCTTACTCAATTGTTTATACTTAGATTAGTTCAGCTTCGATATTTCTATCATGCTTGGATCTGAAATTCCGAGGACGAAATTTTTCTAAGGAGGGTAGAGATGTCACTTCCCGTTCCCAGAATACGTATTCTAAATACAAGTACTGCTGGAATGTATTTATTTAATATTTATCATGTATTGTTTTGTATTTAAATTCCTTTAATTTTTGTTAATTAATTTCCTGCAATTTTATTTCTGCACTTTACTTTCTGCTTTTATACTCTGCTTTAGCTTTGCTATGGGTTCGGCTCAGATTGGTTTAATTATGTTGGTTCATCATGAACCGAAATAAACCCCCACCTACCACCACCCCATTTAAAGCCCCAAACCCTTTCTCTCTCTTCATTACTTCTTCTTCTCATTACTCTTCTTCTTCCTCATAACTCTCCCACCAACCTAAGAGAGCAAGGCAAGTGCCAACTTGCTTCTTGATGGATCCCTATTTTTATTGTTCCATCATCTTCCCTATTTGATTCTAAGTCTCTTTAGTACTTAGCATTTTTAATTTTCATGGCTTATTTGTTGTAGATCTAAGTTTGATACATTTTCGGTTTTTCTTGGTTTTGATCTCTAAAACTTGGTTATTTTCGAAAACTAATAGTTCTATGTTGTAGAGAATTCAATTTCATTCAGTTTTGGCTTTTGTTTCGCTTGATTTCGACTTCGGATGAGGAAGTTATGGCCATAGCAAGTTTTTAGGACTTTCATGGCTGAACTGGCTGTTTGGGGACGATGAACCCCATGCGCCGGGAACCCCATGCGCCCGGGAGGCCATGCGCCGGAAGGCCATGCGCCGTGAAGTCCCGGCAACGCATTCTTTGACTCCGAGCGTGTCATGCACGTAGGTTCCTTACGCGCATGTACTGAAGACACAACGTGAGTATCCCATGCGCCGATTGTGCAGGAATCACAGCCGCATTCCCACAGCGCATGGATTATTTATTTTCCAATCTCATTCCTCAGGCGCATGGATTAGCATTCCCACAGTGCATGGATTATTTATTTTCTAATCTCATTCCTCAGGCGCATGAGATTATTTATTTCCCAATCTCATTCCTCAGGCGCATGAGATTATTTATTTCCCAACCTCATTCCTCAGCGCATGGATTATTTATTTCCCGGCGCATGAGATTATTTATTTCCCAATCATTTCCCTCAGGCGCATGATATTATTTATTTCCCAATCTCATTCCTCAGGCGCATGAGATTATTTATTTCCCAATCTCATTCCTCAGGCGCATGAGATTATTTATTTTCCAATCTCATTCCTCAGGCGCATGAGATTATTTATTTTCCAACCTCATTCCTCAGCGCATGGATTATTTATTTTCCAATCTCATTTCTCAGGCGCATGAGATTATTTATTTTCCAATCATTTCCCTCAGGCGCATGATATTATTTATTTCCCAATCTCATTCCTCAGGCGCATGAGATTATTTATTTCCCAATCTCATTCCTCAGGCGCATGAGATTATTTATTTCTCAATCTCATTCCTCAGGCGCATGAGATTATTTATTTCCCAACCTCATTCCTCAGCGCATGGATTATTTATTTCCCAATCTCATTTCTCAGGCGCATGAGATTATTTATTTCCCAATCATTTCCCTCAGGCGCATGATATTATTTATTTCCCAACCTTTCCCACAACGCATGAGATTATTTATTTCCCAATCATTATTTATTTCCTAATCATTTTCCTCAGGCGCATGATATTATTTATTTCCCAACCTTTCCCACAGCGCATGAGATTATTTATTTCCCAATCATTATTTATTCCCTAATTTTTATTTCCCGAATGTGGCATTAATTAACATTGATTGTTATCTTGATTTATTATTGATCATGCGTTCCTAGATGGAACTAAGAGACTGGCTAGTCGTCTTATTGAATTAAATGGAATAAGACACGTTCATATTAAGTATGAACTACTATAATCGATTGGCCGATTCCCGAATATTGACATACAGGCACACATGCAGATTTTAATTTATTTATTTATTTATTTTACTATAAAAGAAGCATGTGTACTTTATGGTCAAGGCATGATTGTTCCGTGGTTAGTTTGGATTGTTGCATTACGCTATGTAAGACCTACAACCTAACCGCACGGGCATCGTTGTAGAGTTGTGCATATCGTACCATGTACGAAAGTACTCATTCCGAATGACCATGATCCACGGTATGGGATTTCACTCAACGTAGAGACTATTAAGTTAAATAAAAATAATGATTGCATGGAGAGAATGGATTCCCGAGTTCTTACATGGCAGCCCTCTTGGGACTAGTAGTACCCGACAGGCCGGCTGGTCCCCACAGATACTGCAAACCTGCCACACGGGCATGGAGCGGTATCTGGTAATACTATTTATTGTATATTGTATATTGATGACGGGCGTCCCGCTGGGACTCGTCTAATTTATGATTGGCGCAATTGATTGATTGGATCGACTAGCTTTGCTTGTCCATAGTAAGAACTGAGAAATCTTTATTGCATAATTCCAGGGTAACTTGGGACTCACAGTAGTAAGCCGTAGGAGTTGGATGGCCGTTTAAGTTAATTTGTTTGTGTACTGTACCTACTCTGTTATCTAACTGAGATGATCAGAACATCAGGACATGACGGGCCAACTTCTGTCCTTGTTTGGTTGGGAGGTTGGTTCGAAGTGTCGCGATGTTATGTGAATCCCAGTAGCAAGCAGAGGTCTATTATTATATTCTCTTATTTACTGGTTTAATGTCTCATATCGTGCTTCATTGCGGTACTTGCTATTAGAGGTCTAACCTCTCTGGTTTTGCATGGCCAGATTTAGAGCCGGTTCCCGAGGACTCAGCTTACTTTTACCTCCAAGATGGTCAATACTAGAGGAATGATCGCAGGAGGACTCGAGTGGGTTCCCTAACTTCACCACTCGTTTTGTTATTTACTTTATACTTAGTCGTTTGGCACCGACATGTTAGTCGGATTGTCTTGTACTTACTTTTACATAATTATAATTAAGTCAGACTGCAGCTGATAACAATTGTGTATACTTGCTATATCATCTGGCTATGTTTTGTAAAGCCATATCTCGAGAACATTTTGACTGAGCGTTTGGGACGCCTTACTGCTTTGTCTTACATGTTCTCTATTTCTGTTTCCTTGTTCGAATGATTGAGACAATAGATGTGAAGTGACCATAGCGAGACTTTCATGTAGTATGCACCCCCTTGTCTTTTAGACAGCATTGATCGTATTATACGGTATTCATCTACCCGTAATACGTAGCTGGCTGAGTCATTCTCCCGCTCTCCAGTATTCTGGTTCTGGGGCGTGACAGCAGACATAGCCAGCTATGTATAATGAAATGGAATCCACGTCACTATACGGTCACGGCTGTCTAGATATATGAGGGTTTAACTACAATCCATCAGTCTCCTATGGTCCAGAACAAGCCTATTGTCTCAATCACAAGCGAGTAGTAACAGTCACAAGATATTAGAGCATCAATATACAATAGTAAGGCGTCCCATACATTACATATTGGATGATCATGAAGCTAGTCATACAAAATGTCAGGACTAGCAAGAATTTTAGTCAATACATGATCAACCCTAGGATTTGTCAATCATGTTACAGCCCGTAGGCAAGACAGTAAATAAAGGTGCAATACGAGCTAACATGTGCTCGCCGGCTAAACGCCTCAAAAGAATAATTTTACAAATAGAGTGGGAGGACAAAAGAAACCCACTCGTTGTCCTGGTTACGCCTGGTGGTCACCATCAGGCTGGAAGACAGGTGGATCCTCTGTTGCTGCTCCGATATCTGGCCACACAAAACCAGCTGGGTCAGACCCCAGAAAGAGCAAGTGCCACAAAGGAGGCTTTACTTAGGAACTAAAACCAGCATATCACAAATAAATAGTTAAGGTAATTAAATATAGTGATAATAGCTGAGATAACAATAATATATTGAACACGGAGAAACCATTCAAGTAGCCAGACTGCAACCATTAAACCAAACAAGGACCGGGGTTGCAATCTTTCGCCTGAATAGAAACCCGCCTCAGTTACTATTGATAAGGTAACAAGACAATAAATGAAGAGAGGACACAGAACTGCTCTGGAAGCCAGGTTACAACCCTTAAACCAAACAAGGACCGGGGTTGTAACCCTTCGCCTGAACAGAACTGGACCCCTGATCTTTATTGTTAAGGCGGGCACAATAAGCAGGACGATATATGATAAGATAACCATGGAACTATTCAGATAGCCAAGTTACAAACCTTAAACCAAACAAGGACCGGGGTTGTAACCCTTCATCTGAACAGAACTTGGTATCCCATCATTTATCGATACAAGAATTCATGTCCTGATACAATCTTGTACAGGATCAGGATAAGACTAAGCTGGAATAAACTTCATCCAATCAATCACGGCTAATCAAGAGTACGGCTTGATACTTTAACTAACTAGGGTTATCACAAGCCTAGTTACTAGCAAGATGCAATGAGATTATCCCAACAGCCACAAGCCCTGCAGACCATCCGGTTACCCAGGTCGAATGTCCATTTAGGAAGAATGCAACACATGACTGTGTGCTGGAAATGTGCCCTACTCGTCGGTAGGCTACAAGTCCACTGAATGCGCCCAGGTAACGGGATTGCCTGTAGCTGGAAATCTCTTCATGACTACTGAATCATTCTAGTTAATTAGCCTTAGTCAATTTCAGTAGGTACCCCTGACCGTGGTACTCAGGGGTCCCCATCCTAGACATGATGCAAGACAGTACCAGTTTATTTGTACAAACACAATCGCCCACGGTGTCCAAGTCTTTCATACTTGTCATGTCAGGCTGGCTGTCGTAACAGCATGCCGAGATATATCATGTCAGTTTACTTGTCAAGAGTGCGCCACAGCGGCCACTATCGTGTTCTATTCTTGCATTATCATAAATGAGAAAGATTGTATAAAATAACTAAATACATATTCTTGCTGCTAAGGAAAAGATCTACAACTTCTACGTTGGGAGTTGGAAGAAATTCGAGCAACAATTTGGTCAATTAGGACATATAACAGTTAGAAATAGTCGAAATATGCATTATGCGGCCTATTCTGCGACATGCATGCAACTGCGACACCATATGCGCCTACTGCGACATGATATGCGCCTATCGCGACATGTGCCTCATGTGGCTCAACTGCGACATGATATGCGCCTACCGCGACATGCGCCTCATGTGGCTCAACTGCGACATGATATGCGCCTACCGCGACATGCGCCTCATTGCAACATGCGCCTTCTGCGACATGCGCCTTCTGCGACATGAGATGCGGCTACCGCGACATGCGCTTCATTGCAACATGCGCCTTCTGCGACATGCGCCTTCTGCGACATGAGATGCGGCTACCGCGACATGCACTTCATTGCAACATGCGCCTTCTGCGACATAAGATGCGGCTACCGCGACATGCGCTTCATTGCAACATGTGCCTTCTGCGACATGCGCCTTCTGCGACATGAGATGCGGCTACCGCGACATGCGCTTCATTGCAACATGTGCCTTCTGCGACATGCGCCTTCTGCGACATGCTGATGCGGCTACCGCGACATGCGCTTCATTGCAACATGCGCCTTCTGCGACATGAGATGCGGCTACCGCGACATGCGCTTCATTGCAACATGCGCCTTCTGCGACATGCGCCTTCTGCGACATGAGATGCGGTTACCGCGACATGCGCTTCATTGCAACATGCGCCTTCTGCGACATGCGCCTTCTGCGACATGCTGATTATGCTGCAGATGAACCTAGAAATGACCAGAAATTGTTTTGGCCATAACTTCCTCATCCGAAGCCGAAATCAAGTGAAACAAAAGCCAAAACTGCATGAAATTGAATTCTCTACAACATAGAAACACTAGTTTTTGAAAATAACCAAGTTTTAAAGATCAAAACCAAGAAAAACCGAAAAGTTTACAAACTTAGATCTACAAGAATCCATCCATCAAATCCAAAAATGTCAAGTTCTAAAGAGGCTTAGAATCAAGTTAGGAAGAGAATGGAACAATAAAACTTGAGATCCATCATGAAGCAAGTTTGCACTTGCCTAAGCTCTCTCTCTCTTACTCCTGGTGGTTGTAGAAGTAAATGTGGAGAAGAAGAAGAATAATGAAGAGAGAGAAAGAGAAGGGGTTAATAAATGGGGATGGTGGTGGTAGGTGGGGATTTTCTTTTGGTTCATGATGAACCCAAAAGCAAACCAAACCAAGCTAAGCCGAACCAAGCTAAGCCACAACCAATGACATGCCAAAATAACCATGCAGAAAAATACGAAATACGAGTCAAGAATACGTACACGTATACCAAGATACGTAATACGAACCACAGGTATTACAACAACCTTCATATCCCCCCACCACCACTTCGCGTATCACAAAGGAGAAGGACGTGGGGTGTCAACAAGAGCGACGGTACCCGAGTGAAAAAAAATCTTCATGATGAATCTCTTCGTCCAGCGTTGTCCCGTGGAGGCATCGAAGAGCGCGATGGTGCCCGAGTGGCGGCATGTGGTTAGGGCTTCCGGGAGCCAGATGAAGATGTTGGGGACTACGAGGTTACGACCATGGCGGTGAGGCCGAAGACGGGAGAGGGACTGGCACCGTGGGCCAGAGACGAGAGGGTGCCAATGGAGGTGGCGGAGAAGGATCAGCTCAAGAGGAAGGCAGTGGCATACCGGGAGGCGCTGGCTGGAAGTAGGTGGGGAGGGGAGGTGGAGCTGGTGGAGAGCACAAGTGTTGGTGTGTGTGTGTGTGAGAGAGAGAGAGAATTTAGAGAATCATGATTGGAGGAGGGGGAGGCAAACAGTGTAAAAGGAAAAAAAATTACTCGAAACATTCAAGTTATTGTTTATTCTATAAAAGATATAGTTTTTAAAAATTTTAAATTGAGCATAAAATCGCACTAATTTAGAGTGTAAGTTTGATTGACGCACTAATTTAGGACGTAAATTGTTAGTAATTTTTTAAAATAAAATCTTCCGTTTAATTTGGCTAATCCCGACTAGTTAAATGATATAAATAGAATTAACAACTGACGCCCTAAAATAGGGTGCAAGTTTGATTTCTATGCCCAAATATTGGGCGTAAGTTAGAAAAAAATTTGAAAAATAAAAATCGAAATATGTAAGAAGAAAAAAAGAAGAAGAAAGTTTAGAAAAGAAGGAAGAAAATATGGGAAAAAACCCCCTAGAAAATGAGAGGAAAAAAATAATTGTAAGAATATAAAAAATCCAAAACATAACCCTTGAAAAAACAAATCATTTTCTACGTAAAACATGATGCCTAAAACGAACAAAAATTTATATATATATATATATATATATATATATATATAACAAATTATGCAAATGACGTCTAGCCTAGTGGTTAAGAGAGATGCATGCGGCCCAAGTGGTCGGGAGTTCAAGCCCCAGTGGAGGCGAGTTCACCATAAGTACCCATTGCTTCAAAAATATATATATATATAACAAATTATAGAACTAAAAAAAATTAAAATAATGAAAAAAAAAACCTTGGAAAATAAGAAAAAAAATATAATTGTAAGAAATATAAAAATCCAAAACATAACCCTTGAAAATAAATCAAAAATTAGAAAAATAAAGAATAAATAAAAACTTACGTCCTAAATTAGTACTTCATTCAAACTTACGTCCTAAATTAGCACGATCTTATGCTCAATTTAAAAAATTTATAAACTATATACATTTTATATTATAAACAATAACTTAAAATACTTTTAGTGTAATTTTTTGAAGGAAAAAAATGTTGTTTAAACTTCTTCTTCTTACTTTCTGAAAACCACGATTCCGAGGGCTGAATTTGGGAAAAAATACTGAGTGGTAGCTGCCCAACAACTTTTCGGTGGATTTTTGCTTCTAAAAAAAAAAAGTGTAACGAAACAGATCCTTAGTTTTATCTCTTAGTTCTCTCTCAAGTACAATTTTTTATAATGACCGTCCTTTACGGACCGAGAGGAGGACCGTGTGTCAGCTGACAGGCCCCCCATTGGACGGGTGTAGGTAAAAAACCCTTGGAAAATAAAGAAAAAAAAAATAATTGTAAGAAATATAAAAATCCAAAACATAACCCTTGAAAATAAATCAAAAATTAGAAAAATAAAGAAAAAATGAAAACCTAACAAAGAAAGAATAAACTGGAAATAATAAATGAAGCCTAAAACCAAAAATAAAAATAAAATTAGGACGTAAAAATCAAACTTTTGCCCTTTTTTTAGGACGTAAGTTGCTATTTCTGTTTTCTGCAATTAAACAAACTAAACGGAAGAAAATTTTAACAAACTAAGCGGAAGAAATTTTTAAAAAACATTATTAACAACTTACGTCCTAAATATGCTCAGTTTAAAAATTTTATAAACTATATACATTTTATATAATAAACAATAACTTAAATACTTTTAGTGTAATTTTCTGAAGGAAAAAAATGTTGTTTTGAAAACAATTTTTTCTTACTTTCTGAAAACCACGGTTTAGAGGGCTGAATTTGGAAAAAAATAAATAAACTGAGTGGTGGCTGCCCAACAACTTTTCGATGGTTTTTTGCTTTTAAACTCAAAAAAAAGAGAAAATTTGAGTGGCACCCCACTTTGTTTACCTAAATTTAAGGTGCACCCCACTGCTTTACACTATTGTAATTCACCCCCCACTTTTGACGGTGGACGGTCAACTGAGTTGACCCATTTTTTTGACAAAAATACCCCCATATGTTGTCTTCTTTCCCGCATCACCCGTGCCCCCCTGTCGTCTCCAGCTGGGGATCGTCGCCCCCCTCCGGCCGTCACCCGCTGTTGCCGCTGAGCTGCATCCCCCCCCCTTGCCGCCGCCGCTGCAGCGCTGCCCCCCACCCCACGCGCTCGTCTCCCCGACCCGCCGCCGCTGCCAGCAGCACTCCCCCTCCCCACGCAGTCGCAGTGCTGCCCCCGCCTCCACACGCGCTCGCACCCCCCCCCCCCCACCTCGCCGCCGCTGCCGCAACGCTGCCCCACTCCCGCGCGGCCGATCGCTGCTGCTGCTGTGTGGGAGGTGTGGGAGGCGCGAGGGGAGCGGGGCAGCGGGGCAGCGTCGTGGGCAGTGGGGGGGGGGGGGGGGGAGGAGGGGGGGACGGGTGCGGCGGAGGAGCGGGGGTTGGTGGTGGTAGTGGTGATGGTGAAGGTGGTGATGGTGAAGGTGAAGGTGAAGGTGGTGATGGTGAAGGTGGTAGTGGTGGTGTTGGTGAAGGTGGTGGAGATGATGGTGGTGATGGTGGTGGTGGTGGCAGCGGCAGAGGGCTGTGGGAGGGGGAGGACGAGCACGGCGGTGGTAGGCGGATGGTTTTCTGCTATGGGGGTATTTTTGTCAAAAAAAATAGGTCAACTCAGTTGACCGTCGAATATAGGCGGAATCCGTCAAAAGTGGAGGGTGAATTACAAATAGTGTAAAGCAGTGGAGTGCACCTTAAATTTGGATAAACAAAGTGGAGTGCTACTCAAATTTTCTCAGAAAAAAAAAAAGTAACAAAACAGATCCCTAGTTTTCTCTCTTAGTTCTCTAAGTACAATATTTTATAATAATCGCCCTTTACGGACCGATTGGAGGACCGTGTCTTAGCTGACAGGCCCTCTCTCTCTCTCTCTCTCTCTCTCTCTCTCCTTCCTTAGTCCTTATAATCCACCAAGTCATCAGTATACTTTTCCCAGTATATATTCCTTAATGACTTGCTTACTCTAAAGTAAAGTCATTATCATAAAAGCATAGTTAGGCCATCTAGATGGTCGCATGCATCGGCTATGTTGATTCTTCATACAATTCGAAAAGATAACTACAAGTTGGACAATTGTTGAGCCCCATGGACGATTTCTTCGTTTGAAGAAAAGGTTGAAATAATACTAAGATATGAATCACAATATCATGTACTCTAGTTTCCGCAGTGGATTCGTTGAACTTAACAACAAAAAGTTTCAGGTGCAGTGCAACTAACATCTATGGGAAACAAGACCTAATTCGCAGCTCAAACTGGTCAAAGTCTTCTATGCAAAACAAGTCTACTTTGCCTGCCATGTATTTTCATGGTAAGCAATATATCTGTTGGGAATCGGATACGCCCTCATGTGCTCCGATATCGTGTCTAAGACATTGCCGCAACGAAAATTTATGCCAACCCACCTGAAATAACCAACCCCCATCTAACGGACACCAAGCACAGATAAAGACAAGTATATGACGATGACTACGTCACCTGGACAAATCTCAATCTCTATAACTCAGATGAAATTACAAGATTGACAAAAACTAATGTTGAACCCTTTGCCTAATAAGTTCAACCCCCTTACCACACTCAAAAAGAAAAGAAAGATTACAATTGAAATCGTTCACCAACCCGTAGCAATCTTCCTAACCGAAGTTGACGACCCCTCGATTAGATCTATTCTTCCTTCCGTCTTGGATGACGAAGTCCTAAGAGCAAAGTGCGAAACTTTCTCTTAGATTTCCTGTGGACGAGCACCGTGAATCTCCACTTTTGTGCTGTGCTTTGTGCCTCCACCCTCACCCCATATATATAGGATGAGAAAAACCTATTTTAGGTCATAATAGGATTTCTTAAATAGGAAGCTCTCAAATAAGAATCCTACTACACCTAAAATAGTCCATCAATATCGTATTTTAGATTATAATAGGATCTCTTAAATAGGTAATCCTCAAATAAGAATCATATTATATCTAAAATAGTCCAACAATAATTATGGACATCCAAATTAAATTAAATATTTAATCAGATTTGAACTCCATAAATATGCTATTACCAAATCCAGACTGGACTCCAACAATCTCCCCCTCCAGTCTGATAAGAGGGTGTTGACCACATGGCTCCTCAACTGGACTTCATGCATGTCGTCATGCGACAGAGTTCCTACTCTCCCACGCCACTGATCTTCGATCCCCCGAGCTGCTTTGCATCTTCCTTCGTCTCCGGCTCCTCGATCGTCACGTCGACGCTAGCTGCCATGCGCAGCAACTCTTGCACCACTGGGATCCTGTCGATATCAATAACACGATCAAGACCGAAGTCCCTGACGATCAACCTCACCGCAAGTCTCGGCTGCATGTCCCCGACTTCTGTCTTCCACCGGAAAGTGTTAACGTTCCGACGAGCTTCTTCATCCTAGGCTGGCCCAACCAAGCAGACAGTGCGGTCCTTCTGAGATTCGAACTCCTGAACCTGCCCACCTTCGTGTCTGAACTTGAAGCTCCCCCATACACATGCGTCCTCGAGCAGAACATCACGCACTATGCATGCCGTCGATGACCCACAGCTCCCCATGAACTGTGTGAATGATGATGCTCCCGCCTCAGATTGAGTTTGCTGCAAACCTTGATCTCCTTCCTGGCTTCGAACTGCTGAAACCGATGTCGTTCCGTGAAGCTTTAGCAAACCACACGTTGCCAAAATCGGATCCGTAGAGCAACCCCCACCTGGAGATCGACCAGCTGTCATGGGACCGACAGACTGACCCTCAATCTTTGACTCACCACCATCCATCTTTTTATCTCGACGAACTGAATCCTCCGTATCCTTCAAAGCACCTAGAAGCCCCTCCTCAGCAAGTTCTCTACGATCCACCTCCTGTCAAGCACCCCTCGAGCCTCCATCTGGTGTCTGTGGCCTACCTGTACAGCTCAGTGGCTTTAGCCTGTACATGCCACAACACAAATCTCCCCGAGCCAGCTGTTGGGAACCCTTCGCAAGCATCCAATCTTTGTCCCCAAACAGACTGCGACAGCCATCATCTGCCAGCCTCCTTACCGAAATCAAGTTGTAGCGCAAACTCGGCACATGTCGCACACCCTTAAGAACGAGATTCTCACCGAGCTCCGTTGTCAAGTGCACATTACCGATGCCTACAACTGCAGCCGTCCCCTTGTCGTCCATCTTCACACGTCCAAACCTGACGTCGCGGTATGACGTGAAGATCCTCCTATGTGGAGTGGCGTGATACGACGCCCCCGTGTCCATGACCCAGTCGCCGTCATGACACATGCCACAAGGTTCCTCTGCGTCGGTTGCTGCGATGATGATATCTTCCATTGCTGTGAGATCCTTCTGATCGTCCTTGCCTTTTGCCTTCTTAGCTTTGAGCTTCATGCAGTTCCTCTTGATATGACCCCTTTTGCCACAGTGATAGCAGCCCTCCTTGCGGTCCACAATCGCAAGATTCTGATAACTCCCCCATGTCCTCGTCTGTGAATTGGGTCTTCCCTTCCCGTAGAAAGTCACCAGAGCGGACTCCTGCGACGATTCCACTTGCTTGCGCCGAACCTCCTCATTCAGCAAGCTACTTTTGACTGCCTCCATCGTGACAACTCCATTGGGCGCGAAGTTGCTCACCAACACCACCAACTTCTTCCAGCTTTCCGGCAGAGAACTCAAGAGCATTAGGGCCTGAAGCTCATCATCAATCACCATCTTCATCGCCGACAGCTGATTGATGATACCCTGAACCTCGTTCAAATGTTGTGTCACTGGGGCACCCTCCGTGTACTTCGAGTTGGCGAATAAGAAACGCCTTGTTGCCAGCCGTCTTCCTTTCGTACAGCGAATGCAGCTTCTCCCATAATGCTTTTGCTGAACTCTCCATGGACACGTGGTGAAACACCGAATCATCCAACAATTGGCGGATGAATCCAACGGCCTTCCGATCCAGTCGTTTCCAGTCTTCAACAGCTTTGTCCATTGGCTTTGCGTTGTCGTCCTCCAACGGACCATGCAAGTCCTTGCACCAGAGTAGATTCTCCATCCTTGGCTTCCAAATCGCTCAGTTTCCTCCTGTGAGGGTGATCATACGAGTGTTCATCTGCTCCGTAGACATGGTTGCCAGAACCTCCAAAGCTCTGACACCAGATGTTGAAAATCAGATACGCCCTCCTGCGCTCCGATACCGTGTCTGAGACGTTGCCGCAGCGAAAACTTAGGCAACCCACCTGAAATAACCAACCCCCGTCTAACGGACACCAAGCACAGATAAAGACAAGTATATGGCGGTGACTACGTCACCTGGACAAATCACAATCTCTATAACTCAGATGAAATTACAAGATTGACAAAAACTAATGTTGAACCCTTTGCACTAATAAGTTCAACCCCCTCACTACACTCGAGAAGAAAAGAAAGATTACAATTGAAATCGCTCACCAACCCGTAGCAATCTCCCTAACCGAAGTTGACCCCTCGATTAGATCTATTCTTCATTCTGTCTTGGATGGCGAAGTCCTAAGAGAAAAGTGCGAAACATTCTCTTAGATTTCCTGTAGACGAGCACCTCGAATCTCCACTTTTGTGCTGTACTTTGTGCCTCCACCCTCACCCCATATATATAGGATGAGAAAAACCTATTTTAGATCATAATATGATTTCTTAAATAGGAAGCTCTCAAATAAGAATATCATACAACACCTAAAATAGCCAATCAACATCCTATTTTAGATTATAAAATAAGAATACTATTATATCTAAAATAGCCCAATACTAATTATGGACATCCAAATTAAATTAAATTAAATATTTAATCAGATTTGGACTCCATAAATATGCTATTACCAAATCCAAACTGAACTCCAACAGTATCAACAAGACATTCACTCTCTTGTGGGTGATGATGAGAAAACCAGTGCAGACAAGATCCATACGAAGTGTCCGAAGTGAACTGACGACCGGCTAAAAATCGTATGCAGAGGACACGATTTAACTTAGCCCGCACGTGCTGGTTTAAAAAAAAAAAAAAAAAAAAAAAAAAGGGGACATTCTTTTTGTGCCTCTAGCAAATCACAAACCGCAGAATAAGCCATTGATTACTACTAGTACTGCTACTATTCCAGCTGCACCAAAGAAAATCAATGTCAGATTCTCATCCTCCCATGTGCAGACAATGTGTTAGCAACCATTAACTATTGCTAACTAGTAATTGCTTTGCTAGAATTTAGGCATATGCGTTATATAGAAACATTTTGCATATGGTTATTGACTAGTTTATCCAACTTCTATCAAGAAAGATGCTAATTCTCTTCAGCACATGGAAACTATATATTTAGTTATTGCATCATGGCTCATAATAGTTGCACCAGCATGTAAACAGACAGAAACTCAATCGGGCAAATATTTCCAACTTTTGCCAAATTTTCGGTAAATATCAGCCGATACAACAGAAAATCTCTGTTGTCTGGTGATTTGATACAATTATGCTGTCACCTGGCTTAGCAGCAGAGCACAAAATCATGGATCAAACATTTCAAACCCTGAAAGAATTGAACTTCAAACATAAAGCTCATATATAATAAAATTAATAAGTCATTCAATCCGAAGACGCAAATGAGCCAGACATGATAATGGAAGACGAGGGAATCAATGTTACAAACAAGGGTTCTCTTCCATTACACAAAGGAGGTTTACTTGTAAATAATCCAGGAAGTGGCATTAAATCAATAAACATGGCTATCTTATAATTTCATATGTTTGATGAAGCATACCACTTTGTAGCTTGAAAGTAATTTTGATGATGGCAATGTGAAGCACAGCTGATTGATTATCATCATAAGCACCTTTTCAAAATAGATGCCTATCAGTAGGACCGCCACATTCAGTCGGCCAAAATCTTTGCAAGAGAATCATTCAAGTCTGTAGCATTAGTAGGAATCTTCAGACTAATTTAAGAGCCCTCCTTTTTGGCTGCAACAATTACGAGATAGAGACGATACATTTTTCGTTACTACTAACATTGTAAACATTGTATGCATCTATTTTCTCGAGTAAACAAATATATGCAAAAGAATATAAATATAACAATTAATAAAATGCATTAAATTATATCTAGCGAAAGATATCAGAAGTCTGATGAAACAATAACCAGAAGAATCAAAGAAAAACATGAAATAACTCGCCCTGTCCCATTAGAAGCAAGGCAAACTTACCATTGCTTCGATTTGCAGCGAAAAAACAGAAGATGAGATTGTGTTTTAAGCTTGGTTTATATGATAGACTTTATAGATAGGCATGATATAAGGGCTTTACAAAGTCAGAAATGTTTTGGCATCACCAACATCCTACTAGCATGCAATGCCAAGTAATACCTAGAGATGAATGGGATGCCCTATGGTAAAATCTTATTGTCTCAATTCTTCCCTTTAGACTCTTTTCGTGGCCGGCTAAAGGAACTTGGAAGGGTTCCATCTTAAGGCTGCATTTTGATTACACTATGTTCTGCTACATGGGGAGAAGAAAAAGTTATACTACTGCCCAATATAATGAATCACTGACAAGCTGAGGTCCTCTGTTGCTCGTAGGTCATACTACTTTAGCTAGGAATTGGCCGCACGCACTAATTCAGAGGATTAGAACTTGGTTGGTTCTTCAATCTCAAATGTTGAGTCATGCTTGGCATCCTGTCCCAGGAAATCAAATGAAGACCACAACAAGGATGGACATCATGAAATTGGTCTCTTAATATAGCCTAGCAGATGTTATTAAAAAAAAGGTAAGATATTGGTAAACTTGTCTCTGAAATACATGGCACCCTCCTATATCAGAACATTCCCTCTCTCGTAGCAATGGAACCTTTTTAAGAACCGCAGAGTTCTCCAGCTCAATGATGTATAACATGTAAACAATATTAAGATGAAATTCGTGTTTCATCCTTCAAGTGGTCAATCGGCTATCATGGCCGGTCACGCATTTCCAATACATCATATGCCCTAAACCAGGTGACCCTGGTGTACTTACAAATAATATTGAAAAAAAAAAAGATACATCCTATCTATGCCAAGAATTTGACACTAAGGGGGTGTTTGTTTTTACCTTTAATTAGAGGTAAATCACTAACTGGATCTAATTAGAGGTAGGCCCACAAAAAATGCCGTTTATTTTTTGCATCTAATTAGACATGCAATTAGAGCTTGACAACTAATTAGAAGCTTCAAAAAGTAAAGTGGTAACCTGCTACCCAACCTCTAATTAGGGGTAAAGACCATTGTAATACTTACAAAAATCAGTATTACTCCCTTATATCCTTAACTATGGTGATACAAAGAAAGACCAACAATTTATGCACTAACTGTGTCAGCAATTGCGACTGAATTACATACAGAATTTTGAGATTAACATAGTTTCATTGTTTTAGATGTTTAGTTGTTGTGAGTGGTAAGAGACTTGTTTAATTATGTCTTGTAATTGTTTTGACTTGCATGATATAGTCTAGGAATGTCACATTTCACTTAATTTCTAATGAAGCAATTATATATATAAATTCAGTTAAAAGTTATCATGAATAATTTTTCGAAATAACATAGCAAAATGTTCTACTTTAGAATACTTTATAAAAAGGGTACAAAAATAAATTGATGTCCAATTAGACAATATAAAAAATATAACCACTAATTAGTGGGGAAAAAAAAAGCTTTTTGTCAACTCCCGTGACGTGATTTTAAGATGAAAAGCAGATTTTGGCAATACTTCGAAGAAGATGCAAAACTGAGATCCCGGAGGATTCATAGATACGAAATTAAATATAACACTTCGAAGAAGGCACAAATGAATTTCGTAGCAGCAGCGACGAAAGCCCACAAAGGGGTTTCTGGTAAGATCAGAGAAGATCTCGTTCTTCCTCTTAAACGTGTTGTGATTGGGATAGAACGAGTTACAGGTGGAGACGGGATAAACAGAAGAAGAAAATGCATGTTGGGGTGACGGATCACCGGAGCTCAAAACTAGATAAGTGCAAAGTGCGCCAACAAAATGCCACATTACGCCTGATGAGCCCATGAGCCCGAGTCGCTAAGCCCCTACGGGGCTTAGCTCCTAAGGAATTAATTCCAAGAGCATGACAAAAAGCACTAATGCTTTAATATGGGGCCTCATCCTTACCTCCTAGAAAAATTACCCACATGGTCCCCACCTTAGGGTCACCACCCCATGTGCATACCTCAACAACACACCTTGTATTATATTGAGATACACAACTTGGAACATTTCTGATGTGGGACTAAAGAACTAGGCATGAAATGAGAGCAAGCTCTCTACATGTCAAGGAAAAGCTCCAACAATTTTTCACATATCTCAATATATGGGTTTGAGTGTTCCCTACAGTAACTGTCCACCATGCATTAGGATTATGTCGCTGACGACTTGAATCTTCCCGCATGGGTCAAACAACAGTATGATACAAGAATGGACTAAGATTGAATTTTGCACCATAACTTCAATTCTTTCCACTCACACAATGTAGTCACATGTGCTTCTGACTGCACATTAAAGGCCTTGTGCCAGCCTGCTTTCGGTGTATGTATTTTGGTGTCTACAAGTTTACCCTCAAGAGACGGCCTGCTATCTCTGTTCATACACACTAGGTGAGTTCTTTATAAAGAGAATAAAGAGACATGGCATGAAGCCTTGCACTTCCTTGCGGTGCTACACCGCTATGACATGGCTTAAAGTCGAGGCATTACCCCTACCTGGGTACCTTATCGTAGTGTCATACTACTGTAAAATGAGGTCACAAGCCTCTCTACAGTGTCAAACTACCCGTAGCATGAGGTCACAAGCCTCTCTGTAGTGTCATACTACTGTAGCACGAGGTCAAAAGCAGCTTTGCGCTTCCTTGCGATGTTACGCCGCGATGACATGGCTTGCGTAACTAAGGCTTTACCCCTACCTGAGTACCTTTTCGTAGTGTCATACCACTGTAACATAAAGACATTGTCCCCTTTGTAGTGCTGTGTACAACTCTTTAATTTGATCATACAGCATTAGAATACCTGCCTATATACGGTGCTATGCCGCTGTGACTTGACTCGCAAAGCCGATGCATTACCCCTACCTGGGAACCTCATGGTGGAGTCACTCCACTGTAGCATGGAGTTTTAACACTCCTTTGTAGTGTTGTGCTACCGTGCTTCGTGTAAAACACAACAGGCATTCACTCTGCCTGAGAACTCATTAAGACGTTTAAGCCATCATCTCCATAGGATCTGTTCTCCGCAGAAAACATATAGTAAACAACAGTGGTTTTGGGTCCGTATCCCTTCCATATTCCAGAGAACATTTACCCATTGTTCCTGATATTTTTCCAATTAGTGGTCCTCCCTTGAACCAAAAGCTAGATGTCTAGTAGATTTCTCTTTGAACTAATAGCATAAAACTTTATGGTAGGATTACAATAACACAATATCAGAATGCCTTCAAGCCCATTTTACTTGTTGTGTCTTCGACCAACTGGCGCTTAAGGCTCTTTGTGAACGGATCCGCCAGGTTCTCCCGACTACGAACATCAATCACTGCAATGACCTCTTAATGAGATCGTGCACTACTATGTGCTTTAGTCGCACAGTTCTCTTCTTCCCGTTGAAGAGGTCATTCGATGTCACCGTTGCAATCGCCTAGTTGTCGCAATATATAAGTATTGTCGGTATCTGCGCCCTAACCAACAAAAGATCATACATGAGCTCCCGAAGACGTTCTGCTTCTGCTGCGAAACCAAGTGCAAAGAACTCAGATTCCATGGAGGAACGAGAGAGCATAGTCTGCTTTTTCGACTTCCACGATATAGTAGCTCCACCCATGGAAAAAATGAATCCACACGTGGATCTCTCGCTCTCCACCTCTGAGCACCAGCTCGCATCACTGAAGCCTTCTACTACTGACGCATCTCCGTTGTAGTGGAGTGCATATGTCTGAGTCTTCTTTAGATATCTCATTACCCGTTTCACAGCTTTCCAGTGCTCAATGCCAAGGTTGTTCGTGAATCGACTCAGCATTCCCATGACGAAAGCTATGTCAGGCCTAGTGGCAGTAGTAGCGTACATCAAACTCCCGATGACGCTTGCATACTCCAGCTGCCTGACGCTTTCCCTCGAATTCGGCTCCAGTTTCAGGTCACACCTGTAAGGCGTAACGATCACTGGAAGATCCTGATACCCGTAGCGTGTGACCATCTTCTCAATATAATAAGACTGACAATGTTAGTCCAGTGTCCGTCCGGATGATCTTGATGTCCGAGATCACATTAGCTTCCCCCTACTCCTTCATACTGTACTTGGTCGAGATGTTCTTTGTCTCCGTGACACAATCTATATCCGTACCTAGGATCAGCATGCCGTCCATATACAAACAAATGATTACACATCTTCCATCAGCGAACTTCGTGTAAACACACTTGTCCGTTTCGCTGACCCTATAGCCATTTGACCTTATGACCTTGTCAAACTTCTCATGCCACATTTTGGGAGCCTGCTTTAAACCGTACAAGGACTTCACCAACTTGCAGACTTTATCTTCAAGACCCTTGACGACAAATCCTTCTGGCTGTTGCATGTAAATCTCTTCGGTCAGCTCGCCATTCAGAAATGATGTCTTTACATCCATCTGATGTATCACCAACTTATGTATTGTTGCAAGAGCAATTAACATTCTGATGGTGGTCATTCGGACTACTGGAGCATACGTGTCAAAGTAGTTAATTCCCTGCTTCTGAGAGAACCCCTTGGTTACTAGCCTAGTCTTGAATTTGTCAATAGTTCCATCTGCTTTCTTCTTCTTGAAGATCCATTTGCATCCGATGGGTTTCGCTCCTTCAGGAAGATCAACCAACACCTAAGTGTTATTGGAGGTGATTGAATCAATTTTATTGTCGATCGTCTCATTCTAGAAACCAGCGTCTCTGGTATTCATCGCCTTATTATAGGTAAGCGGATCTGCTTCCACATGGTAGGTGACAAAGTCGTCTCCGAAGTTCTTCGGTCTCCTCACTTGCTTAGTTGCCCGCTCAGCAAGTTCTGCTTCAAGTGTTGTCTCCTCTACAACAACTTCTTGGACTACGTTCTCATTAGAAACTTCAATTTCCTGCACACCCTCATTATTCTCCGAAATGTCCGCAAGAACAATTTACTTGTGCCTTGCAAATTTATCTTCAAAGTATTCTGCGTCGCAAAATTCAATGGTATGATTTGATTCTATATCAATAAATCTCCGAACATCACTCTTCTCGACATATCCCAAGAAGATCGTCTTCGTAGTCCTTGTCCCGAACTTCTAAATCTTCAGATCTGGAAGTTCTACATATGCCAGACACCCCCACACTCGAATGATATTCAAGTTAGGCCTGACTTTGAATCAGAGTTCATGAGTAATGTCAGAAGTTGCATACGACACTCTATTCAGAATAAAAGTGGTCGTCAATGCAGCTTCTTCCCAATAGCATTTTGGAAGATCCGCAGTCAACAACATTGAGTTCATCATTTCTGTCAATGTTCTGTTCTTCCTTTCTGCTACTCCGTTAGATTGAGGAGAATACTGAGCAGTAGTCTCGTTGAAGTTTTTATGTTCTTTGCAGAACAATGAGAATTCATAAGACCGATACTCTCCGCCTCGATCATTTTTTAATCTCTTGAGTTGTTGTCCAGTTTGTCGTTCAGTTTCGGCCATGAACTCTTTGAACTTCTCGAACGTTTCGTCTTTAGACTTCGGCAAGTAGACGAACGCGTATTTTGAGAAGTCATCGATGAAGGTTATAAAGTACTTCATTCCGACTTTTGTTGAAAATTATTTGAAGACACAGATAACGGAGTGTACCAACTCCAGAAGATCCGTGCTTCGATTAACCCGGTGAAAGGAATTCTTTATGATCTTCGTCTGAGCACACACTTCATATTTCTCCACCTTACTCCCACATTTGGAGATAAGTCATAGACTAGACATTTTGTTTATTTTTTTACAATGAACATGTCCTAGTCTATTATGCCACAACTCAAGAGTATAATCAGAATGAACGACTACATTAATTTCATTAGACTGAGTTACAAGCTAAAGTTTAAACATCCCTTCGATATAAAAGGCTTTTCCGAAGTAGGTTCCTTTTATGGACATCACCATCTAGCCAGTATTGATGTCTATCCTTAGGCCTGCGTTACAAAGTAAGCCTCCAGAGATCAGATTCTTTGCAATAACAGGTACATGCTTCACGTCTTGAAACGTCATAGACTTTCCTGATGTCAGCTTCAACACCACCGTCCCGATTCTTACACTTCAGCTTGTGCCTGGTTCGCCACCATAATATTTTCAGTGGTTGGTTTGTACGTGGCAAACCATTCCTTCCTAGAGCAGACATGGCAGGTGGCACCAGTGTCTACCCAGCAGTCAGAGTCAGCCCCCACAGCAGTGACATGAGCAATCATAGCAATTACGTCAGTAACTATAGAAACCTCACTAGGCTCACCTTGCTTGAATTGCTTGGGCTTGGTTCGGCAGTCACTCTTGTAATGGCTTTTCTTGCCACAGTTAAAACAAGTCACATTGGACTTTGGCTTCTGGTGCTTGAAAGAAGAACCCTTCACTTTCAGATTAGTGAAATCCTTCTTCTTGAGGTGGGAAGCCACCTGCTTTCCCTTGGATTCCTTCGTCTGGACCAAGTTGGCCTTAGCCATCTGCTTGGACAGAAACTTTCAGTTGAGCCATCATCTGGTCCTCAACATAAATTTCTTGCAGGAAATCTTCCAGACTAATCTCCAGTTTCTTCCTATGCATATTCGTATAGAATTTGCTCCATCCAGCGGAAAGCTTAGAGACTATCTCTCCAACAACGAACTTGTCATTGAGGGGCATCTCATCTTTCAATTTCTTACGCAACTTCAGAAATTCCTTTACCTGAGGCAGCATCGTCTTCAAAGAACCATTTGTGATATTTTTCAACGATGAATATTTTGCTTCTGTTCTTGTCATCTTCGTACAGTTTCTCCAAAGACTCATATCTCTCTGACATTGGTCTTCTTTGAGTAAGATTCTGCCAGAGAGTCGAAGCCTACAGAGGCTATTTTCCTCTTCTATTTGGACTTTTTGGCAGTAGCAGTAGCAACTGCGTCCGCAGTCCCATCTTCTGGAACCTTCGGTTCATCCTCAGATAACACGTAGTCGACGTCCAAGAGTTGAAAAATGAGGCTAACCTTCCTCTTCCAAATTTGGTAGTGCTCTCCATCGAATTTCTCTAACTTGTTAAAGTTGGAATCGATGAGTGAAGCACGAGAATTTTCCATCTTGTAAATCTAGCTTTGAGATTGTTACTCCCGGGACGTGATTTTAAGATAAAAAAACAGATTTTGGCAACACTTCGAGGAAGGTGCACAACTGAGATCCTGGAGGATTCAGTGATACGAAATTAAATGTAACACTTCGAAAAAGGCAAATGAATTTCGTAAGAGCAGCGACGAAAGCCCACAAAAGATTTATGATAAGATCAGAGAAGATCTTGTTCTTCCTCTTAAACGTGTTGTGATTGGGATAGAACGAGTTACATGTGGAGAATAGATGAACATTAGAAGAAAAGGCCTGCTGGGGTGACGGATCACCGGAGCTCAAAGCTAGATTCATCTCATATGATCAGCTTCCAGAAACCAGCAAGTTCGAAGATGAAATGCGGAACACTCTGTCGAAATGCTCTTCTAACTCCTCAGATGGACATAACTCGCTCTCTGTTTTTCTCTTCTCTGCTCTCTGAATTTCGTCAGGGACTAGTGCAATAAGAAAGAAGAGAGAAACTTATATAATGTCAGTCAAGTAACCGCCCAGTATGCGAAATGTTCGGGACGTGTTAATGCAGATCCGTGAAAGGAGGAACCATTTCCGAACGTTTCATAACTGTTCAGATCATGAACGGTTTTCGAACACACACAGCGCACGCTGCACGCACTGCGCGCAAACTGTCGCACCAACTAGCCTTGCCATCAGACCGCACGAATGGGCTACACGAACGGACCGCACGAACTGGCTGCGCGAACTGGCCGCGCGAACGGACGCACGATCGGCAGCGCAGAGGCTTGCGCAACGAGCGCAACTAAAGCACGCAATGCTCGCGCAACGAGCGCACTATGCGCCTAGCGACTATGCTGACGTACTAAGTGCAAAGTGCGCCAACAAAATGTCACATTACGCCCCATGAGCCCGAGTCCTAGTCGCCAAGCCCCTACGGGACTTAGCTTCTAAGGAATTAATTCCAAGAGCATGACAAAAGACATTAATGCTTTAATATGGAGCCTTATCCTTACCTCCTAGAAAAATCACCTACATGGTCCCCACCTTAGGGTCACCACCCCATGTGCATACCTTAACACCACACCTTGTATTATATTGAGATACACAACTTGGGGCATTTCCGATGTGGGAGTAAAGAACTAGGCATGAAATGAGAGCAAGCTCTCTACATGTCAAGGAAAAGCTCCAACACTTTTGTAAACCGCTAATTAGATACTCTAATTAGTGAAGTGGGACCCGAACCTCTAATTACTGCCACACCACTAATTAGTGAAATAACAAAACACCCCCTAAATGATAGGGGTTTATGTAAAGCTTATTGTATAGTTCATAAAATTGTCCCATGCTTATCTTTAATTGTTGTTTAAGCACCTAATTGATCTATTCAAGCACCCAAGAACAGAGTGAACCATTTGTTGTCTCCTCAGATCCTTGTTCATTAAGCTATTATCTGAAAGGATGCCATGCAAAAATTAAAAAACAATGCTGAAATAACAAACACCAACCATCGTTTGACATGGAAAGCAATTCAATAACAAAATTGTTAGCATAGTATAACCGGCTGAATGTCTCCAGGGGAATAGCCCAGCAGGTGGGCCTGGTGAGGGTTATTGGGGAGGTTCTGGGTTCGAGCCCGGGCCTTACAAGGCTCTTAAAATCGAGAGCTAATTCATAGATACTGTATGAAGGATGTGGATTCCGTCTCCCTATTTGAAAATATGACTATTGTAAGCTTATTGGTTTAGAAAGCCACACATGGAAGTGGTTGATTGAACAAAGGGGGCAATTTTTTACAGATGCTTTAGTCTTGGTGTTTACATGCCTCCAAAGATGAACAATCGTTGCAGAATGCAGAACGTGACAGATAAAATCATCATCTTTACCAATATTTGGATTAGATGTCATCATTTTGCCAAGGCTTGAAAAACAAACTCTTCATATCTATTTTATTTTAAGTTACCTAAGACAAGCCTGTAAAACTAGTTTGGTTTTTCATTTGCTCTTCCATAATTACAGGGTTAATTAGTATACACAAATGTTGTTTCTGAATCCTAGATATCCAAGATACAAGTGCTTCATACATTGGTTATTTATACATTAGTAAGTCATATTAAAGATAAATCTTCATCGTTTTCCTTTCGATAACCAAGTATTTGCCATATGGTGATGACAGTGATGAGGAATCAAATGAAAGCAAATTCTTTACCAAGTAGGAATGATGTACTCACATATTTCCTGTTCACTTCTTCCAAGAATCTATCTGGGTAATCCACATACTTCTCACAATCCTTCCTTACAGCAGACGCAAGATGTTGCTCTCCAGTCTTCTCAAGGTTCCTAATTAATATGGTTAGAGTCAACTTGTCTGGATTGCAACCAGTTTCCTTCATCAGTCTGTATGTATCCATTCCTTTGTCCACCATGCCAGCTCGCAGATAGGCACCGATCATTTCAGTATAGACCCTTGTATCAGGCTGTAACCCCTCTTCCTTAAGTTTAGAGAAAAGTTGTTCAGCAATTTCGATCAGCTTGTTCTTTCCCAACATAAAGATCATATCACTATATAGCTCTGGATCAGGCTTATACCAGACCTCATTTTGAATAAAGGCAAAGACCTGAAATCCTGCTTTTGTATTAGATTAAAAAAATGGAAACACAAAAACTAGGTTCAAGTAAGCGAACAAGGAAACATAATCATGTTGCATTACAGAACTTATAAACCAATTGAAAATATCAAAAAAAAAAATCTGGTATGAATATAAAGAGGAATCATTATAAACCATTTCAACAACTAAAGCTTATTCTTGTCAGACTAGAATTGGTGCCTTTCTTAAGAGAAAACGTTTTAGAGGAAGAGTGGAGTTAACCCAGTAATGTTTATAACCCAATGAACACATGTTCATTGCTCGGTAAAAAATTGTCTTCCTTTTTCTAAAGGTAAAAATCAGACACTCATCTTCTCATGTAAAAGCTTTAGAAACTAGTGTGCGCGCTGATGACCATGTGCACATAAGACACTGATACATAATTTCTCAAACACGTCTACTTGAAAGATACTTCCATTTATCTATAAAGAATCACAACTGACAGTAAAAAGTTGTACCTCAAGGGCAATCTCCCACTCATTTTGTCTCTGGAGGTCATTAAGCACATCAACCAGGTCAGCCTTTATTAACCGTTCTATCCTAGTCCGGAAAACATCTTTTGTTCTGGTAGATGGTGAGGACCTGGCTAACTTGAGGGCTTGGATGGCCTGGATTGCTTCGATAGACAAAGTCTTCCCTCTCCATAGTGGCTTCCTTGGCCCTCCTCGCAGCCCACAACAGATTGAGGAGGAAAAACAGGAGCTAGATTTTCTTGAGGAGGAAAAACAGGAGCTAGATTTTCCATCTTGAACTAGCTTTGGAAGTAGGGATCGGGTGGTACCCAGGAGAATGGATTCCATGAGAAGTTTGGGAGCAAACAAAAGTAGGTGGATCTTTTGCTTCCTAACAGATACCTGAATTTACTAGTACCAATATACCCGTAGATATCATATCATATGACCTGTAAGAAAACAGAAAATTTAGTAAACTTAGGTGTATGGAATAGATACTTTGTCAATTATATACTCCAGATATTTTGGGTTTCTGACAATATGTCTTATGAAATTATAAATCCTTTTAAACGGTTACATAAAAACACAATTTTCTGCCAGCTGAAGTAAACTGGTATGGGGAGGAAAAAGAGTTGGTTTTATATATATATATATATATATATATATATATATATATATATATATATATATATATATATATATATATATATATATAGACACACACACACCCCTCTAGCTCAAGTGGCTAAGGTGGGAGTCATCCTCCCAAGTGGTTGTGGGTTCAAGACTTGGGGAAAGCAATTTAATTCAATGTGGTGGGAATTAATATTACAAGCAACCGACGGAGCAGGCCGGGACGGGCCAGGGAGAGCAGGTCAGGCAAACCGGACAGTGGGTCAAGCAACACGGGCCAGTGGAGGAGAGCACGCTAGCGGAGCGGTCCAGTAGCCAGGATGAGCGGGTCAGCATGCCGTGCAATAATGTGCTTCAAGCCGGACAATAATTTTTCAAACAATTACTGTTTCCTACACACACACACACACACACACACACATATATATATATATATCACATGCCAATCTTTTTATCTCATTGATCATGTCCCTCGTACACATAGTTATTATATGGCATTACTCTAGTTATGCATGTTACTCGTATCATTTACTAATATCACTTACTCGTTACTCCTATAACTTGCATAAGTAGTTTATTTAATCATGTTATAACTGGGATGGGTGAATGCATTGTTAGGTCGTGGTGTTACTCACAATCCATATATCGATCAATGTATACTAAAGGACAGAAGTTACGCATTATCATTGTTGTTCTATTCTCAAGTTGGATCACTGTTGACATTACCACTCACTGTTGTACTACCTTTATGTTATCTCGACTATCACATTCTTGTTCATGTTATATGTTTCTTCTCGAGTTGTTCATGATAGCATTTACCGTTTAGTATACTTTTATTCATGTTTACTTTGATCACTCTTGACCAGAGATTATTAAGTCTTGACAGCTTTAGATAATGATCTGTACCCTCCACATTATGGGCCTTCCGAATATGGGAAAGGTGACGATGCAGATGAGTTGGATCCTATTCCAAATGGAAATCTTTAGCTATTTGATTATTAATTATTTTAGTTTAGCGAATTTGTTTCCGATACTCTTAGACTTGTTGAACTATGATGGATTTATTATTATTGTTGGGTCTACGGTTCCTTTTGAACCATATGGGCATTAATTAAATAATTGTGGACTTTTTTAGTTAACGTTTTGTATCTATTTTTTTTTCATGTCTAGAATATTGTGAACGAGTTAAATAGATGTTAATAATTTAGAATTGTGGACTTTGGAGGTTTAGGCAACGGGCAACGGGCAACGTATTACCACGGATACTGCAACATAGTCTCTCTCTCTCTCTCTCTCTCTCTCTCTCTCTCTCTCTCTCTATATATATATATATATATATATATACCGCTTGCGGGGCTCAAAACCCCGTCTCTCTTGCACCATCGGATGGGGGGCCCGCGTGGGGCCCCCGCACACCTGCTCGATCCAACGGACGAGGGCGAGCTCCACGAACGGGGCTCCCGATCTGGACCCATATATATATATATATATATATATATATATATATATATATATATTCTACTATATAATGCAGCTTCGAAACAGCTCAAAAATGAGCAGTCTAAGCCGTATATATATCATCAACCATTTAATATAAAAATGCAAAATAATATAATTTTAAACTTTCCCTCCTTTTCTTCCCCATAATCAAATAGCCTCTTTTTTATTTTTCTTCCACGTAACCGAATACCCACTCTTTTATTCACATATATCCATAACAAATTATAATTTAATTTATATAAATCTTATATATATATATATATATATATATATATATATATATATATATATATATAGCAAAGTTTAATTTAAATTTAATATTTAAATTATATTTTGATAATATTAGAAAAAAAAATTATTTTACGTGCAACGTACGTGCTTTTACTAGTATATATATAGTGCAACACAGAAACGGCTCAAAAATGATCCGTCTAAGCTGTGTGTATATCATCGTTTAGATGAATTAAAAAAATAATAAGAAAATAACTAAACAACTACCCAAGTACTCCACAAATTATTAAATAAAAAAACTCAACCAAATATTTGCCTAAAATGATATATTTATAATTAAATAACATTAACTCAAGTGGTTAAGATGAGGTGCATTTTTGTTAATTGCTTGAGTTCAATTCCTAAGAATGTGATTTTTTATAATAAATTTATATTTAATTTTTGTTTACGCACGTGCAATGCACGTGGGCATTATTAGTGTATATATATATATATATATATATATATATATATATATATATATATGAGCCGTCCAAGCAGTTTGTAAATCATCCACTATTTAATTAGAAAAATTGAATAGTATAGCCACGGGGACACCCGGGGGAGAGGTCAAGGGATCGAATCCCCCTCCGAACTGGCTGGGTGGCTAGGCCAAACTCATTCTCTGAATGTTTTGTGCCTAACATAATTTAAGGAAACATTTGATCCAAGGTTATAAACGGCGGTAGGCGGGTGCGCGGCGGAGAGAGTCCGCCTACCGCCTAGGCGGTTGATACATTCTGAACATTTTTTTACTATTTTACCACTGTTTTTTGTATAATATGCATATTTTAAGGGTGTTCCATGCATAACTAAGTTGTAGAACGAAGATTTATAAAGTTTTAGTGTTGTTAGGCCTATAATGTTAAAAAAATCTTTTTTGCCAAAATATTTTGTAAAGTATTTATCCGCCTAGGCGCTCGCCTACGCTGCCTCACCTCCGCCTATGCCGCCAACCTCCATTGGCCGCCTACTCCACCGCCTACAGCAAAGCGGTGCGGAAAGGGACCGCCTACCGCCTAGGCGGCCTAGGCGGGTGCCATTTAGAACACTGATTTGATCACCGACTAACAATAGAGCATAAAATTTAAAGTGGTGATAACCAAATAGAATTAGCTGCATGTGTACAACTCGTTATACCCCAATCCATTTGCAGTAGCAAATGCCCGAATTTGGGTTCCTCGGTCCTTAAATTTCCAAGGAGAGAGTGATCAATTGGCTGAAACAAGGGCCAGACAACACACACATACTCTGATATAGAAACATGGGCACCTAATATTTAGCACTAAGACTACAAATACGAGCCTAAATTTCCAAGAAGAGAACTACAAGTTACTCACAAGTGGCTTACTCACTGTGGCATTCCAACAAACGGGCCATCTGCATAATTCCCAAAAGCGCCAAGAACAAACTCTGATTCAACAAAATCGATCTTGCACGAGCTGGCTATGCCTGGCCGGAGTAGTGGGAGACGAGGAAGAGAGATGATATGATGAGGGAATTTGCGTTGTTGATGGAGAAGACGAGGTGGAGGTGTTCTAGGAACTCGTCGACGCGGAGAAAGGAGAGAGAGGATGAGGGAAAGGGGTATTGACGAGATTAAAAATTAAGGTTAGGGTTTCTTATGGTGGAGGAGAATTGGCGGAAGCTAGGGTTAGGGTTTCGTGGAGGAGGAGAATATAGATGGTGATTAGGGATGGTTCCCTGAGGGAGAGGGAGACTCAATCGAAAGATGGGGAGTTTGGCTGGTAGCATAAGGGTTAGGGTTTTGAGCTCAAGTAAAGTGAGATCAAATTCTAGCCATTCGATTGAGGGTTTGTTCGGTAAAATAGATTTACATTTAAATTTGGATTTGAATTTAGATTTAAAAATTCAAAATCTAAATTTAAATTCAAATCATGAATTTTCAAATTCAAATCCAAATCCAACTCCAACCAAACATAGAATTTAATAAATTATTAATTAGCTATTATAATTATAATTATAGTTATGATTAATAATTAAATTATTATTATAATTATGATAATAGTTATAATTAATAAATTATTAATTATGATGTAATGATGATTATAATGACGATTAATAAATTATTAGTTAATATTTTAATAGTATACTAATTATTATTAAAAAGTAAATTATTAATTTCGATGATAACTAACTATTAGTTATTTTTTATTAAAATAATAACTATTTTTTAGTTATAAATTTTTTAAAAATAATAATAATAATGACTAATTTTTAGTTAACTGTTAGCTAATTTTTAATTAACTATAAATTAAATATTTTAAAAATAGTAATTATAAATTAATATAATGATGATTAATAAATTATTAATTAAACTATTATAATATATAAATTATTAAATTGTAAATTGTGGCCATGCATTGTTTTTTGATATCTACATTAATACTTGTCAATGCACTTATAATCATATTAAATAGATCCAATTCTCATAAGTTGTAGTGCTTCGGTTCTTCGTAGAGAGATTGTATGGTTGGTGATTTGCTTCATCCTATAAAGACATATCTCAAGTATTATGGAGAATTTCCTCTCCCAGAGTGAGTCAATCGTGTTCACTACCATTTTCACATCAAGGATTTACTCTACCAAATAGCCTTTCTTACATCCATGTTACTTCCTTTCCCTAAAAAAAAAAAACTTACATTAATCTTCATTTAATCAATAGTTGAACTTTTTTTTTACTTACGAGCAAAATTAATCCTTTCGTTAAATATTCCAAACAAATAACATACAACAAAACCAACTAGCTCTTGTACCCTTTTGTTGCAAAAAAAAGAGAGCTATTAAATTATATGCAATTAATCAAGAAAATTTTAAAGATCGATTCTTTTTTCACTATGAAAAGTAACGACTATTTTATGTCCCAAGACTGACAAGGATTCACAAAACACTAAAATCCTAAGGACTAAGAGCATCTCCAACCCTATTGTGAGTTTGGAAAAAATGGTTGCCACATAGGAATGACAACCATTTTTTCCAAAAGTACTTCTCCAATGCAAATGTGAAATAAAGTGTGGAGTTGACATGGCAATGACATGGCAAAGACAATGTGAAGTTGGTTGTCTAGATCTAGACAATGCACTTCACAATGTCTTTATGTCCACATCATCATTTGTGAATAAAAATATTTATAAAAAAGAAGTAGAAGAGTAAAAGTTGTCTTGGAAGTTGTAAAAAATTATTTGTATTGTCTTCTCAATACTTTTGCATTGGAGATGACTTTTTAAACCCATTGTCATTTGTGAATATAACCTTGCCACCTATACAAGACATTGTCTTGTCCCTCATGCCACATAGGATTCACAACACAAAACAAGACAATAGGGTTGGAGATGCTCTAAGCCTAAGGAAGCTTTTACCTATCGGTTAACTGGCTTTCTAGGTTTTATGCATGGCATTCTTGTGCTAATACAGGGCCGGCCCTGGCCCATGGTGGCCAGGGCAACCGCCCAGGGCCCCATGAAATATGGGAGCCCAATTTTTTTTAATATATATTTTAGTAATCTTGTATATAAAATAGAACTAATATGTAACATGATCTTTTTTTATCACAAAATAATTGGGGTGTAGTGGTTCGTATGTTAAACTTGCACACTAGAGGTCCTATGTTTGATTAATTATTGGTTGTAACATTTTTTAATTTTAATTTAATTTTAGTTTTTTTATATTATATATGGACCTCATTTTAAAAATTTGACTAGGGCCCCCCAACTGAGGACTGGCCTTGTGCTAATAGCTACTTAAAATGGTACATCACATAGAGAAATTAAGCTATACATATAAAATTATGGATTAGGATCTCCTAATGTCATTTGTCTATTAATCTATATCTATATCTATATAATAGCAAAATAGTTGAAACAAATTGCTAAAATGCCATTTTCCCGCCTAAACTCTGCCACAATAAAATATTCAATAAAATTTTCATTCAAACAATAATAAAGTACAAAAAGAAATTGTACAATGATTAAACAGCTGCCAGCCACATTAAATTGTGATACATTAACCTTCAGCCATGTACAAAACTAGTATATCACCCGTGCGATGCACGGTTTGTGTATTTAATACTGTTTTATTTAAAAAATAAATAAATGAATGTTCTTGATATTTATATAACATTTGAAATTAAAACAAAAGTTAAAATAAAGTCAATTGTGAATTACATAAAAGATAACATTATATTAATATGATTATGAACGAATTAAATTTTAACAACATAATTATCATTAGTAGTATTTGTGTAATTCACAAAATATCTTAGACCAAAATATATTAATATGATTATGAACGAATTATAACAATATATACCTCAACGCAAATAAAATTATACGATAAAGTCTATTTTGATGACATAAAAGATAACATTTGTCTGAATTACAAATTCTGAAATACTTTCTTATACACAACATTTGTTGTTGAATTACATTGATCTTTATCTTCACTGCATATTAAAATCTTCAATCCTTTCTTACTTGTTACCATTGAAACAGCAACATATAACTGTCCATGACTAAAAACGAGATTCTTCAAGAAAAGTCCAACATGAGAAAGTGATTGACCTTGACTTTTGTTTATTGTCATTGCATAAGAAACAATCAATGGATATTGTCTTCTTTGAAATTTGAAAGGCAATCTTGGATCAGAAAAATTATTAACCTTAATTGATATTGTCTTCTATGAAATAAAAAATTATTAACCTTAATTTAAAAAAAATAACGTGAAATCATGGAAAATGATTTAAACAAAAATAATAAATAAATTTTGTTTTTTTCTAATATTTTTTAAAAAAATTATACTTTAATCATTTGGATCAAATTTTTTACTTCTTTGTTGTTAAAAATGTGTATCTATATTATTACTCTAATTTTAGTTATAGGACAAATGGTTTTGGTACATTGAAAAAATATCTGCAAATGATCATTTTGTATGTAAAAGTTAATATATTTTAAGTTTTTAGTAACCTACAGCTGCCAAATATAACTCAATACAATCACAAGTAATTTAAAGAGCCGGCCCGGCACATGCCAAATATAACTTATTTAAAATGACAAATAATAAAGTGCCAGCCCACGGTTGCCAAATATAACCATTTTACAATCACACTAAACAAATAACCAGTCAACAACTGCCAAATTTAACTTTTTTGCAATCACGAATAATAAATAACTGGTGCATAGCTGTCAAACACACGTTAGAATGATAGTTTTTACAGCTGTGAAGAATATTCTTCTCTCCTTCCGACGGTTGTCAAGTATTAAATATTTATTATGACAAATAAAAAGAGAAACCCGGCCCAAAGCTTTGTCCACACAAAAAAATTTCAGCCCATAAGCTGTGATATATACACGCACATGAATCAAGAAATTTTACATTCACACAAACCCTAGCATTCTCAAAGCTCTCTCCTCTTTTCCGATTGCTCTTCTTCCCTTTCAATTTTACTTTTTTGGGTTGTTATTAACTTTTTTTTATTGATCTACACACCCATGCTACGGTAGATTTCTTTTTCTTTTTTCTCCTTTTATTTTTCTTTTTTTGGTAAGTTACATCAACCGATTTTTGTACTCATTCTTTGGTGTTTTATCACTTGATGTGTTAGATCTACACATGCATGTTAGAATACGAAGATTTTTTCGATTTTTTACTCTTTACTGAAATTTTTTGGATTTTTTGGTTAAGTCATGAGAGCCATGTGTTAGATCTACAAATACATGTTATGATTTGGGGGTTTTCTCCATTTTTTGCTCATTTTCGGGTTTTTTTTGTTCTTCTTGTTTCTCAATTTTTTTGCTCTTTTTGTTATGTGATGTTTTAGATCTACCAATGTATGTTACAAAATTTTTTATTTTTATTTTTTGGTGATCTGTCACTCTTTTTGTTAGATCTAGACATGCATGTTACAATACGAAGATTTCTCGATTTTTTGCTCTTTTTATTTTTTATTTTTGGTTTTATGGATGAGTCATCAGGGATGTGGTAAATCTACAAATACATGTTGTGATTTTTGCTCTTTTGTAATGAGATGTTTTAGGTCTACCCATGCATGTTACAATACGAAGTTTCTTTTTCGATTTTTTGTTCGTTTTGTTTTTTTTTTTTTTTTTTTTTTTTTTTTTTTGCGTGAGTCATCAGGGATGTGCTAGATCTATAAATACATATGCTGATTTTAGGGATTTTCTCAATTTTTTGCTCTTTTCGGTTTATTTTATTATTATAATTTTTTTCTATTTTTGTTTCTCGATTTTCTTGTTCTTCATATAAGAATAACATTGCAAGGATCCTCCAAGAAGATCGGTTACATGTTATCATTTTTGCTCTTTTTGTTATGAGATGTTTTAGGTCTACCCATGTATGTTAGTAATAATTGTTCTTTATTTTTTGGTTATTTATCACCAGATGTGTTAGATCTACACATGCATGTTACAATACGAAGATTTTTTCGATTTTTTGTTCGTTTAATTTTTTTTTTTAGGGTGAGTCATTAGGGATGTGCTAGATCTATAAATACATGTGTTAATTTTTCCCGTTTTTTTCGATTTTTTTTGCTCTTTTTTTGGTTTATTTTTTATTTTTTATTTTTTGTTTCTTGGTTTTCTTGCTCTTCGTGTAAGAATAACATTGTAAGGATCCTCCAAGAAGATCGGTTGGTTGCAAAGACAGAAGGGTTAGCTCCTATGGAGGATGATACAAATTGTTTTATGGTGATGCTTCACAACATAAGGTAACCTAACTTAGTTTTATCATCTGTTTGCTGTATTTAGCAACTTATTGGACTGAATATTATTTAAATTATCTATGAAGATATGTTTGAATATTTTCTTAACTAAATTGTAATAATTTAGTGATTTTATATTCAGTCCAAAATTGATCACTATATGTCATATTTAATGTTATTTAGTAATTCCTCAGATGTTGGGTAAAAAAATGCTTCTAATTTAATGTTATTTTATATCATTCAAATGATTTAGTAAAATAATGCATGTTCGCTAAATCTTTAAAAATAATGCGAATATCTACATGTTGTAAAATAATGCTTGTACAATAATTTTTTAACATTTATTTAATGATTTTGTACACTAAATAACACTTCAATTTTTACCTAATATTAGATTATACATCTTTGAAATGGATGGATATATACTGCATGATCATATAAATTATTAATCTATGGATGTTTGGAATTTTACAGTAAATCAGATTTTCAACATGCACGGCTTATATATAAATAGTTATAATATAGTTTTTATGATTGTTAAATGGTAATTTTCAGTTCAAGCATATAGATAAGTCTGATGTTTACAATGTATATTAGTGATAAAAATATGTTGCACTATTAGAAGTAATTATATCTAACTTAAAAGACTCCAGAAATTAGATGGAACTATTACCTCCTCTATTGTTTGTAAGTTTCGGTCGCTTGTTAAGTGTTGTACTCCTTGTCAGCTTCCTCATTCTCAATTTTTTTCTTTGTAATAGTTTCTTCCTTTTATATTTTTGTTGGGATTTGGAAATGACAAAATTGAAACCCCATTCTTATATTGTAAGCCCAATATATAGGCATTCAATTAATGATTATTTTGTATTGGGAGGACAAAAGAAAGGAATGCCAACAGTTTTTGCTATTAAACACTTTTTTGAAGATTCTAATGATGTATGGATCCTTGTTAGCAATTCGGCAAACGGGAAAAAATCGAGACATCAAAAGTACAAGTATAAATCGGTTCAGTGCAAATAAAATACGTTCAAAAATCCGGTCAAATATTTAAAAAAATGAACATATTGAGGTTAGAAACTTTACATTCTTAAATATGTTGTCAAATTTGATTAATTAAACACGTTTCCAACATGTTTGTTTGGCCAAAATTTTCAATAATTTATACGGAACAAGTTTAAAACTTCGCATGCTTAAAATTTACATACTGATTTGGATCTGTCAAAAGTACACAAGTATTATACGTTTTTGAAAGATACGAAAAAATTCGCATATAATACGGGTTTTATTCGGGTGATTGCTAACAAGGGTATGGATAACTTCATTTTAGATTTCCAACAACAGCTTTAATTGCATCATATTTAATATAAATATTCTACAAAAACGATTTCCAATGTTTACATAACTTAAAATAATTTGTCATTTTATTTTAACTTAAAACTTGTTTTGTTAGGCACCATAATTTAATATGGCTGTCTTACTTTTATATATTTTTAGGACTTACATAAAGAAAACTTGGGCTACAAAATTATTTCAATAGCCCTACATTTTAAAATAATGTTGTAACAATGACACATTAATTGCAGAATTAAACTTTATAATATTATTATCAATAATAATATACTTTAAGTAAGTTTATTGTCAATATTTGTTGAAAATGGAATAAATTTATAAGTGTTGAATTGGAAGTTTGTGGGAAATAAATTATGTGTATCACATATATTGTGTTGTATTAAACCTTTTAATTAAGTTATTTATAACATTCACATTTATATTCGATATCAATGATATTCCATGTTGGACAATGTATATTTAGTATGGCCAGCTCAACACTATATATTTACTTCAGTAAGATTTGTTATATGTTGTCACGCCCCAGTACTGGAATACTGAGACGGACTAGGCCAGCTACACCGTATGAGGTATATAAACGTCATACGGCGATCGTGGCTGTCAAGAGACTAGGGGGTGCATGCTACAATCAGGTCTCCTATGGTCCCACAGAGCATCTATGTCTCAATCAATCAAAACAAGAAGCAGTAAATAATGATCATATAAGACAAAGCAGTAAGGCGTCCCCGACGCTTCATCAGAATGATTCATGAGTCTAGCTATACAAAATGATGAGCTAGTTCCGAGAGTCAATAGTACATAACTATAGTCAGCTGCAGTCTGATTTAATTACAATTATGCAAGAAAACTAGTGTCCAGAACTGCCGGCTAAACAAGTGCCGGTGGCTAAACGCCAAGTACAAAATAGAAGATATCAGAGCGGTGAAGAAGAAACCCACTCATGGTCCCTGGCGCCCATACTCCTGGTGTGCACCATTGTTCGGGTGGAAGGCTGGATCCTCTGGAGCTGCTACGAGATCTGGCCAAACAAAACCAGCGGGGTCAGGCCCCGAATAGCAAGTACCACAAGGGAGCACAAAAGAGTGAGATAAATCCAATGAGTTAAATAAGACCTGATTCATGAGTTATAGGCTTATACCATATCATCGAGACAATACGACACCCTTACAACCAAACAAGGACAAACGGTGCCAATATCGTGCCGAGATAAGATATATCCTATAACCATGGGCAGATAAAAAGGGATTCTGATCGCGACTTTGGTCCATAGTCTATCGCAGCACAATAGCCCAACCCAACAACCAAACAAGGACATGGGTTGGACCACGCACCACGATAGTCCATGTTCCTCAGTTGCTAACAGAAGAAAACATATCACAAACAAGTCAGCTTACAAGCGACCAATCAATCCTACGGCTTTCTATGATGTGCCTGGGTTATCCCAGTAATGCAATATATGTATATATATAGGAATCCTCAGATCGTATCGCATTCCAGCAGGGCTAGCCAAACCATTATATACAAGCAAGCACGAAATGCACCGGTCCCTCGAAAGGCCACCGCGCTAGAATAAGCAGTAACGGTTCCAGCTCTCCTATAGGAAGAGCTGGCTCGGCAGTCACAAATCAGATACTGCACTCCACTAGTACGGATGACTATACAGTATCTGAGACAGCCAACCCGACGCGCCAGGACGGGACCCAGGGCGGCTGGTGACGTACGATCTCGAGATTCTGTTCCCTCCCAATGCATCTACCAATTTAAGTTGCTTAGATTAATCCTATCTCGATATTGGAATTACATGTCGTGGTCACATGGTCATCCTCCTATATGTCGTACCATAGTACGTGTACCCTAAGTATGAATAAACATCGGCTCAATCTAGATCCATGCTTAGTGTAATGCATCAAACAACAATCGTTTTACCACGACACTATTACTGACCATTTACCATGACTGTGCTGGAAGGTACACATGTATTGACATATAACACGAATGATCACTTAGCACGTAGAGTCACACCTCAGTGCACTCGTTAAATAGCACCGCAGTGCATACTAATATTGTATCTCAATACACACTTATTATAGGTACCAGCACGTATACAGGTAATCAGGTCAGGAACATGGTCAAGTCAAGAAGTCATGTGGACCCCTCGTGACATAAAAGTCACATATGAATTCAGGTTAAAGTGAGACATGAAGGTCCTTGAAGCCAAGACAAAGATCTACAACTTTCATGTTGGGAGTTAGGAGAAATTCTGGCCACAATTCAGCCAAATAGGACTTAAAATAGCCAAAAACAGCCAAAATAGGCACTATGCGGCACTATTCAGCACTATGCGGCACTATTCAGCATCCTTATACGGCTAGGCACTATACGGCACTATGCAGCATCCTCATGCGGCTAGGCACTATGCAGTACTATGTATCATCCTTATGCGGCTCGGCACTATGCGGTACTATGCAGCATCCTCATGCGGCTCGGCACTATGCAGCACTATGCAGCATCCTTATGCGGCTAGGCACTATGCAGCACTATGCATCATCCTTATTCGGCTCGGTACTATGCAGCATCCTCATGCGGCTCGGCACTATGCGGCACTATGCAGCATCCTTATGCGGCTAGGCACTATGCGGCACTATGCAGCATCCTCATGCGGCTTGGCACTATGCGGCACTATGCAGCATCCTCATGCGGCTCGGCACTATGCGGCACTATGCAGCATCCTCATACGGCTCGGCACTATGCGGCACTATGCAGTATCCTCATGCGGCTAGGCACTATACGGCACTATGCATCATCCTTATGCGGCTCGACACTATGCAGCATCTTTATGCGGCTCGGCACTATGCGACACTATGCAGCATCCTCATGCGGCTCGGCACTATGCGGCACTATTCAGCATCCTCATGCGGCTCGGCACTATGCAGCACTATTCATCGTCCCTGCCAGAATCAGGACAGATGAACATAGAAGTTTGACCAAAATTATTTTGGCCATAACTTCCTCAAAACAAGTCGAAATCTAACTTTTCAAAGGTCAAAATTGGATAGAATTGAATTCCCTACAACATAGGACCATTAGTTTTCGAAAACAACCAAGTTTGATAGATCAAAACCATGAAAACCCATAGAACCCTAGTTTTAGAAACTTAGATCTACACCAAACTAGCCATTAAAATCAAAAACTCCAAGAACTAAACTTGTAGAGAATGAAGAGAAGAACAATATAGATAAATAATATCAAAGAAAAATCAAGAAAAGAAAATGCAATAATCTCTCCATTTGGTGCAAGATGTACTTGCCTAAAAGTTTGCTTGAGGAAAATAAATGAAAGAGTGAATGAGGAGAGAGAGTGTGAAAGAGAATATATATAGGGGTTGGGTTGACTCAAAGAAATCCTAAGCTTAAGCATGCTCTTAACCATATGACCAATGACATGTTAAATGCTACATGATACAACTAATTAAATTAATTAAATAAAATCCTAACCACAACACGGTTCAGAAATCTTATCATCGAAACAGTGAACCACGCCTACAACCAGACAAGGACAAGGGGTGGCACACTAATCCGCGACGAGATACTATTCCATGCCATGGCCAGTTATAAATACAGGATAAATACAATAAAGATACAGGTGTCAGATACCATATACATAAAAAATTAAAAATTTACGTATTCCGAAAACGGGGAGTGACATCTCTACCCTCCTTAGAAAAATTCCGTCCTCGGAATTTCGATAAGGCTAGTTGAGCACGCTCTCAGATCACGAAATACACTCATGACATATAGCAAGCACAATTATCAAACAACACATGACATATGAACAGATTACGAAAGAAAGAACTATTAAGTAAAAGCACAAACAATAATCATACCATCGAAGGAAAGTGATCGGAGACATACGAATAAAATATGCCTCTCAAGTCAGGTAGGAATTCGTCCTCGATGTCCTACACTGACTCCCAAAGTGGACAAGGGTCAACGCTTGAGATAAGTCGGTACCAATGACTAAATCAAGAACGAGACTCTGCCTAGGACGTACTCTCGTAATCAAGACACATGATGGATATCACGTATCACATGATACGAGAGCAGATGAGTGAGACGAGAAAGACGCCTTCACTCTTCGAATATAGAACTCAAGGAATTATAATGAATAATACTAAAATCTTACCCACAATCTGACCGCCTTCGGCCAACCTCTGCTCTAATAATCCAAATTCTTCTTGCCTTTGTCCCTGCCTTCCCTGGCCCTGCTGTCCAACCTGATGTTGCGCTTGTCGGTACATCTGAGCTTGTGTCAGTAATGGACGCTGGGCTAGTGGCCTCACTGCTAGTGCTGGCCCTTGATACGGTGCTACCTCTGGAGCTGGCAACGCCGGAAACCGTTGAGCTGGCCCTCCTGGCCTCTGTATCATAGGACAATTGGCAATCCTATAGTCTGGACTGCCACACCTCAAGCATAATCCATTAGCTGAACGACACACATCCCTAGTGTGCCCTCCCTTACCACAGTAAGTGCAACCCACTGGTGCTTTATGACGCTGCTGCTGGTTCCTCTGTTGCTGCTGTCGAACTGGTGCAGTCACAATTGTCGTGACTGGTGCTGTATCACGAATACGGACGCCAGATGCTGGTGCTGACGTCCGAGGTACTGCTCCTCCCCCAGCACTCTGCGTATGAGACCTCTTCTGGCCCCCAGTCCTTGCTGATAACCTTTGAATAGTAAGCTCGTGTCTCTGAGCCGCCGTCAATACTGCATCGAATGTCTGGTAGTCGTGTCCCTCGACCAGCTACAAAATCTCTAGGTGAAGTCCCTACTGGAACCTCATTGCTCTATCTGGCTCTGTCGCCACCATCATCCGAGCAAACCTACTTAACCTGCAGAACTTCGCTGCATAACCATCCACCGTCTTACCAGCCTGCTTGAGACTGATAAACCTCTGTTGTAGCTCATACCGTGCTACCACGCCAAAGTACTTGGCCTTGAATCTGGTACTGAAGCTATCCCAGGGAACAGGACGTCTCATTCCAACCTCTTCCGATGTCCACCAATCGCGGGCGAGATCCTGAAGTAAAAGTCTGACCTGGTCAACCTTCTCTTCTGCTGGAACCTTTGCTGCAGTTAATATGGCCTCTGTATCCTGAAGCCAAGCATCCGCCGTGATGGCATCCTCTATGCCGTCAAAATATTTTGGGTTAAGTCGACAAAACCTTTCGGACGCTCCTGAATCATTTCTGACACTTCTCTCAAGGGCTAATTGCAACCCCTGATTCTGTAGCACATTCTGTTCTTGCTGTCGGATTTGTTTTTGCTGTTGGGCTGCCGTCTGGCGTTGCTGGGTCTCCAATAACCCTCTAATAATCTGCAATAGTGCCGGTGTATCTAGTGCTACTGGTACTACCGGCATCACTGGAGGTACGGGATCCTCTGGCCTCTGCGGCTCAACTGGCTCATGTTCGATATCATTCTCGATGTGAATCTGTCCAGGTAGAGGGGCTACCCCTTGCTGATCTCCAACTGGTCCCTGATCTACTGGATTCTCTCCTATGCCGGCTCTTCCAATAGCCGAGAATGATGTGCCCCTAAAGAAAAGGATACAAGGTATCAAAAGACAGGACGGGGAAGAATCGAGGATGACAATCAAGTTCGCAATCAAGGTGGGAGAAAGAGAAAACGAATTAGGAGATCAAAGGGAACATGTTTTGATTGAGACTCCTATAATCGCAACACCCCACAAGTCTGAAAAACAGACCTGCATGGGCCACCACTAAAACCTTGTCACACCCCAGTACTGGAATACTGAGACGGACTAGGCCAGCTATACCGTATGAGGTATATAAACGTCATACGGCGATCGTGGCTGTCAAGAGACTAGGGGGTGTATGCTACAATCAGGTCTCCTATGGTCCCACAGAGCATCTATGTCTCAATCAATCAAAACAAGAAGCAGTAAATAATGATCATATAAGACAAAGCAGTAAGGCGTCCCCGACGCTTCATCAGAATGATTCATGAGTCTAGCTATACAAAATGATGAGCTAGTTCCGAGAGTCAATAGTACATAACTATAGTCAGCTGCAGTCTGATTTAATTACAATTATGCAAGAAAACTAGTGTCCAGAACTGCCGGCTAAACAAGTGCCGGTGGCTAAACGCCAAGTACAAAATAGAAGATATCAGAGCGGTGAAGAAGAAACCCACTCATGGTCCCTGGCGCCCATACTCCTGGTGTGCACCATTGTTCGGGTGGAAGGCTGGATCCTCTGGAGCTGCTACGAGATCTGGCCAAACAAAACCAGCGGGGTCAGGCCCCGAATAGCAAGTACCACAAGGGAGCACAAAAGAGTGAGATAAATCCAATGAGTTAAATAAGACCTGATTCATGAGTTATAGGCTTATACCATATCATCGAGACAATACGACACCCTTACAACCAAACAAGGACAAACGGTGCCAATATCGTGCCGAGATAAGATATATCCTATAACCATGGGCAGGTAAAAAGGGATTCTGATCGCGACTTTGGTCCATAGTCTATCGCAGCACAATAGCCCAACCCAACAACCAAACAAGGACATGGGTTGGACCACGCACCACGATAGTCCATGTTCCTCAGTTGCTAACAGAAGAAAACATATCACAAACAAGTCAGCTTACAAGCGGCCAATCAATCCTACGGCTTTCTATGATGTGCCTGGGTTATCCCAGTAATGCAATATATGTATATATATAGGAATCCTCAGATCGTATCGCATTCCAGCAGGGCTAGCCAAACCATTATATACAAGCAAGCACGAAATGCACCGGTCCCTCGAAAGGCCACCGCGCTAGAATAAGCAGTAACGGTTCCAGCTCTCCTATAGGAAGAGCTGGCTCGGCAGTCACAAATCAGATACTGCACTCCACTAGTGCGGATGACTATACAGTATCCGAGGCAGCCAACCCGACGCGCCAGGACGGGACCCAGGGCGGCTGGTGACGTACGATCTCGAGATTCTGTTCCCTCCCAATGCATCTACCAATTTAAGTTACTTAGATTAACCCTATCTCGATATTGGAATTACATGTCGTGGTCACATGGTCATCCTCTTATATGTCGTACCATAGTACGTGTACCCTAAGTATGAATCCACATCGGCTCAATCTAGATCCATGCTTAGTGTAATGCATCAAACAACAATCGTTTTACCACGACACTATTACTGACCATTTACCATGACTGTGCTGGAAGGTACACATGTATTGACATATAACACGAATGATCACTTAGCACGTAGAGTCACACCTCAGTGCACTCGTTAACTGGCACCGCAGTGCATACTAATATTGTATCTCAATACACACTTATTATAGGTACCAGCACGTATACAGGTAATCAGGTCAGGAACATGGTCAAGTCAAGAAGTCATGTGGACCCCTCGTGACATAAAAGTCACATATGAATTCAGGTTAAAGTGAGACATGAAGGTCCTTGAAGCCAAGACAAAGATCTACAACTTTCATGTTGGGAGTTAGAAGAAATTCTGGCCACAATTCAGCCAAATAGGACTTAAAATAGCCAAAAACAGCCAAAATAGGCACTATGCGGCACTATTCAGCACTATGCGGCACTATTCAGCATCCTTATACGGCTAGGCACTATACGGCACTATGCAGCATCCTCATGCGGCTAGGCACTATGCAGTACTATGCATCATCCTTATGCGGCTCGGCACTATGCGGCACTATGCAACATCCTCATGCGGCTCGGCACTATGCAGCACTATGCAGCATCCTTATGCGGCTAGACACTATGCAGCACTATGCATCATCCTTATGCGGCTCGGTACTATGCAGCATCCTCATGCGGCTCGGCACTATGCGGCACTATGCAGCATCCTTATGCGGCTAGGCACTATGCGGCACTATGCAGCATCCTCATGCGGCTTGGCACTATACGGCACTATGCAGCATCCTCATGTGGCTCGGCATTATGCGGCACTATGCAGCATCCTTATGCGGCTAGGCACTATGCAGCATCCTCATGCGGCTCGGCACTATGCGGCACTATGCAGCATCCTCATGCGGCTAGGCACTATGCGGCACTATGCAGCATCCTTATGCGGCTCGACACTATGCAGCATCCTTATGCGGCTCGGCACTATGCGACACTATGCAGCATCCTCATACGGCTCGGCACTATACGGCACTATTCAGCATCCTCATGCGGCTCGGCACTATGCAGCACTATTCATCGTCCCTGCCAGAATCAGGACAGATGAACATAGAAATTTGACCAAAATTATTTTGGCCATAACTTCCTCAAAACAAGTCGAAATCTAACTTTTCAAAGGTCAAAATTGGATAGAATTGAATTTCCTACAACATAGGACCATTAGTTTTCGAAAACAACCAAGTTTGATAGATCAAAACCATGAAAATCCATAGAACCCTAGTTTTAGAAACTTAGATCTACACCAAACTAGCCATTAAAATCAAAAACTCCAAGAACTAAACTTGTAGAGAATGAAGAGAAGAACAATATAGATAATAATATCAAAGAAAAATCAAGAAAAGAAAATGCAATAATCTCTCCATTTGGTGCAAGATGTACTTGCCTAAAAGTTTGCTTGAGGAAAATAAATGAAAGAGTGAATGAGGAGAGAGAGTGTGAAAGAGAATATATATAGGGGTTGGGTTGACTCAAAGAAACCCTAAGCTTAAGCATGCTCTTAACCATATGACCAATGACATGTTAAATGCTACATGATACAACTAATTAAATTAATTAAATAAAATCCTAACCACAACACGGTTCAGAAATCTTATCATCGAAACAGTGAACCACGCCTACAACCAGACAAGGACAAGGGGTGGCACACTAATCCGCGACGAGATACTATTCCATGCCATGTCCAGTTATAAATACAGGATAAATACAATAAAGATACAGGTGTCAGATACCATATACATAAAAAATCAAAAATTTACGTATTCCGAAAACGGGGAGTGACATATGTTTGCATGGATAAAAATTTGTAATATGGTTGTTAAACACAAGTTTGTACAACATTATTTGATATACGACATGTAATCTACAATTAATGTATGAATTTATAAGTATTGTACTCTTTGTCAGATTCCTAATAACGTTCTTCTTTATTATGTATTAGTTCCTTGATTTTGATATTCTTTTTGGGGATTTTAAAATGATAAAATTGAAACCCCATTCTTATATTGTAAGCCCAATATGTAGGTTGTGAATTAATGATTATTTTGTATTGGGAAGACAAAAGTAAGGAAAATCAACAGTTTGTTGCTAAGCACTTTTTTTTGAAGGTTCTAATGATGTATGGTCAACTTAATTTTAGATATCAAAAAAAAAGCTTTAATGGCATCATATTTAATATAAATATTCTACAAAACCGATTTCCAATGTATACATGTTTTAAAATAAAGCACTTTTTTTGAAGGTTCTAATGATGTATGGACAACTTCATTTTAGATTTCCAAAAACAGCTTTAATGACATCATATTTAATATAAATATTCTACAATTCCGATTTCCGATCTATACATGTTTTTAAATTGAGGATTTTTTTTCTAGACACTAAAAGGAGAAGATGGAATTCCAATATTTTGTATGATATTAGTTGTAGGACCTTTTTTTGTATAAACATTTAGTTTCGAAATTAACTTTTTTGATTTGATTGAGGATATTTACTTTTATAAGACATTTTAAATTATATACCATATTATTTTAACTTGTATTATTTTGTTGTGTGGCATCATACGTAAATATGGCTGTCTTACTTTTATATATTTTTCGGGCTTACATAAAAAAAAATTTGGGCTATAATTATTTATATGGTTCTACATTTTAAAATAATGTTGTACATTGACACATTAACTGCAGACGCAAACTTTGTAATATTATTATTAATATTTGTACACTTTAAGTAAGTTTAATGTCAATATTTGTTTTAAATGTAATATTATGAACTGGAAGTTTGTGAGAAATAAATTATCTTAGTTTGTATTTTAATGAGAATAACATAAGTTCAATTAACATTAATGTACGGCAGCGGCTGAAATTAAAAGCACTAAGGATCAAACTAAGATAATATTATGAACTTGAAAGGGTTTGTTCAACATTATTTGATGTACGACATTTAATCTACCAAAGATGTTAATATCATCTTATTTGCATGAGTAATCAACTTATAATCAACTTATAATGAGTAAAAAATGTCATTCCTTATAATATTATTACTAATATTTATTTACTTTAAGTAAGTTTAATGTCAATATTTGTTGTAAATGTAATATTATGAACTGGAAATTTGTGGAAAATAAATTAATATGAATATCACATTTATTGTGTTGTATTAAACCTTTTAATTTAGTTATCTCTAACAATCACATTTTTATTCGATATCAATGAGATTCCATGTCCGACAATGTATATTTAGTATGTCCAGCTCTTTTTTATATATGTTAATTTGTAGAAAATTAATCTACATGTTCGCATGGAGTTTGTTCAACATTATTTGATGTACGACATTTAATCTAACATAGATGTTAATATCATCTTATTTGCATGAGTAATCAACTTATAATGAGCGAAAAATGTCATTCCTTATATTTTTTTCATATCAACCTTCATCTTATTGGTAATAATGTTTCATTGTTTGTATTAAATTAGATTATCTAATAGCACAAAAAAAGTTTATATATACTTTCTTCAAATACATATTTAACACAAATGAAAGTTCCATTGAGAATAACATAAGTTCAATTAACTAAGTAAGCTCTAACAAAATGTTCTTTTAAGAGCTGGTTGAACTTGAAAGCATTAAAAATACAAACTAAGATAATATTCAAGTACGTCAATACATTGAACAAAGAGTTCTTTTAAGCTGGCTGAAATTAAAAGCACTAAGACCATCTCCAATGGGGGTTTCTATCTTCCCTATTTCTATGGAAGAAATCCATTTTAGAAAAAACTTCTCCCAATGGTGATTTCTATCACCATTTCTATCCTAGGTGGCAATGATGTAGGATAGAAACTTTCTAGGAGGGTTTCTACATGTAGAAACTCTCATAGAAATTCTCATATCTCTCATGACAATTATTATTGGGTACCACACCATTAAATTTGTCCTTTTACTATGTGACACATAGGATAGAAATGGAGAACCATTGAAGAGCATTTTTGTATGTCTACAATTTCTATGTAGAAACTCTTCCAACTAAGATAGAAATTTTCTTAAAGTACAATGCCAAGTAGGATAAGAACTCAATTTTAGAAATCACCATTGGAGATGGTCTAAGAATCAAACTAAGATAATCTTCATTCATTCTCTTTCTTTATATCAACCTTCATCTTCTTTGATCCTGCTGTTGTTGAGTATGCATCAACCAAGGACCTCTTCAATCCAAAATCTTCAGGAGTTTCTACAGACTCAATCTCTTGTGAATATTTAACATTTGGTGTTGAAATCATCTCTCCACATGATCCAATCAATTCATAGAGAAGACAATGCAATTAAAATGTGTTGTAAATGAGAAGAAAATGAATAATTGAAGGAAAACTTGTTTACCATTTCGACATCATTATCCTCCTTCAACAAATTTGAAAAAAATATCAGATTCCTGTTAAAATTTTTTTTATTTTCAACAGAATTTTTAAAAAATAATTAAAGCAATTTCAAATTACCAAAAGATTAACACATACCTGATTATCTTTAAAATTTTCAGAATATAGTGAAATTAGTCCTTCATCGGTAGTCAGCTTTAATACCGTAAATGATCCAGTATAATTACGTACTTGTTCAGATCTTACTTGAATTTTGAAAAAAATTCTTAAGCCAACTAAATTTTGTATTTCCTCAGGAATTTTCTTATCATTTTCTGATTCCTACAATTTTAAAAAAGAGAAACAAATTTTTAATAATTATAACAAATTTAAATATAGTGCAAAAATTATTTTATATGCTTAGAGCTTACTTGCAAATGTACCTCTGACGTCTTCTTTTTTAAATCCAAAGCCTTTTTTTCCAATAAGCTGAACGTATTCTTTGTCCCATAATAGTAACTCTATTTCTCCAGTTGTGTCAATGACACGAACACTAATTTTGTACCTGTTGTAGAAAATTGTATTCAAATAATCAAGAAGAATAGTAATTAGGTTTAAAATTATTGTAGGTTAATACATGATGTTAACATCTTTTTCAAATTTGTCACATCTGTCACAGTAAAATAAATCGCCACATTTATCTAGTTTTTTTGGACATTTGTTACACGAAAAATACCACCAAGCATTCTTTAATACAACTTCAACAATTTTAGCATAAACCCAAAAGCTTCCAATCTGATAATCAATAATAAAAAATTTAGATTAATATTCTGAATAAGGTAAATTATGTAATATAATATAATTATAAATTGTAACTGAAAGAAATATATACCTCATGGTTATCTCTCAATTTCTCAATGGTCCTAACTATAACTTGGCCACTTGATAATTCATTTTCAACCAAATTTGTAGAAGTTAGTGAAAATGTACTTATAGTGAATGATTCACTACTTTCTTCAACAATCCTTCAGAAAGTAGACGAAGATTTATTAATTTAATTCTGAATACTAACTAAAATACTAACAATTATTATAGTATCGATATGGTTTAGTTACCTTGATCTAAAATTTTCAATCTCAGGAATGTCAACACCAAATATCAACCTTGACACATAGAACGTGTTGGATGCTGCACTACTAAAATAACCCAGATTAGCGACGTAAGGAGACGTCGCTAAATACGTCGCAGTACGTCGCTAACAATGATTTGCGACGTATTTAGCGACGAAAAACCTACGTCGCTTATAGGCAAGTCGCAGATGGTAATTTCGTCGCCGAACGTCGCTATTTGCGACGCGACGTCCATTGTCGCTAGACGTCGCAAAATGAGCGACAGAGAGCGACGTATAAGTACGTCGCCAACATTGCGACGTAAAAGCGACCACTAGCGACGCTTCAAAAGTTTATAAATGATGACGAGGCATGGCATCCACGTGGCCACGTGGGCAACGTAGCGACGTATATTAGCGACGTCGAGCGACGTAACATCGCTAGTTAGCGACGTATAGCGACGTCTGTGTGACGTCCACTGTTGACGTCGAGTGAAGGGGAAAAGGGAGTCATGTGCCCTAAGTAAAAAAGTTAGCGACGTCCACTGTTGATGTCGCTAACCGTCGCAATAATTTTAATATAACCGACATATTTTCTTAATATGTCGCTGAACGTCGCTATTCAGCGACATACTTTATCTAGTGTCGCCGAACGTCGCTATTCAGCGACGTATTACGACGTTAATAGGAAGGAGTCGCTATATTATAGTTAGCGACGTAATTTCATTCCGTCGCTAAACGACGTCGCTAATAGAGCTATTTTAGTAGTGCTGTAACTTGTCCTAATCGGAAAACAATACAATTTAAACATATATTAAATTATTTTAAAATGTAGAATGAAAATAAAATACAATATATAAGAAATAATTATCACCTCTATATAATTTGGTACGAAACATTTGTAGTATTACTACAACATGCTCATTTCTTCCATTATTAACGTACGAAACCATATCATCAACCAAATTACCCCACAAAGTACATGGCAGACGATGTTTCCTAATAATACAAAGGAAATTAAATATTTTTAATTATATGGAAAATATTAAAAAATTGAATAATCAAAATTTAAATTATTACTCATTGTCCACAAGAGTAATATCCATAAGTCGTGCTGGTCCATCTTTCAAATCCCTTTGTTGGGGAGGATCTAATGTAACAAACTCGTCCAATAATATCTGAAATTAATGGTATTTACAAATAACAATAAAATTGATGAAATAAAATAATTTTATATTTGTAAACACAAAAATAATTTAACCATGTATTTACCAATAAGTTTGTTATCATCTAAAGGCTCCTCACTTGTAAGATCAGAAAACTTGTGAAAACTAAAAATAAAAGAAGAAAATTTCTCATCAAATATTTCAACAACTTTCGTTTTTGCCAAGAATAATATCTTGTATTTGTTTGCGGTTGTTGTTTCATGTTGTTATTTGTAACAACAAAACAACGAACAACATAGAGTCTTCTCTCATTCAGCAATGGTTGAAGTTGGGGATTAAATCTTTCTTAATACTTGCATGAATTCGATCGCCCTGCAAAGGAAAAAATAATTTCAGTACACAAATATTTATGCATATAATTTATTCAAGTATTCAGCTCATTTATTATTATTGAAATACTGCCATTATCTATAATTATGAAATTATTGGTATTATTTTATTATTCATGATATACTGCCATTAATTTTTTTGTGGAATCAGTTAATTTTTATTACATGTTGGTAAATCAACATCCTCCTATTTTCCAATTCTTCCTAGGCTGTAAGTACATTTATGGATATTTTGTTATACTATATACAATTTTAATTATATAACTGAATGTAGTTTTGATATTTAACATTTGATAGTAGCAACTAGGGCTATATTTATATCTGAATGTTGTTTGATATTTAACTTTAATTTCAGCACTTTTTCAGTTGATACAAATGACCGTAAGGAGGTCACTGTAAGTTACCATCATCATACAATTATCTTCGTTCGGCTATCGTTAAAACCATTGGAGGGGCATTAGTTGCAGCCATTGGGCCATTGGCAATGATGATTTGGCAGCAATTGGCGGGTTAATCGTTTAGCCATTGCTGGTCATTCTAAATTTGAGTCTCTCAAGTCTTAATCATGAGTCATGTGTGGCTATGTGACGTGTGAACTGCTGTTGTAAAAGATGCTCTTTTTCACTGGCATTTGTGCATTTTTTTCGTCGAATTCAATTGTATTTGTGTTTTATCATTTAATTATTACGTTCGACTATCGTTAAAACCATTGGCGGGGCATTCGTTGCAGCCATTGGTCCATCGACAATGATGATTTAGCAGCCATTGGCGGGGTATTCGTTGCAACCATTGGTTGGTTATTCTAAATCTGAGTCTATCAAGTCTTTAACATGAGTAATAGTAGTTATTCTATTATTGTACATCACCAATTTTTTTGGATTATATTACACTTAAACAGAATTACATAATGTAATATACTGAGGTTAAATAAAATTACCTCAGTATCGTTTTATGTTACTGGCATTTGTATTTATTTTTTTTTTGCTATCGTTTTAACGTTTTATGTTACTGTCATTTGTATTTTTTTGCTATTGTTTTTTATGCTGTTAATTAGGTGTCATTTGTACTTTGATTAGGTGTCATTTGTACTAATACAAACATATATTCTATATATAAAATTACACCAGTAATTTAGAAGGTTTGATATTGATAGAATATGAAAAACTTTTCCTTACATTAACGTACATCTCACTCTAAATATTAAATTTTTTGTAACCATATGTAAGCATTGAATTATTACAACAATTCAATGTAATAGTAGTTTTTCTATTATTGTACATCACCAATTTTTTATTATATCTAACTTAAACAGAATTACAGAATGTAATATACTGAGGTTAAATAAAATTACCTCAGTATCGTGAAATACACACTCGAGACTGAATGGTTGCCCTTTTCCTCCTCCGTATCCGGGTACCTCATACATACGAATGAGTCGCACCTTCAAATTTTAAAATATTTTGGATGGACTGACCTCACGAATTAGTGAGAAGAAAGGAGCCATTGATGAAGAAATTTTTCTATGAAAGTTGAAGAGTGAGGATGGAATCCATTCTTCACTGTATTTATAGACAGTATGAACACAACATTATTAATGCATATATGTTGGAAAACCAACAGTTTTCTTGGTTGATGGAGAAATGTGTTTGCCACATTTATCTTGAAGCAAAATATTGAAATTGGTGTCGAATTTATTATTGGAAGTGTCACATTTAGTTCTGGAAGTGCACAGAAACCTATGGGTTGCAAATGACATATGGAAGCTTCTGAACTTGCCAAAGTGAAAGCTAATGTTTATATTATGGCACGGCTATTGATAACGAATCTGGTACATTTATGATTTTTTTGGTTGTATTTAATGTAGCTGGCAGTTGTTTAATTGTTGAGAAAGAATGTTCTTGGAAAAAGTTTTTTTTTGAATAATTTTGTACATGGCTGAAGGTTAATGTATCACAATTTAATGTGGCGGGCAGCTGTTTAATCATTGTACAATTTCTTTTTGTACTTTATTATTGTTTGAATGGATATTTATTGAATATTTTATTGTGTCAGAGTTTAGGCGGAAAAATGGCATTTTAGCAATTTGTTTCAACTATTTGCTATTATATAGATATAGATTATTCAAAAAAAAACTTTTTCCAAGAACATTCTTTCTCAACAATTAAACAACTGCCAGCTACATTAAATACAACCAAAAAAATCATAAATGTACTAGATTCGTTATCAATAGCCGTGCCATAATATAAACATTAGCTTTCACTTTGGCAAGTTCAGAAGCTTCCATATGTCATTTGCAACCCTTAGGTTTCTGTGCAAGATTTGGACAAAATGTACGCCAGCAAATGAGACCTAATTTTTGGTTCCAGAACTAAATGTTAGACTTCCAATAATAAATTCGACACCAATTTCAATATTTGCTTCAAGATAAATGTGGCAAACACATTTCTCCATCAACCAAGAAAACTGTTGGTTTCCCAACATATATTACATTAATAATGTTGTGTTCATACTGTCTATAAATACAGTGAAGAATGGATTCCATCCTCACTCTTCAACTTTCATAGAAAAATTTCTTCATCAATGGCTCCTTTCTCTACTAATTCGTGAGGTCAGTCCATCCAAAACATTTTAGAATTTGAGGAAAAGGGCAACCATTCAGTCTCGAGTGTGTATTTCACGATACTGAGGTAATTTTTTAACCTCAGTATATTACATTCTGTAATTCTGTTTAAGTTAGATATAATCCAAAAAAATGGTGATGTACAATAATAGAATAAACTACTATTACATTGAACTGTTGTAATAATTCAATGCTTCCATATGGTTACAAAAATTTAATATTTAGAGTGAGATGTACGTTAATGTAAGGAAAAGTTTTTCATATTCTATCAATATCAAACCTTCTAAATTACTGGTGTAATTTTATATAGAATATATGTTTGTATTATACAAATTCGAATCAAAGTACAAATGACACCTAATTAACAGCATAAAAAACAATAGCAAAAAAAACACAAATGACAGTAACATAAAACGTTAAAACGATAGCAAAAAAACACAATGCCAGTAACATAAAACGATACTGAGGTAATTTTATTTAACCTCAGTATATTACATTCTGTAATTCTGTTTAAGTATAATAAATCCAAAAAAATTGGTGATGTACAATAATAGAATAAACTACTATTACTCATGTTAAAGACTTGATAGACTCAGATTTAGAATAACCAACCAATGGCAACGAATACCCCGCCAATGGCTGCCAAATCATCATTGTCGATGGACCAATGGCTGCAACGAATGCCCCGCCAATGGTTTTAACGATAGTCGAACGAAATAATTAAATGATAAAACACAAAACAATTGGAATTCGACGAAAAAAACACAAATGCCAGTGAAAAAGAGCATCTTTTACAACAGCAGTTCACACGGTCACATAGCCACACATGACTCATGATTAAGACTTGAGAGACTCAAATTTAGAATGACCAGCAATGGCTAAAACGATTAACCCGCCAATTGCTGCCAAATCATCATTGCCAATGGCCAATGGCTGCAACTAATGCCCCCCAATGGTTTTAACGATAGCCGAACGAAGATAATTGTATGATGATGGTAACTTACAGTGACCTCCTTACTGTCATTTGTACCAACTGAAAAAGTGGCTGAAATTAAAGTTAAATATCAAAACAACATTCAGATATAAATATAGCCTTAGTTGCTACTATCAACTGTTAAATATCAAAACAACATTCAGTTATATAATTAAAATTGTATATAGTATAACAAAATATCCATAAATGTACTTACAGCCTAGGAAAGAATTGAGAAAATAGGAGGATGTTGATTTACCAACATGTAATAAAAATTAACAGATTCCACAAAAAATTTAATGGCAGTATATCATGAATAATAAAAATAATACCAATGATTTCATAATTATAGATAATGGCAGTATTTCAATAATAATAAAATTAGCTGAATACTTGAATAAATTATATGCATAAATATTTGTGTACTGAAATTATTTTTTCCTTTGCAGGGCGATCGAATTCATGCAAGTATTAAGAAAGATTTAATCCCCAACTTTCAACCATTGCTGAATGAGAGAAGACTCTATGTTGTTCGTTTTGTTGTTACAAATACAACATGAAATACAAAACAACCGCAAACAAATACAAGATATTATTCTTGGCAAAAACGAAAGTTGTTGAAATATTTGATGAGAAATTTCTTCTTTTATTTTAGTTTTCACAAGTTTTCTGATCTTACAAGTGAGGAACCTTTAGATGATAACAAACTTATTGGTAAATACATGGTTAAATTATTTTTGTGTTTACAAATATGAAATTATTTTATTTCATCAATTTTATTGTTATTTGTAAATACCATTAATTTCAGATATTATTGGACGAGTTGTTACATTAGATCCTCCCCAACAAAGGGATTTGAAAGATGGACCAACACGACTTATGGATATTACTCTTGAGGACAATGAGTAATAATTTAAATTTTTGATTATTCAATTTTTTAATATTTTCCATATAATTAAAAATAATTTAATTTCCTTTGTATTATTAGGAAACTCATCTGTCTGTACTTTGTGGGGTAATTTGGTTGATGATATGGTTTCGTACGTTAATAATGGAAGAAATGAGCCTGTTGTAGTAATACTACAAATGTTTCGTACCAAATTATATAGAGGTGATAATTATTTCTTATATATTGTATTTTATTTCATTCTACATTTATAAAATAATTTAATATATGTTTAAATTGTATTGTTTTTCGATTAGGACAAGTTACAGCATCCAACACGTTCTATGTGTCAAGGTTGATATTTGGTGTTGACATTCCTGAGATTGAAAATTTTAAATCAAGGTAACTAAAACATATCGATACTATAATTAATTGTTAATTGTTAGTATTTTAGTTAGTATTCAGAATTAAATTAATAAATCTTCGTCTACTTTCTGAAGGATTGTTGAAGAAAGTTGAATCAATCACTATAAGTACAGTTTCACTAACTTCCACAAATTTGGTTGAAAATGAATTATCAAGTGGCCAAGCTATAGTTAGGACCATTGAGAAATTGAGAGATAACCATGAGGTATATATTTCTTTCAGTTACAATTTATAATTATATTAATTACATTTACCTTATTCAGAATATTAATCTAAATTTTTATTATTGATTATCAGATTGGAAGCTTTTGGGTTTCTGAAATTGTTGAAGTTGTATTAAAGAATGCTTGGTGGTATTTTTCGTGTAACAAATGTCCAAAAAATAGATAAATGTGGCGATTTATTTTACTGTGACAGATGTGACAAATTTGAAAAAGATGTTAACATCAGGTATTAACCTACAATAATTTTAAACCTAATTACTATTCTTCTTGATTATTTGAATACAATTTTCTATAACAGGTACAAAATTAATGTTCGTGTCATTGACACAACCGGAGAAATAGAGTTACTATTATGGGACAAAGAATGCGTTCAGCTTATTGAAAAAAGGCTTTGGATTTAAAAAAGAAGACGTCAGAGGTACATTTGCAAGTAAGCTCTAAGCATATAAAATAATTTTGCACTATATTTAAATTTGTTATAATTATTAAAAATTTGTTTCTCTTTTTTAAAATTGTAGGAATCAGAAAATGATAAGAAAATTCCTGAGGAAATACAAAATTTAGTTGGCTTAAGAATTTTCTTCAAAATTCAAGTAAGATCTGAACAAGTACGTAATTATACTGGATCATTTACGGTATTAAAGCTGACTACCGATGAAGGACTAATTTCACTATATTCTGAAAATTTTAAAGATAATCAGGTATGTGTTAATCTTTTGGTAATTTGAAATTGCTTTAATTATTTTTTAAAAATTCTGTTGAAAATAATTTTTTTTACAGGAATCTGATATTTTTTCAAATTTGTTGAAGGAGGATAATGATGTCGAAATGGTAAACAAGTTTTCCTTCAATTATTCATTTTTTTCATTTACAACACATTTTAATTGCATTGTCATATAAATGAATAGATTGGATCGTGTGGAGAGATGATTTCAACACCAAATGTTAAATATTCACAAGAGATTGAGTCTGTAGAAACTCCTGAAGATTCCGGATTGAAGAGGTCCTTGGTTGATGCATACTCAACAAAGCAGGATCAAAGAAGATGAAGGTTGATATAAAGAAAGAGAAGGAATGAAGATTATCTTAGTTTGATCCTTAGTGCTTTTAATTTCAGCCAGCTTAAAAGAACTCTTTGTTCAATGTATTGACGTACTTGAATATTATCTTAGTTTGTATTTTAATGCTTTCAAGTTCAGCCAGCTCTTAAAAGAATTTTGTTAGAGCTTACTTAGTTAATTGAACTTATGTTATTCTCAATGGAACTTTCATTTGTGTTAAATATGTATTTGAAGAAAGTATATATAAACCTTTTTTTGTGCTATTAGATAATCTAATTTAATACAAACAATGAAACATTATTACCAATAAGATGAAGGTTGATATGAAAAAAATATAAGGAATGATTTTTCACTCATTATAAGTTGATTACTCATGCAAATAAGATGATATTAACATCTTTGTTAGATTAAATGTCAATCAAATAATGTTGAACAAACTCCATGCGAACATGTAGATTAATTTTCTACAAATTTATATATAAAAAAGAGCTGGACATACTAAATATACATTGTCGGACATGAATCTCATTGATATCGAATAAAAATGTGATTGTTAGAGATAACTAAATTAAAAGGTTTAATACAACTCAATAAATGTGATATTCATATTAATTTATTTCCCACAAATTTCAGTTCATATATTACATTTACAACAAATATTGACATTAAACTTACTTAAAGTAAATAAATATTAGTAATAATATTATAAGGAATGACATTTTTACTCATTATAAGTTGATTACTCATGCAAATAAGATGATATTAACATCTTTGGTAGATTAAATGCCGTACATCAAATAATGTTGAACAAACCCTTTCAAGTTCATAATATTATCTTAGTTTGATCCTTAGTGCTTTTAATTTCAGCCGCTGCCGTACATTAATGTTAATTGAACTTATGTTATTCTCATTAAAATACAAACTAAGATAATTTATTTCTCACAAACTTCCAGTTCATAATATTACATTTAAAACAAATATTGACATTAAACTTACTTAAAGTGTACAAATATTAATAATAATATTACAAAGTTTGTGTCTGCAGTTAATGTGTCAATGTACAACATTATTTTAAAATGTAGAACCATATAAATAATTATAGCCCAAATTTTCTTTATGTAAGCCCGAAAAATATATAAAGTAAGACAGCCATATTTACGTATGATGCCACACAACTAAATAATACAAGTTAAAATAATATGGCATATAATTTAAAATGTCTTATAAAAGTAAATCTCCCAATCAAATCAAAAAAGTTAATTTCGAAACTAAATGTTTATACAAAAAAGGTCCTACAACTAATATCATACAAAATATTGGAATTCCATCTTCTCCTTTTAGTGTCTCGAAAAAAAAATCCTCAATTTTAAAACATGTATAGATCGGAAATCGAATTGTAGAATGTTTATATTAAATATGATGTCATTAAAGCTGTTTTTGGAAATCTAAAATGAAGTTGTCCATACATCATTAGAACCTTCAAAAAAGTGCTTTATTTTAAAACATGTATACATTGGAAATCGGTTTTGTAGAATATTTATATTAAATATGATGCCATTAAAGCTGTTTTTTGATATCTAAAATTAAGTTGTCCATACATCATTAGAACCTTCAAAAAAAAGTGCTTAGCAACAAACTGTTGGTTTTCCTTACTTTTGTCTTCCAATACAAAATAATCATTAATTCACAACCTATATATTGGACTTACAATATAAGAATGGGGTTTCAATTTTATCATTTTAAAATCCCCAAAAAAGAATATCAAAATCAAGGAACTAATACATAAAAAGAAGAACGTTATTAGGAATCTGACAAAGAGTACAATACTTTAAATTCATACATTAATTGTAGATTACATGTCGTATCAAATAATGTTGTACAAACTTGTGTTTAACAGCCATATTACAAATTTTTATCCATGCAAACATATAACAAATCTTACTGAAGTAAATATATGTTGAGCTGGCCATACTAAATATACATTGTCCAGCATGGAATATCATTGATATCGAATATAAACGTGAATGTTATAAATAACTTAATTAAAAGGTTTAATACAACACAATATATGTGATGCATAATTTATTTTCCACAAACTTCCAATTCAACACTTATAAATTTATTCCATTTTCAACAAATATTGACAATAAACTTACTTAAAGTATATTATTATTGATAATAATTTATAAAGTTTAATTCTGCAATTAATGTGTCATTGTTACAACATTATTTTAAAATGTAGGGCTATTGAAATAATTTTGTGCCCAAGTTTTCTTTATGTAAGTCCTAAAAATATGATGCAATTAAAGCTGTTGTTGGAAATCTAAAATGAAGTTATCCATACATCATTAGAACCTTCAAAAAAAGTGTTTAACAGCAAAAACTGTTGGCATTCCTTTCTTTTGTCCTCCCAATACAAATAATTATTAATTGAATGCCTATATATTGGGCTTACAATATAAGAATGGGGTTTCAATTTTGTCATTTCCAAATCCAACAAAAATATAACAAGGAAAGGAACTATTACAAAGAAAAAATTGAGAATGAGGAAGCTGACAAGGAGTACAACACTTAACAAGCGACCGAAACTTACAAACGATAGAGGAGGTAATAGTTCCATCTGGAGTCTTTTAAGTTAGATATAATTACTTCTAATAGTGCAGCATATTTTTATCACTAATATACATTGTAAACATCAGACTTATCTATATGCTTGAACTGAAAATTACCATTTAACAATCATAAAACTATGTTATAACTATTTATATATAAGCCGTGCATATTGAAAATCTGATTTACTGTAAAATTCCAAACATCCATAGATTAATAATTTATATGATCATGCAGTATATATCCATCCATTTCAAAGATGTATAATCTAATATTAGGTAAAAATTGAAGTGCTATTTAGTGTACAAAATCATTAAATAAATGTAAAAAAATTATTGTACAAGCATTATTTTACAACATGTAGATATTCGCATTATTTTAAAGATTTAGCGAACAAGCATTATTTTACTAAATCATTTGAATGATATAAAATAACATTAAATTAGAAGCATTTTTTTACGCAACATCTGAGGAATTACTAAATAACATTAAATATGAAATATAGTGATCAATTTTGGACTGAATATAAAATCACTAAATTATTACAATTTAGTTAAGAAAATATTCAAACATGTCTTCATAGATAATTTAAATAATATTCAGTCCAATAAGTTGCTAAATACAGCAAACAGATGATAAAACTAAGTTAGGTTACCTTATGTTGTGAAGCATCACCATAAAACAATTTGTACCATCCTCCATAGGAGCTAACCCTTCCACCATAGGAGCTAACCCTTCTGTCTTCGCAACCAACCGATCTTCTTGGAGGATCCTTACAATGTTATTCTTACATGAAGAGCAAGAAAACCAAGAAACAAAATAAAAATAAAAATAATAAAATAAACCAAAAAAAGAGCCAAAAAATCGAAAAAGGGGAAAAATCAGCACATGTATTTATAGATCTAGCACATCCCTGATGACTCACCCTAAAAAAAAAAAATTAAACGAGCAAAAAATCGAAAAAAATCTTCGTATTGTAACATGCATGTGTAGATCTAACACATGCATGTGTAGATCTAACACATCTGGTGAAAATAACCAAAAATAAAGAACAATTATTACTAACATACATGGGTAGACCTAAAACATCTCATAACAAAAAGAGCAAAAATGATAACATGTAACCGATCTTCTTGGAGGATCCTTGCAATGTTATTCTTATATGAAGAGCAAAAAAATCGAGAAACAAAAATAGAAAAAAATTGTAATAATAAAATAACCGAAAAGAGCAAAAAATCGAAAAAATCCCTAAAATCAGCACATGTATTTATAGATCTAGCACATCCCTGGTGATTCACCCAAAAAAAAAAAAACGAGCAAAAAATCGAAAAAGAACTTCGTATTGTAACATGCATGTGTAGATCTAACACATTAGGTGATAAATAACCAAAAAAATAAAGGACAATTATTACTAACATACATGGGTAGACCTAAAATATCTCATTACAAAAAGAGCAAAAATCACAACATGTATTGTAGATTTACCACATCCCTGATGACTCATCCATAAAACAAAAAAAAAAATAAAAAGCAAAAAATCGAGAAATCTTCGTATTGTAACATGCATGTCTAGATTTAAAAAAGAGTGACAGATCACCAAAAATAAAATAAAAAAATTTGTAACATACATTGGTAGATCTAAAACATCACATAACAAGAAGAGCAAAAAAATCGAGAAACAAGAAGAACAAAAAAAACCGAAAATGAGCAAAAAAGGAGAAAACCCACAAATCATAACATGTATTTGTAGATCTAGCACATGGCCCTCATGACTTAACCAAAAAATCCAAAAAAATTCAGTAAAGAGTAAAAAATCGAGAAAATCTTCGTATTCTAACATGCATGTGTAGATCTAACACATCAAGTGATAAAACACCAAAGAATGAGTACAAAAATCGGTTGATGTAACATACCAAAAAAAGAAAAAGAAAAGGAAAAAAGAAAAAGAAATCTACCGTAGCATGGGTGTGTAGATCAATAAAAAAAAAGTTAATAACAACCAAAAAGTAAAATTGAAAGGGAAGAAGAGCCATCGGAAAAGAGAGAGAGCTTTGAGAATGTTAGGGTTTGTGTGAATGTAAAATTTCTTGATTCATGTGCGTGTATATCACAGCTTATGGGCTAAAATTTTTTGTTTGGACAAGCTTTGGACCGGGTTTCTCTTTTTTTGTCATAGTAAATATTTAATACTTGACAACTGTCGGAAGGAGAGAAGAATATTCTTCACAGCTGTAAAAAACTATCATTTTAACGTGTGTTTGACAGCTGTGCACCAGTTATTTATTATTCGTGATTGCAAAAAAGTTATATTTGGCAGTTGTTGACTGGTTATTTGTTTAGTGTGATTGTAAAAGGGTTATATTTGGCAACCGTGGGCTGGCACTTTATTATTTTTCATAAATATAGTTATATTTGCAGGTGCCGGGCCGGCTCTTTATTACTTGTGATTGTATTGAGTTATATTTGGCAGCTGTAGGTTACTAAAAACTTAAAATATATTAACTTTTACATAAAAATGATCATTTGCAGATATTTTTTCAATGTACAAAAACCATTTGTCCTATAACTAAAATTAGAGTAATAATATAATACACATTTTTAACAACAAAGAAGTAAAAAATTTGATCCAAATGATTAAAGTATAATTTTTTTAAAAATATTAGAAAAAAACAAATTTTTATTTATTTTTTTGTTTAAATCATTTTCATGATTTCACGTTAATTATTATTTTAAATTAAGGTTAATAATTTTTTATTTTATAGAAAACATAGATTCAAATAGAGATCAACGTACGCCTCCATCAAGTAAAATTAATTTGTTTTATAAGATCAAATACTAGAGAAAATATTAACAAACAAACAAATTCATCGGAAAAAAATTCAGACCATCCAATTAAATTTGATGTGTGCTAAATTAATGTTTGCCTATATAGATTACTACATTTTCAAAACAACAAAAAAAATTTAAAATAACATTTTTGATAAAAATAAGTTTTTTTAATTTGTAAATTGTATGAGCACTAAATTAAGGTTTGCCTATATAATGATAAAAAATTCTTTATTTTTTAATTTAATGTGCGCTAAATTAAGTTTGCCTATATAAATTAATCTTTTTAGAACAAAAATAATTGTATGTTATAATTGTAAATTGGTAGAAATTTAATTTGAAAACAATAGTAACATATAAACTAATTTATGAAAAAATTATTATTTTTATTATATATATCTATATATATATTATATATATATATAATATTAATATATATATATATTATCTATATATATTATATATATATATCTATATATTAAATTTTTATTATTTTATGTTTAAATTTTATTTAAATTTAACTTAATCATTCTTTATTTTTTGTAGAAAATATAGATATGGATTTAGATGAATGTACGCCTCCATGCTGGTAATAAAGTTTTGATTCCAAGAATGTCAAAATTAGGCAATCGTGTTCTTGAAGCAAAGATTCTTTGTGGAGACAATGCTGGTAATAAAGTTTTGATTCCAAGAATGTCATTGACACCTTCTGATCCAAGATTGCCTTTCAAATTTCAAAGAAGACAATACCCATTGATTGTTTCTTATGCAATGACAATAAACAAAAGTCAAGGTCAATCACTTTCTCATGTTGGACTTTTCTTGAAGAATCCCGTTTTTAGTCATGGACAGTTATATATTGCTGTTTCAAGGGTAACAAGTAAGAAAGGATTGAAGATTTTAATATGCAGTGAAGATAATGATCAATGTAATTCAACAACAAATGTTGTGTATAAGGAAGTATTTCAGAATTTGTAATTCAGACAAATGTTATCTTTTATGTCATCAAAATAGACTTTATCGTATAATTTTATTTACGTTGAGGTATATATTGTTATAATTCGTTCATAATCATATTAATATATTTTGGTCTAAGATATTTTGTGAATTACACAAATACTACTAATGATAATTATGTTGTTAAAATTTAATTCGTTCATAATCATATTAATATAATGTTATCGTTTATGTAATTCACAATTGACTTTATTTTAACTTTTGTTTTAATTTCAAATGTTATATAAATATCAAGAACATTCATTTATTTATTTTTTAAATAAAACAGTATTAAATATACAAACCGTGCATCGCACGGGTGATATACTAGTGTCATGTAATGCTAAATAAATATAGGAAAATGCATGAGACGTTAACATATATGCAGATTCTACAGTTTCCTACCTTTTATATACTTCTATATAGGAGCAGTTAAACATTTTTGTGTTCATTTTACTTTACTAAAAATGACTTGGAAGATTTAGCAAGAAATACAATTAGTCACAAAATACAAAATATCATGCTAGACGCCCCCTTTAGCTAGGGATACTGAATTATAGACTTTTTTGAGGAGCAACCAGCATCAACTATCAACTCAGTGTGCCGCTTGCTGGCTACGAGAATAAGAATATGTCTTAGATCGCGAGCGACCATTATTTCCATTAATTGTACATAGAACCCTAGCTAGAGATGCTAATGTACGTTCTCTTCTTATTTATTTTTCCTTTTTGAGTTGGATCAAGGTGCAATCACGAGCTATGAATAATACAAAATATCATGTTATGTTGATTATCGATGCCCCTTTAACTAGGAATACTGAATTATAGACATTTTCAAGGGGCAACCAGCATCAACTATCAACTCAGTGTGCTCGTTGACTATAGAGAATAAGAATATATCTTAGATTGCGAGTGACCGTTACTCCCATTATAATCGTACATGGAACCCTACATAGAGATGCTAATGTTCTCTTCTTATTTTTTTCCGTTTTCGAGTTGGATGAAGATGTGATCACGAGCTAGGAATAATACAAAATCATGTTATGTTGATCATCGACGCCCCTTTAGCTGAGAAAAATTAATTATAGACTTTTTCGAGGGCAACCAGCATCAACTATCAACTCAGTGTCGTTGACTACATATAGAACAAGAATTATATGTCTTAGTTCGCAAGCGACCATTATTCCCATTAATTGTACATGGAACACTAGTTAGAGATCATGCTAATGTTAACTCTTCTTTTTCTTTCTTTTTGAGATGGATCAAGGTGCGAATAATATAAAATATCATGTTATGTTGATTGATTATCGGTGCCCTCTAGCTAAGAGTAATGAATTATAGATTTTTTTCAAGGGCAACCGACATCAATTATCAACTTAGTGTGATCGTTGACTTTATAGAATGAAATATCTTAGATCTCGATCGGCCGTTATTTCCATTAATTGTACATGGATTCCTAGCTAGAGATGTTAATATTTTCCTTTATATTTTCTTTTTGAGTTGGATCAAGGATCGGTCATATAGATGTTATCTTCTTCCTATTGGCTTAAATGGTTGATCCCCTTGACTTTTGGGCAACTTGATAAGTTGATGTGATAGGGAAAAGAAGAGAGAGAGAGAGAATTAAGTACATGGCACTATTAAGGGATTAGGGTTCTTTCAAGCCAATATATATGCTTGGTTGCAACTCCATTGACCTACATTGGATAAAACTTGATCCAAGATTTTGGTCACTTTCCTATGTATTTTCTAAGGATATATTCTCCCCATGTGTCCATCATTTCATTGTTCAATTAATATAGTGTCCAAATGCTGGTATATAAACCTTGTATGTTGACATTCTCTAGCTGACTACCTTTTACCAGTTATGTTTTTTTTCCCCACATAATAATCTTATAAAATTTTTAAAGATTATTCTTTAGAAAATCTTCACTCCCCAATGAGAGAAGCACAACCCCATTGCACCTCTAAGACATGCAAGTAGGCATGTTTGTTCCCTAGGGATAGGGATAGGGATAGGGATAGGGATAGAGATAGGGATAGGGATGGAGTGCTTGAAGAAGAATAGGGATAGGGATGGAGTCCTTGTTGGTGTTTTTGCCTTTGGACTAGAAAAGATAGTCCCACATCGGCTACACCAAATGGTGATTATCTCAATATAATGCATTGCTTGTGTTGAGGTGTGCACATGAGGTGTAGTGGGGCACAAGTTTTGTGCCATATGGAAGTATTTTCTAGAAGGAAAAAGGATTAAATCCAACAAGGATGAAAGTTAATTTTTGTTGTGCGGATGCAGACTCGGACTCGGACACGGACTCCAGGATGTCTCGTGCATGCACTGGAGTGTTCGGGGGGTAGGCGTGGACTGGCACACTTCTATGCTGATTGTGGGATGATCTAAAATATCAAACTCTATTTTTGAGTATTGGTATTTTAGTCCCACATCGGATAGGAGAAGAGGTGAAGTCTCAACTCCACTCTATAAATAGAGCCCCTTGGCCTCCTTTGAAAGATGCACCAAGAAGAGAGTTGAGGGAGTCTGTTAAGTCCAGGAAGCCCGTTCAAGTCTCAAATATTGACTTACAAGCGTTCCAGAAGTTCTCCTGAACTTGCTGGTTCCTGGGAGCTTATCCGTACTGCGGGTATAGCTTAGAGCGCCGGTGTTCTACACCCCAGCGAGATCCGTTCTTCTTCTTCCTCCCTCTTTCTGTGTGCCTTCGAGAATCTGAGACTCAACTGTTGTTGATCATCTCTTGTTGCCTTCGAGAATACCGTCGCTTCTCTTTAGAAGTTATACGGTTCTGTTGCCTTCGAGAAATATTACGAAATAATCTTTTTAGATTCTCGTAAAACAACTTCACCTTCTTTAGGGTGTTGTTGCCAGAAACATTGTCTTTACAATTGTTTCTGAACTCGTGTTTTTTCCATCGATTGTTCGTCAAGGGACCAACAATCTCAAAGCTATACGATTCGATGGAAAACACTCGTGCTTCGCTTGTCGATACCGGCTTTAACAAGTTGGAGAAATTCGACGGTGAACACTTCCAGATCTGGAAGCGAAAGGTGACTCTGAACCTTCAACTCGTGGATGTTGATCACGTGTTGGATGAGGAAGAACCAATCGTTCCAGCAACAGGATCTGCTGCTGTTCTGGCCGCTGCTAGCAAGCAGACGAAGTGGAAAAAGGATAACAGCATATGCAGGCTGCTGATCCTGAATTCCATGGAAGACTCTCTGGCCGAGTCCTACACAAAGAAGACTTCTGCCAAAGAGATCTGGGAGTCCGTGGGGAAGCTGTATGACGACGACGAGGCCCGGTCGAAGATGTTCATGGTTGAAAAATACCACAAATGGGTCTTTGAAGACGAGAAGACCATGCTGCCCCAAGTGAAAGAGTTCATGAAGCTGCGCCAGAACTGGAGGATGATAGCATGCCCCTCGTCGACAAGTTCGTCGTTGGAGGGATCGTGGCAAAACTTCCTCCAGGATGGAGCAACATCTATGCAAGGATGCATAGGAAGAAGATGGAGATTAGCCTGGATAATCTTCTCAGTGAGATTCATATTGAGGACGAAATGCGCTCTCAACAGGTTGGACGCCCTATCCAAGCAACTAGCAACGGCAAATCTGGTTCAAGCCACCAGAGAGAACAAAGGGAAGCAGGCGGCTTCTCACCACAAGAAGAAGGACTTCTCGAATCTGAAAGTGAAGGGTCCAGGATTCAAGCAACAGAAGTCCAAGTCCCATGTGACTTGCTTCAACTGTGGCAAGAAGGGTCACTATAAAAGTGAATGCAAGTCCAAGCCCAAAGAGCAAGGTGAGCCTAACAAGGTTTCTTTGGTTACTAATCAGGTTGCCATGATAGCACAGGTTGCAACTGTGGGGGCAGACTTGGACTGGTGGATAGACACTGGCGCGACATGTCATGTCTGTTCAGACAAGGACTGGTTCGTCTCCTATGAGCCTACTTCGAGAAAGTCATGATGGCGAACCAGGCACAAGCTGAAGTACTGGGGATCGGGACGGTGGAGCTGAAGCTTACATCGGAGAACATTCTGACGCTTCAAGGTGTGAAGCATGTTCCTGCAATCGCAAAGAACCTGATCTCTGGGGAGCCTGCTCTGCAACGCAGGCTTGAGGATGGACATCAATGCTGGCCAAATGGTGATGTCCAAGAAGGGTACTTTCTTCGGGAAAGCTTTTCAGACTGAAGGAATGTACAAAATTCACTTGTTGTAACCCAGCATAATAATGTAATGCTATCACTAGTTTGAATTACTCTTGAATTGTGGCATAATAGACTAGGACATGTTCATTGTAAGCGAATAAAACAAATATCTAGTCTAGGACTTATCTCCAAGTGTGGGGGTAAGGTAGAGAAATGATGAGATGTGCTCAGACGAAGATCACAAGGAAACCCTTTCACAGGGTCAATCGAAGCACAGATCTTCTGGAGTTGGTTCACTCAGATATCTGACTTCAAACAATTCTCTACAAAGGCCGGGATGAAGTATTTCATTACTTTCATAGACGACTTCTTCTCAAGTATGCCTTCGTCTATTACTCAAATCTAAAGACGAAGCATTCGAGAAGTTCAAGGATTCAGGGCCGAGGCTGAACGGCAAACTGGACAACAACTCAAGAGGCTGAGGAGTGATCGAGGTGGGGAATAGGTCTCACGAATTCTCATCATTCTGCAAAGAACATGGAATCATCAACGAGACGACGGCTCCGTTCTCACAATCCAACGGAGTAGCAGAAAGGAAGAACAGAACGTTGACAGAGATGATGAACTCTATGCTGTTGACTGCGGGTCTCCCAAAGTGCTATTGGGGAGAAGCTGCATTAACGGCCACTTTTATTCTGAACAGAGTGCCATATGCAACTTCCGACTAACTCCTCATGAACTCTGGTTCAAGTCAGACCCAACCTGAATGTCATTCGAGTGTGGGGGTGCCTGGCTTATGTGAAGCTCCCGGATCTGAAGATTCAGAAGCTGGGGACAAGGACTACTAAGGCGATCTTCTGGGGTATGCCGAGAAGAGTGATGCTCGGAGATTCCTTGATATCGAGTCAAATCATATCATCGAATCTCGCGATGCTGATATTTGAAGAAAAGTTTGCAAGGCACAAGAACATTGTTCTCGCGGATATTCCGGAGAATAATGAGGGTGCGAAGCAGACAGAGGTCTTTATCGAACCGGTAGTCCAAGATGGAGCTGTTGTCGAGGAGACATCAGCTGAACCAGAACTCGCTGAGCCGTCAACTAAGCGAGCGAGGAGGCCGAAAGACTTCGGAGATGACTTCGTCACCTATCATGTGGAAGCAGATCCGCTTACCTATGATGAGGCGATGAAGACCAGAGATGCTATATTCTGGAAGGAGGCGATTGACAACGAGATTGACTCAATCACCTCCAATAACACATGGGTATTGGTCGACCTACCAGAAGGAGCAAGACCCATCGGATGCAAATAGATCTTCAAGAAGAAGATGAAAGCAGATGGAACCATTGACAAGTTCAAGGCCAGGCTAGTGGCCAAGGGATTTGCTCAGAAGCAGGGGATCGACTACTTTGACACTTATGCTCCAGTAGCTCGGATGACAACTATCAGATTGTTAATTGCTTTAGCAGCAATACACAAGCTGGTGATACATCAGATGGATGTGAAAACGGTATTCCTTAATGGCGAGCTGACCGAAGAGATCTACATGCAACAACCAGAAGGTTTTGTCGTCAGAGGTCTGGAAGACAAAGTCTGCAAGTTGATGAAATCTCTGTATGGTTTGAAGCAAGCTCCCAAAATGTGGCATGAGAAGTTTGACAAGGTGATAAGGTCAAATGGCTACAGGGTCAGTGAAACAGACAAGTGTGTCTATACGAAGTTTGCTGACGGAAGAGGAGTAATCGTTTGTCTATACGTGGACGACATGCTAATCCTAGGTACGGATTTAAGCTGCGTCACAGAGACAAAGAAATTCCTCTCGACCAAGTTCAGTATGAAGGACTTGGGGGATGCCGACGTAATCTTGGGGCTCAAGATCATCCGGACAGGCACTGGAATAGCGCTGTCACAGTCTCATTACATTGAGAAGATGCTTTCTCGCTACGGGTATCAAGATCTTCCTATTATTGATACACCGTACAGGAGTGATCTGAAACTGGAGCCAAATTCGAAGGAGAGCGTCAGGCAGTTGGAGTACGCTAGCGTCATCGGAAGTTTGATGTACGCTACTACTGCCACAAGGCCTGACATAGCCTTTACAGTGGGAATGCTGAGTCGATTTACGAGCAATCCAGGCGTAAAGCATTGGAAAGCTGTGAAGCGTGTTATGAGATATCTCAAGAAGACTCAGACATATGCACTATACTACAGCGGAGATCCGTCAGTAGTGGAAGGCTTCAGTGATGCTAGCTGGTGTTTAGAGGTGGAGAGCGAATATTCCACATGTGGATATGTGTTCGCCATGGGTGGAGCTGCTATATCGTAGAAGTCGAAGAAGCAGACTATGTTATCTCGCTCCTCCATGGAATCTGAATTCTTTGCATTGGACGCTGCTGCAGATGAAGCAGAGTGGCTTCGGGAGCTCATATATGACCTTTCAATGGTTGGGGCTCAGATACCGGCGATTTCGATATACTGTGACAACCAGGCGGCAGCAGCAGTGGCATCAAATGAACTCTTCAACGGGAAGAAGAGGACTGTGCGGTTGAAGCACAGAGCAGTGAACGATCTCATCAAAAGGGGCATCATTGCAGTGATCGATGTTCGGAGTCAGAAAAACCTGGCGGATCCATTCACGAAGGGTCTCAAGCGTCAGCTGGTCGAGGACACAGCAAGGAAGATGGGCTTGAAGACTTTCTGATATTGTGTTATTGTAATCCTACCATAAAATTTTATGTTATTGGTTCAAAGAGAAATCTACTAGACATTTAATTTTGGTTCAAAGGAGGATCATTGACTAGAATAATATCAGTTAACAGTGGGTACTTGTTCTGCGGAACATGGAAGGGTTACGGACCCATAACCACTGTTGTCTACTATGTATTTTCTGCGGAAAATTGATCCTGTGGGAAGGATGGCTTAAACGCCTTAATGAGTTCTCAGGCAGAGTGAATGCCTGGTGTGCTTTACAGGAAGCACGGTAGAGCAGCACTACAAGGAGTGAAACTCCATGCTATAGTGGGGTGACTCCACCATGAGGTTCCCAGGTAGGGATAATGCCTCGGCTTTGCAAGCTAAGTCACAGCGGAGTAGCACCGCAAATAGGCAGGTAGCCTAATGCTGTATGATAATCGTAATAAAGAGAGGTAGACAGCACTACAAAGAGGACGATGTCCTCATGTTACAGTGGCATGACACCACGAAGAAGTACCGGGTAGGGTAAAGCCTCGGCTTCGCAAGCCATGTCATAGCGGCGTAACACCGCACGGAAGCGCAAGGCTTCATGCTGGGTAGTTTGGCACTACAAAGGGGCTTGTGACCTCATGCTACAGTAGTATGACACTACGATGAGGTACCCAGGTGGGGTAAAGCCTCGGCTTTAAGCCATGTCATAGCGGCGTAGCACCGCAAAGAAGCGCAATGCTTCATGCCATGACTCTTTATAAAGAACTCACCTATAGTGTATGGAAAGAGATATCAGGCCGTCTCTTGAGGGTAAGCTTGTAGACGCCCAAAATTATACACTGAAACCAGGCTGGCACAAGGCCTTCAATGTGCAGCCAGAAGCACAGTTGATGTCATTATGTGAGTAGGAAGAATTACAGTTATGGTGCCGAATTCAAGGCTTAGTCCATTCTTGTATCATACTGTTATTTAACCTATGCGGGAAGATTCAAGTCGTAGCGACATCTCTCCTAATGCATGATGGACAATCACTGTGGGGAACGCTCAACCCATATATTGAGATATGTGGGGGATTGTTGGTGTTTTTTGCCTTTGGACTAGAAAAGATAGTCCCACATCGGCTACACCAAATGGTGATTATCTCAATATAATGCATTGCTTGTGTTGAGGTGTGCACATGAGGTGTAGTGGGGCACAAGTTTGTGCCATATGGAAGTATTTTCTAGAAGGAAAAAGGATTAAATCCAACAAGGATGAAAGTTAATTTTTGTTGTGCGGATGCGGACTCGGACTCGGACACGGACTCCAGGATGTCTCGTGCATGCACTGGAGTGTTCGGGGGGTAGGCGTGGACTGGCACACTTCTATGCTGATTGTGGGATGATCTAAAATATCAAACTCTATTTTTGAGTATTGGTATTTTAGTCCCACATCGGATAGGAGAAGAGGTGAAGTCTCAACTCCACTCTATAAATAGAGCCCCTTGGCCTCCTTTGAAAGATGCACCAAGAAGAGAGTTGAGGGAGTCTGTTAAGTCCAGGAAGCCCGTTCAAGTCTCAAATATTGACTTACAAGCGTTCCAGAAGTTCTCCTGAACTTGCTGGTTCCTGGGAGCTTATTCGTACTGCGGGTATAGCTTTGAGCGCCGGTGTTCTACACCCCAGCGAGATCCGTTCTTCTTCTTCCTCCCTCTTTCTGTTGCCTTCGAGAATCTGAGACTCAACTGTTGTTGATCATCTCTTGTTGCCTTCGAGAATACCGTCGCTTCTCTTTAGAAGTTATACGGTTCTGTTGCCTTCGAGAAATATTACGAAATAATCTTTTTAGATTCTCGTAAAACAACTTCACCTTCTTTAGGGTGTTGTTGCCAGAAACATTGTCTTTACAATTGTTTCTGAACTCGTGTTTTTTCCATCGATTGTTCGTCAAGGGACCAACATGTTTGTTCCCTAGGGATAGGGATAGGGATAGGGATAGAGATAGGGATAGGGATGGAGTGCTTGAAGAAGAATAGGGACACTAAAAATTCTTGGATTTTCAATTGGTACCACTCCAGCAGCATACTTACATGGTATCCACTACCAACTGTTGCCTCTCATTATACAAATAGTCCTACATCTGCACATTTGTGAATATTGCATATATTACTTTGTTCCTTGTTGTTTTCTTGAAGTATTGTGTGGGAGTCCTATGGACCACATACGTGCGACATCGCTGCTGTCCGGTTCGATTTGATTCGGCGTGTAAAGGGTATGGGTATGTGCCCACATCTGCGGGCTCCGAATGCCGATTCGATTTTTTCTTCGGATTAGGGCTGAGACCATAATTTTTTTTTTACTCTTTAATTTTTTGACCGTTTTGTAATGCATAAATATTTGAACGTATTTACTCCTCTTTAATTTTTTGACCGTTTTGTAATGCACAAATATTTGAACGTTGGACAGTTTTCACATTAAATCCAAACGTTATAAACACGTTTTTTATGTGCCTTTATACAACATCATTTACATCCTTGAGTCCAGCCTTCGGCTACAAATTTTTATGCCTATATATTGAGCCTTCTTCTTCTTCTTCTCTCTTACACAAAAAAATTATACTTAGAATCTCTCTAAAAAAATCTTGTTTTTTCGAACATTTCTGTTCTCCATCCTTATTCTGGGCAGAGCTAAGCCAGGATCGCTCCTTTCGAGTTATGTGCGACGAGAAGATACCAATAGAGCAGATATTTTACCACTAGGAACATTCGGATAAAGTCTACACATAGATCTGGAGGCAGTACCTACGTGCGCGACTTCTCTATATAGACCGGTAAACTTAATTTTTTGTTTATTTTGCTTACAAATTTCAAAAAGAGAAAAGAAAATTATTTCTAACTTGTTGAACTTGGTGGTGTGTGGTGGATCTGGTTCGCCTAAAAATTCATTCTTATCTAATGGATCTATAAATAGTCCAGCATTACTACGGTACTAAATGCATCCGAAGAAGAAACCACTACTACTAAAGGAAAGGGTTGGTCAGCTAGCTAATGCCCATGGCCACTACTACTAAAGGAAAGGGTAGGGAGAGAGAGAGAGATGTAAAGCCAAGGATGGCTTGCCGTCGTCTGCCAGGTCGAGAGGGATCAAACCTCTGACTAGTTGCATGTCCGCGGCAAGTCACCCGCGGCCTAACGTCGCTCTCTTCAAACTCATGCGAGGCTCTTGCATGATTCAACAGGGCCGGCCCTGGGGTAAGTCCGAACAATACTTCGGACTTGGGCAACCCTCTCCATAGGACAACCCTCTAGGTCATTTGGTTTTATTAGGACATGTCCAACCCAAATCCAAATTAAACATATATCTTTCAGTATTGATAAAGGCCAACCAAAATTAGCCCCGGCTAAGACAAACCAACCCGTCGGACCGGCCTTGATGATTCAACAGAGTTAGACTTCGTTTGATTTACTGTAATGTAATTGTAATCGCAATATAATCAAATAAAAAATAATAGTTTGTTTTCATTTGATTACATTGCGGTTACAAGTACATCACAGTCTACCAAACTAGGCTTTCATCTGGATCGAAGTCGCAGAGAGATCGTCTGATCTCATGTTATAACTGAGTATGTTATGAATACCAGAATATAAAGTGGTAGGTAGTTATGTCTTCTGTCTCTTTTTTTTTCCAAGCACGTGCGGACTCAGTTAAATCTTGTGCCCCTCCCCCCCTCCCGCATATGATTTTTAGTCGATCGTCAAGTCACTTCGGACTCTTCGTGCGGATCTTGTCTGCAATAGCTTTGTCATCATCGCCCCACACGCACACCCCGGATACTCCGCTCGCTCCAGAGCTCCACGAGACGGCCATGACGTCTTTCGACACCCGCAACTCAATGACTCGCTTCGCCCACGATGCCGAAAGCGACCCCGACGTCTTCACGACGCCTACGACCGCCGATGCCGTCCAGCCACCCATTCTATGTGCACGACGTCCTTACGACGTCTTCTCAACGTCCTTACGGCGCAATACGACGGGCCGCGTGGTCGGCCGTCGTTTATACCCGTGATAGAATGGTACCGGTACTCGATCGTCCGTGCAGCGTCCGATCCGTTGAGTTATCATGAACGGACGTCCCATTAGTGGCCCACGTAAGCTCAGATCGTAGCCATTTGTCATCAGTACGCATACGTTGCCGATGTCGCATACCGTGCAGGCCACGCTCATCATTGCCCACATTGATTTTCAGCAAGACTTATCTATGAACATACTGAAACTTAAGCGACATATTCTCAAAGTTTATATAGTCAGGACTAGCTAGCCCATGGATAAATCCGACAAGATTTCGAACTTTGGCACCTTGTTAGCAATTCGGCAAACGGAAAAAATTCGGAACGGCAAACGTACGAGTATAAATCGGCACAATATAAGTAAAATACGATCAAAAATTCGGTCAAAAATTCGTCTAACGAAAAACATTCGGATCAGATTTAACTCATGTTTAGTACGTTTCATATGAACCGATTCGGTACTAAAAATTTGGCATATATATAGGACCCACCCACCTCTACTCCTTCATAAACAAGGGTTCAGCGTGAGAATAAGAAGAGGTTGGATGATGGAAAACCGAAATATTTTTATTTGATTGTTGCAAACAACATGTGCAAAGACTCTTGGGTTTCTTTTTTTGGTTACTATGAGACTTTTCTTCTTTTATTTTGATAATTTTTAAGAATTGTGCCAGTCTTAATATCTAATAGCAGTAAGAGTCAAGAAAGTTCAGACTGTTGGGTTTCTTGGTCACATTATTTTTGGCCAATTTTTTTAAAATTCGTACGGTACGCGTTTAAAACGCCACAGGCTTAAAATTTGCGTAGAAATCCAAAATTTTCAAAAGTACGTAAGTATTATACGTTTATGTAAGATACGAAAAAATTTGCGTATAATACGCGTTTTATTCGGATGATTGCTAACAAGGCTTTGGCTCTCTCTCTCTCTCTCTCTCTCTCTCTGCGTTTAGGACAACCTCTCAGGTCCAGCATGACCTGCAAGAGGTCGGAGTCGCATGTGATCTCCCGGAACATAAAAAATGTCTCACAAGAGACGGGATCAAGGAACAACAAAAAATAACTCCGGCTAGAACAACCCAACCTCCGGCCGTCCTTGTTTATAGTTCACAATTTATATGTGCGGTCGGTAGATCAAATGAGTGGTTACGTGCAAGGACCCAAAAAGCTCATGGTAACCCACCATTGCAGTAAACATGGACATTGGATGTCTAGTTCTTTTGCCAAGTTTGATATTAGCTTAATTAATAATTTCAGTTAAAGCAACCGGGTTGCTATATGTTATCACATGCCCAAACCCCAATACATAACTTGGATTTTGATTGCTATTATCACATCATTCTCTAGACTTTCATTTCTGTCTGTTAAGATTAATCTAAATAAAAGAAACTTTATTACTTTAGTTTCTTAGGTCTGCTTGATAACGATATTTTTACCAGTTATGTGATATTTTTGAACCGACCGTTTATGAAAACTCCTACTTGTTAATTTTATTGAGGCACTGGTTTTTGTCGGCTCTAAAACCTCTAAAAATCGGTGTAATATAATTTTAGATGACTTTATAAACACCCAAAATCGGTGGGTTTTGAACGACTTTATTATTTTATTCCATTTATATACTCACAAAATATATATAATTATAACTACTGATATCCTTTCCTATTTAATTTTATTCGTGTAAAAAAATTTCAGAACCGCTCGTTAGTGAATTACCAAGCATGTTGTGGACTGGTTTAAAAGCCGCTACTTAAAAACTATCCAAAATCGGACCCCTCATGACCGCTCGTAACCCATAATCTAAAAACACCTGTCACGTCCCGCTCCCGGAACACGGTGAGCCGGGTATGCAACATCATCTCCAGGCTACGCACCATATGAATACTTTTGTACCCGTAATTGCGATTGTCGCCTGTAAAATACAAGAATGGAAAATACAAGTGATAGCTAAAACACATTTCACTTCCACAAACTATAACCATTATGCATCAAATTGTTTTCTAGGAGTACATCATATACAAGTTTATTACAACAAAATGTTAATTTACATATGTCGACAGGCTAAAAAATGTTATCGGCCGTCTCTTGAAGCTCTCCAGACAGTTTACTCCTCGATATTGTCCTCGTCATAAAGAGGTAACATTCCTGCAGGAACTTCGTCTTCCCCTAGTGAACAATACTAGGTCGTCAGAACGGCAACAAGTCCTCGGTCAAGGATGGTAAAAAAAACATAAAAGTATGAATAGAACATGTTTTAAAATTTAAGGACAAAAATGAATTTGACCTAAAACTCTATCTAAGCCTAAATATAGGTGTACGATCTTCGGTGTTTAAAGAACCTATTTCACTACCACAAACACAAGCATATTACCTATATGATGCAAATGCAATTCTTTTGGAGAACAACTTTTGAATACCACAACCTATACATTTTTCGATAATAATTCCGTGACCAGGGATCAGGTTGTGACTTGGTGGCACGGTGCTTAGAATCCGGCCCTGCCTCCCTTAGGCTTAAATAATGTCATGCCCTAATCGATCGTTTTCATCGAGTTAGGTAGGAAGTTATAAAAATCCCTAATCGATCTTTTAAATCGAATTAGGTAGGAAAAGATGATGAGCTAAGCCTCACCCACTCAATTCGCAAGGCCTTACGAAAGAGCTAATTACTAATCAGCTTTTATGGTTATTATATTGCGGAAGTTCATAGGCAGTATTCATGTTGTTTTCCTCCGCCCAATGCTTTCTAACTAGCATACACAATCCATATATTTTATCATTTTAAAATTGATTCTGCACTGTGTACCATCATTTCATCAATAGACAATTCATTCAGCTAAGACGCTAGGGCACATCTTGCATATGTCAAGTGTGAGCAGTTTTCAGGAATCAATTATTCTGGATTATCATATAGATACGAAATTGTCAAATGAGATATTATACTCATAAAATTGGCACATAGCAGGAATATAAAAAATTAAATTAAGTTGCGCTTGCGTGATAAGTGTCCGTGTCCTACACGTCCTAGACCCTTTCTAGATCACCTTCTAGTTATTATTTAATTATGAGAGGATTTTTCTAGAAAATCTCTAGGTTTATGGGAATAACCCAATTTCTCTAAAAGTTGAGAATTTGGCTCTCTTGGAATTTTCGAAAATTTTGGTAGAATTTTCTTTGTATTTGTTGATTCCATAAATTTTCATAAGAGGTATAATATGAAGAATTAAAATCCCGAGTTCGCCGCCCCTTCAGTGGAGCAACCCTCAACACCGGTAACCACGTAATATAATATCCCGGGTTCGCCGACCCCTTGGTGGAGCAACTCTCAACACCGGAACCACGCATTCATGTATATGTTCATTTTAGTAAAACTTTCTTACCATTGCAAGCAAGCAAGCATTTTATTTTATTTTTATTACTGCAAGTTCAAGAACATAATTGTTAGCAATATAATGATACCCAAAATCTAACTTTCAATGTCACTATACATTAAATAAAAAATAATTTTATATGCTTTGCAATATTGGCTTGGTATTAACTACATACAAAATTAAATCTAAGTATTCAATACTACATTTGGCTTCTTGAAGGTGTGAAGTAGCAAAATTACTTGAAAAGCTTAACAAATGGATTACCCTAGTGGTCCGGTATCCATAAATAACTATTATAACTGTGTGTTTAAGACAAAATGGGTCATTTAGGCATAGTTATAATTCCGCACAGAATGGTAATATCATAATTATTTGATAATCTGTCAAGTTCACATATTCCAAAATTAATTAGAACAAGCCCTAATTTATACGTATTCATCTATAAGATCCCTAGTGTATAGAATTCAGATTGTAGACATAAATTTGATTAAGATATATACATGCATATATGTTTATGGTATATATATATAAAAAACAAGTATTCATGAAGTAGATTATGCCTATATGTTCATGCATGTATTTTTTCTAATATATATATATATATATATATATATATATATATATATATATATATATATATAAAATGAATACAACCAAGGTGTCTATTCCCGTGTCCACGTATTGTGCCAATATAAATATACATGCATTGATTGTATCCATAGGCATAATTTGTAAATTTGTGCTTATATCAATATTTCATTTTCATAGAGTTAATTGATCATGAAATTCATAAATTTCAGAATAAAACTAATTAACATTGATTCTTGATAAATTAGAGTATCCAAAATGAGAATTTTCAAAGAAAGAGAAGAGGACTTGCCTTTGTTTCCTTGTATTGGACCTAGACATTCTCCTAACTTTTTCTGTCATGACCCAAATCAAAATTTTAAATTATATATATATTCATATATGTAAACCTAATTTTGACCTAGGTTTTGAAATTGGAGGAAATAAGAACAATCTTTACCTAGATTACAAATGGAGGAGGAGGAATGAAGTGGTGCTTGGGGGGTGGCGTGGCCGACGGCAGCGGGTGGCCGGCGGCAGCGGCAATAGTAGCAGCAGCAACAACAGCAGCAGTAAGAAGCAGTAGCAGCAACATTAAGAAGGAGGAGAGAAGAGGAGTGAAGAGGAATGAAGAGAGGGAGAAGAAATAGAGGAAGAAGAAGAATGAAGGGGAGAGAGAGAGAGAGAGAGGTGAGGTGGAAATTAGGAGGGGCTTCTCCTCATGCACCAAACCATATGGCATCATCAAGTGCCCCATGTCTTAGAAAGATGCCATCTAGTCTCATGAGATGCCACATGGCCTCATGAGTTGGTATATTCATTTGATGAAATTGCACAAATTTGTTTAGGAGTTATATTCAAAGTTTTATGTAAATTTATTTAATAATTTTTTTTATTGTTATCATTATTATTTCTTTGTTGTTAATATAGTAATTAGGAGAAAAATTGATTAGGGCATAACACCACCTCGTAAGCGCTGCCCCTATAATTGCCAAACAGACCTTAGGAATTTAAATTAGCTTAGCAATAAGTATTTACAAATTTGTTTTATTTTCTTTTGATTTCTGAGTCGATACATAGTAAGTAAATTCAGAACTATTCATTGATGAATGAGATTAAGAATTGAGTTTAAAATTCGACAATGGTGTAATATCCGAACTTTTAATCTAATTCAAAATCTTATAATGTTCATCATCTTCCTCCTATGTTTTTTCTGCACAACCTATGCTGGCCCGCCGAAGACAACTCCCACGATCTTAAGAAATTTTGATTTTTATTCAATTGGTTGCTTCTACAATCTCCTTAGGTTATTTATGGCTACAGAAATTAATTATTAATGCTCATAATTTGGTTTATGCATAATATCTCCAAATTAGATCCATGGATGGAACACATTTAGGTATATTGAGTTGAAACTCTTCGTCTATTGAAGTTCTTTAATGGGAAGATTTATAAAATGCCCAAAAACTAAAAAAGTTTTATGTAAAACCCACCGCTAAAAAAAATTTCATCGCGTGCCCAGAATTAGAGAAACTTATCCAAAGCGGATTCCAAATGACCCTTTTGCCCTTCCTTTTAATTTATTGGAAACACCCACAAAACTGCTGTTAAAAAAACGTTTCAATACTCCATCTTCTTGCATACGCTGCTCACTTTCGAATCTAGGTTTTCTCCTCAAAAATCTTTAAAAACTCGTCGGAAAATTTCGGAAAGACCGGGACGAACGGCAAAAGTGCTAAAACGGAGGTCCAAACATCATTTTTTTACGATTCTAAAATTTCGGAAGGCCGTCTAACTGTGAAGCTGTTACTTTCAGTCTCCTCGACGATACGCTCATTTTGCGACAAACGGGACCTCGTTTCGACCTCCCAGTCAAAAGTTATGGCCCTCCAAAGTTTCAGCTGACCATAAAATGCAGGAGAATGGCCATTCTCCGTTTAGAACACGAAAAATGTCAATTTTCGCATGAGGGTGGTCATTCTCCGTATTAGTAACACGGAGAATGGCATTCTCCGTCTTAATTTACACGGAGAATGACCATTCTCCGTGTTAGTAACACGGAGAATGACATTCTCCGTCTTAATTTACACGGAGAATGGTCATTCCAGTGTTAAAACGCAGGAGAATGACCATTCTCCGTGTTAGAAACACGGAGAATACCATTCTCCGTGTTAAATAAAACGGAGAATGTCATTCTCCGTGTTAAATAAAACGGAGAATGGCATTCTCCGTCCTAATTAAGACGGAGAATGGCCATTCTCCGTGCTAAATTAAACGGAGAATGACCATTCTCCGTCTTAATTTACACGGAGAATGCCATTCTCCGTGTAATTTATCACGGAGAATGGTCATACCAGTGTTAAAACGCAGGAGAATGACCATTCTCCGTGTTAGAAACACGGAGAATGCAATTCTCCGTGTTAAATAAAACGGAGAATGTCATTCTCCGTGTTAAATAAAACGGAGAATGGTCATTCTCCGTCCTAATTAAGACGGAGAATGGTCATTCCAGTGTTAAAATGCAGGAGAATGGTCATTCTCCGTGTTACAAACACGGAGAACGACATTCTCCGTTTTAAATAAAACGGAGAATGGCATTCTCCGTGTTAGTTTACACGGAGAATGGTTATTTACAGTGTTAAAACGTTAATTTAGTTTTTTCATGAATAAAGAGTTTCGTTCTTCTTTCAAAACGATGATAATTCTTATGGAAAAGAAGAAGAAAGATCTTTAAGATCTTCTCTCCACAATTGACCTAATCGTCGAAAAACTTCAAATGTCTCCACGATGAAGATGATGATGATGGTGATGATGATGACGAGCGATGATCTGAGTTCGACTGAAGAAAAATACACCGAACTACGAACGATTTTTGCGATCTCTGCTGAATATGAGAGCAATGGAATTCAGATTTCCCGTGAAGAAGAAGAAGACGAAAATCGCAATCCAGATCTGAGTTTTTTGAATTCAAATACATATAGATGACCAATTCGCGCGGAGGGGTAGTTTCGGTATTATAAAAATAGCATTTTCCAGCGGGTGGCATCTAAAAGGGAATCTTGTAATATTTAACGTGAAAATACTTAATTCTGGGTATTTCATAAAACTTATGCAGCGGGTGGGCATTTCATAAAAGCCCACCCCGAAATTGGGTTTCTCAGCAATTTCCAGTTTGATATTCTTCATCCATCCATCAAAATTTGTAATTCATTGGCATTTATTTGATACTCTTCATCCATCATTCCATTGAAGTTTATAATTCATTATAAACTTGCTAACCACATTTTATGAATATTGTATGTGTTTTTCTTAGAAAGCAGGGTAAATTGTCCGATGTAATTTATTAAGGTCAAATTAATACAAAGGTATTTAGTAAGGGTATTATTAAAAGCATCCATATTTCTATTTTATTTCTCTCTTCTTCATTTTTAGGAGCTTTGACCAGCTTTATTTTCTTTTCCCCAAAAAGTATAGCCGAAAACTATTTTTTTTTGGAAAAAAATAAACTTAAAAAAAACATTTGATTAAATATCTAATCAATTTTTTTTCCTATTGCAATGAAGGTTGCCATAAATATTTACTAAGAAAGTTCAAGTAATACACCGATACAAAAATTCTTGAATCTTTTGTTTAGCTAGTTTGCACAATAAACCAATTTATATATGTAAATTTGATTAGAAGATAAGCATAACCAAGTCAACAAAAGAAATATAGGGGCAAAGAGAGGAAAAAAAAAAAAGGTAATCTGGACTTCTTTTTACAAGGTAAATTTAAAAAGAACGATGCTACACGAACCGAACAAGGGGACCGTGCGTCAACTCAAGGGCCACGTGGCAGTCCCCCATTGGTTGGGTGGGCCGGAGGGTGGGGGTGGGACCCCAAAATAGCGGGGGGTGGGAGGTTGGCGAATAGGAAGGCGCCACGTGGCTTTGGTCTGCCGTTCGGTCCCCCTTCTTCAGTTAGTTTAACATTTCTCTTTAAAAATCAACAAAAAGGATAGAGCGAATAAAAATAGTAGTGCATTTAACAAATACTTACCTCTAGTAAGTATATAAATGAATAAAAAGTTTCTATACAATGCATTCAATTTTGGAAGTTATTTTCAATTTTGGGACAGATAACAAACAGTACTTTGGTAGTGAGAAGATGATTTGAGATCTTTGCATATAATCTAAAAGCCCTTTCACCACAACAAAAGGGTTGGTTGGCTTTGGTAGATGCCATATGTTTTGATATATAAAGTAAAATGGGTAAAGTGCAAAAAATTTCTCGTTAAATATACGCCTTTTGCGTAGAAAGACCTTTTAAAATTTTTTGGTAGTTTGTCCCTTCGTAGATTACAAATCCGTTCGATTAGGACCCTCCAGCCAAATTTTAAAATTTTTATACCTAAATTGCACATGCCCCCTTTAACCCACCCCGGCGGCGGCGACGCCGGCGATCCCCCAGCCCCCCGATCCCCCCCCCCCCCCCCCCCCCCCCTCCTCCCTCGCCGGCGAGCGCACCCCCTGCTCCTCCTCGCCGGCGAGCGCCCCCCCCGACCCCCCCTCCTCCTCCTCGCCGGCGAACGCAGCCCAAACAGTCGAGGAAGGAGGGGGGGGGGGGGGGGGGGGGGGGGGGGGGGGAGGGATAAAATTGTCAGTTGGGGACAAATGAGCATATTTCATACTTTTAGGTATTTTAAGATCATGAGATCTTTTAGTGCAAAAAGCGAAAATCTAACGAGGGATTTTTTGCACTTTACCCAAGTAAAATTGATGGTTCATGAACTATTGATCAAACAGAGCTGATTAATACAAGGTTTTCTGCGGGAATGAAACTAACATATAACGAAAGAAGGGCTATTTGGTGGATTAAATACTTCATGTGAAAATGGTGATCACCATTGATTAATCCTCCCTTTGTTTTCATCAAAATCTCAACGAAAATGTCAAACAAGTTCACAACATTTATCATTTTGATCATACAAAAATGGACAAATCACACAAAACAAGTAAATAATTCCAAAAGAAGAATACAAACAAATTCAAAGAAAAAATGTTGGTTTAGTTTGGTTTAAACTGAGTACTGCAGCACAGCCTCTTAGTTATGAATTAGATTGGATCGACAATATTCTGATTTTGATTGGATGTAACAAGAAGTTATAAAATTAAATGAGCCATTAGAATCGAAGCAAAATGGAAAAAATGAGATCAAGCCCCTCCCTATCCATAATTAATTAATAACACTCTCACAAGCATGAGGTTAATCCACAATTAACAATCCTTGTAAGCCCCAGAATATTCCCTTTACTACAGATGGGCTTAATCCAGAACTATCACTAATTTTTAATTAGATATCTAGAGGGAGCTACTATTTGTAGCCAAAAATTCGTCCACGTATCGTCACCATATTGGAAGTTCCAACTCAAGTTTCTGTAGTCAAACTCAAATCTAAAGAAAACTAATGCATTTTTCGAGGCCTGGTTTGGATTGCTACCACCAAGTCCAAAAATTGAACTAGCTTTTCAATTTTCTCTTTTTGGATAAGTTGCAGTTACAAAATAACTGATGGGGCTAAAAATACATAGATGTAAAAGCTAATGCAAATTAATATACAAACTCGTTACCATCAATGACCATCATATATACGTTTTCGGGAAGTATGTCATTGGACCAGCAATCTACTGAGATGTGCTATCACGATATAAATTTGTGCTATAGAACTTGGGTCAAAACACTCATTTTACATCAGAAACAGAAAAAAAAAATTATCAAATCTTTCACCAACATGGTTGAAGAGTGCATAAAACAAAACAAATAAATAGAAATCATTCACCAGAGGACAAAATTTCACTAGAGGGAGAGAGTTCTGTCATCTATGTATTTGTCTATGCATGTTTTACTTTTTTATATATATATATATATATATATATATATATATATATATATATATATATATATATATATATATATATATATCATTTACTTATTACAAAATCTTCTAAATATATACCATTAATAGTAGTGTTCTAAATAATAACAAGCTTAAGATGTATTTATCTTAAGAGTTTATTTAAGTTAACTACTTCCGTGTTTTATGTTTATTATACGGATACCCCTACTTTGAAACTAATTATACAGGATATCCCCTTTTCTTTAGGAAAAAAATAAAATAAAACATATGGACAGTAGGGATGGCAATGGGGCGGGTAGGGGTCGGGGACCATATCCCCCATCCCCATCTCCGAGTAGTGTTTGAATCCCCATCCCCGTCCCCATTCCCCGTCGGGTTTTATTTTTTACCCCCATCCCCATCCCCGTTAAACAATGCATTCCCCGTCCCCGTCCCCGCCCTGTTAGCACTTTCGGGGCCGAATTTTCTCATCTCCGTCTCTCGTTCGATTAACAAATTTTCATGTACATTATATAAGTTTAAAAAATTATTTTCATTCAAAAAAAACTACATGGCATGTTAATAATGGTTTTCATAAAATAAATATATATATTACTAGTTAGATCAAGAGAACATACCATTTCCAAAGGGTTGCATATATGGATATGGATATAAGTAATCGGGATCGGAGATTTATCGGGGCGGGGAGTACTATACCCATACCCGTCCCCGAATCCGATCGGGGATTTTTTTAATCTCCATCCCCGTCCCCATCCCCGTTTTTAAATCCCCAAATCCGTCCACATCGGGTAAAAAAATCGGGTCCCCGTCGGATTCGGGGGGATATTGCCATCCCTAATGGACAGCTAGTGTTATACCTTTTCTATAGAAAATATAAAACATAGAAGTACCCTGTGTAATTAATTTCAAATGGGATAATTAACGTAAATAACCCTTATCTTAATTATATAAAAAAATGTCATATAAATCATGATAATTCAAAAAATGTCATATCCTTGCAAATAAATTCTATGTTCTGGGATGTTGTATAAATCATGGTAATTCTCATATAGATATCCAAGAATTTCACTCCCAGAAATGTGTAAATCCTGATAATATATTATTGCAATCTATTTACCAAAAGCAATGAGGGTCCCCGGACGGGTCGTGGCCTAGCGATGGCGACGAGGGTCTCCGGGCGGCAGGGCCGGGCCTGAGCTAATGGGGGCCCGAGACGAAACATCCAAAACGGGCCCCCATATATAATATAAAAAAAAAAATTAATAAAACAAAATTTTGTTGTAGTCAAGATTTGAACTAGGACCTCATAAATACAAGTCAAGCATTATAACCACTACACCACAATGCTTTTTATTGAAAAAAGGCACATGAGATATACTAGTTCTATTGTATATATCTCCATGTTGATGCCGCCTTTCGTCATGGGGCTCTGGGCCGTCGCCCGGCGTGTCCTGGGCCTGGGCCGCCCCTGCCGGACGGAAGGCCCGGGTTCGAACTCCTCCCCTAAGCTATATTAAAAAGGACACTCAAAAAAAATAAAAATAAAAATTTACCAAAAGCAATATAAGAGAACTCTATAGAGATAAAATATTATTGAATAAAATATTGTTTCTCTTTCGAAAACTCATTCTGAATCTGAAAGGAATTTTCATTTTTTTTTTAATATTAAGGTATTTGATTGGATCTATAATATTATATAATCAGATTAGATCTAACCACCTCCTACAAAAAGTTGTAAAGATTAAATGAGCCAATAATAGGATCAAAACTGAAAAAACGAGATCTCCTCTTAATTCACAATTAAGAAACTAGTTAATTAATTAATACTCCCATAAACATGGAGGTGGACCGGATGGTGGGACCCTCGTTCTAGAAGTTGGAACAACAATAATTTAACTTAGGTTAAGGTTATTAATTATCAATTAACAATCATTGTAAGTTCATTTGTAACCCCCATAATATTCCCCATTAATTTATATCCGTTTGACCCAGAAAAAATAAATCATAAATGACCAGGTCACACGCATCTCAACCAGGTCCACAATTTTTAATACATTCCCTAAAAATAGAAAAAACAATTATAATAAATACCAAATTTGCAGGATCAATAAATCAACATTAAAAATAATAATAATAACCAATAATTGAAATATCTTTCGTATCACCAACCAAATCTGAAAGAAATTTAATATTTCTCAAATATAGCCAAAGAATTAGTGAATTATCAAATTCCATTGTAGATCTGATGGATCATCATCATCGTCTGATTTTGTACAAATTATCATGGTTGTTTTCTTCTGTAACCGAATTAATTGATCAAGTGATGCCTACATAGCAAGCACCACGAAAAGAATCCGCAAAAATAGAATGATAATTAATCGGGAGAAAATTAGAAGAAATTTTTTTTGGTTCGATCACCAACCAGATCCGAGATCCAGAATCAATGGCCGCTGCCGCCCCCGGCGCCGCTGCCGGCGATCTTCATGATCCCTCCTCCTCCCGATCCGGACATCATGACCTTGAACTCCTCGAAGCTGACCATGCCGTCCCCGTCCTTGTCGACGCCGTCGATCATCTTCCTGCACTGCGCGACCGACACCCCCTCGCCGAGGCTCCGCAGCACCTTGGCGAGCTCCTCGGCGGAGATGGAGCCGTTGCGGTCGAGGTCGAACATGGAGAAGGCGTGGCGGAGGTCCTCGAGGGCGGCGGTGGGGTCCACCTGGAGGGTGTTGAGGTCGATGAACTCGTCGAGGCTGATGAAGCCGTCGCCGTCGGAGTCGGCCTCCTCCATCATCCGCCGCAGCTCCTCGTCGGTGAGGGGCTGGCCGTCGCCGAGCGTGGCGAAGATGGCGGCGAGCTCGTCGGCCGAGATCTTGCCGTCGCCGTTGGAGTCGAACTTGTCGAAGACGCGCTCGAGCTCGCCGGAGGTGGAGGTGGGGGAGGTGGCGGAGGAGGCGGCGGACGCTCCGGATCCGGAGCCGCAGCCGGCGGATCCGGCGGAGCTCTTGGAGCGAAGCTTGAGCCGGCGGCGGAAGAGGGACTTGATGTTCATCTTCCCCATGGCAGCAAGAAGACCCTTGGTTCTGTTGAAATTTGTTGGATTAATAAATGGGGGTTGGAAAAAAGAGGAGTGGGGTTAATTATAGGAGAGCACCGCCCTATTTATAGGAACAGAAAAATACAGCAGTTGGAGTTGGGTTTCTATTTCTGGTTCTCGATGGGGATTTCTCTTTCTGGGAAGGATCTTTTTAAGGCGGTGTGGGGGTGGGCCCGGGATGCATATTTTATAACCAAAAATTGTGTATACTTAAAAAAAAAAAAAAACTAATTAGCGTTTTGATTCTGAATTTTATATCATGTACAATTGGACAAATGAAAAGTTTAGACCGTAGACTTTATTTTATTTTTTCAATTTTTTCCATTATATCCTCCATTTTATGTAGAAAATTTTTATTCTCAAGTACGGAGAAGAAGGACATAATGGAAAAAAAAAAAATATTCATGATCCAAACTCTCCAGTTGGACATGTTATGGTTTGAACTCTAAGTTGGCAATGGCATAAAACATAGAGTCTAAACATTAATTAGCCCTTTTAAAAATATCAATTATATATAAGTGTTTGTAAGTTCAATTTTGATAATTTAATAACTAGTCCAACCTTGAACGCATTTTTTTTTGTTGGGGATTGAGCATTATTCGATTTTGACCCCTCAATTCGATGCATATTTTATAATTAAAAGTATTTATGCTTTAAAAACACCAATTATATATATATATATATATATATATATATATATATATATATATAGCAAATGACCTCTAGCCTAGTGGTTAAGAGAGATGCATGCGGCCCAAGTGGTCAGGAGTTCGAGCCCCAGTGGAGGCGAGTTCACCACAATTACCCATTGCTTCAAAAAAAAAAAAAAAAAAAAAAAAAAATATATATATATATATATATATATATATATATATATATATGGGAGCGGATCGGGAGCCCCGCCGAAGCCCCGCCCTCCCTTAGCCGTTGGATCGCGCGGGCGGGGGCGGGCCCCACGCGGGCCCCGCGCGATCCGATGGTGCAGGGGGGGGCGGGGCTTCGACGGGGCTCCGCGGGCGGGGCCTTTGATCCGCTTCCTATATATATATATATATATATATATATATATATATATATATATATATATATATATATATAAATAAGTGTTTTAAAGTCCAACTTTGATAATTTAACAACTAGTCAAACTTTGAACGCAATTTTAAAATATAATAAATATGTATATAAAAATTATAATTTTAACAAAATTAAGCAAGATCTCAACTTTGAGTCCGATCTATTAATAGTAGAATTATCCAAACAAAGTAACCGAATAAACTAAATTGATTATTTGGTTCGGTTTCAAATTTTTAAAACTTTGATTGGATTTCTACTCTTTCGATATGGTTGGGGAGGGGTGTTATTTTCTTGACTATTTCCTAATATAGAATAACTAATATATACACGTGTGCTACACCTATTTAATGACTTTTAATTAAATTTTTATGTACCGAGGAAGAACAAAAGACACCAAAAGCAAACTATATTTATCTTTAAAAAAAATCTATACATAATTACCTAGCTGCCTTCAATAAATTTAATACACAATTTTAATCAATAAAGTTAGATAACAACATATTTGGAAGGAAAAAAATTATAGTGTAGCCTACTTTTTTTATTATTATATAGTAGTATAAATAATTTACTATTAGGCTAATTTTTTTTTGAAGGGAAATCGCGAATTTTATTGCTAATTGTGTGCAGTATGAACTGCATTTTTACACTCCTCCAGAATTGGAATAATGAGTTCTGGAGGGGTTGAGAAACTAGAGTTGTCAAGATTTTTGACAGCAAAAGAAGCTAATGGGTGAGCTACTCTGTTACATTGGCTTCTGGCAAAGGTGAAGATGGGTTGCTTGGGTAGAGAAGCAAGACGTATGATCCGTCTCGCCATTTGTAACACCCAGTTTCTAAAATAAGGGTAATTTTAAAATTTTATATTTTTATTTATTTAATTAAGATATTTAAATGATAATATGATTTTTGGTAATTTTTAATTATTTTAAAACTATTTTTAGATCATGACTTATGATTTTGGTGTTTGACTAGTGTAACCTTAGAGCTTAGCCATGTGATTAGGATGTCTGACTAGTACATTATAGCCTAGAAGGTATTTTGGGCATTTTAGGATTTATTTGAATTTAATATATTTTATTAGGAATTTTTGAATAATTTAATTGAATGGTGTGATTTAAATACTAATATAATTATTGCCTTGTGTTTATGGTTAGCCTAACCTAGATTGGACCTAACCTAGATGAGTCATGACTAACTTAGTGAGCCACTTTGAGAATTAGATGAGTTGGTTAAGAGGTTAATCAAGTTTAGTCATGGTTAAGTGATTTGCTAAGGGCTAAGATAGAACCCTTGTTCTAGGCCATCTATTTCCCTTGATACAATCCTAGCCATAGGATGAAACCCAAAAACCCTAACCCTAACTTTATGACCAGCCAAGAGAACCCCCCCCCCCCCTTGCCTATATAATGCCTCTTTGGAGATTTGAGCCTCTTTCTTAATAGTTCATCATTCTCTTAAGGAAGTAGGTAAGCCTCATTTATTTCTTTCCTAGTTTAATCAATAGGACTCCTTTTTGAATGAAATTTCTTCCATTAGGACCTAATCATTGCTCTCTTACTGTTGGTGGAGTCCAATCACAGATTTTGAATCGATTTGATTGATTGGTGGCTTGTGGAGATTTCCTCTTTGAAGAGCTTTTTGAGAGTTTTGATACTTTGAGGTAACTTCTTGTTCTCACCATAGAATCCTGAAATTATTGCATGTATAGGGAGCCCTAGACCTAACCTAACTATAGGAATAGGAATTCCTAAGTTTCTGTGTCGATTCGTGTCCTAACAGGACACGTATCAGTGTGCTATGCAATGTGTTTGTGTAAATGCCACAGAGAACTTTTTGTGTTTATTTTCGAATTTGATTTGAATGGAAATTTGTATTGTGGTGTCGCTTATCCATTTTTGTAGCTCTGAGGTGATATCGTGTTGGTGTCGTGTCGTTTGGTCGCCCGCACACACGCACTTGGACACGCGCGCGCGTGGGAACAATGATCCCCTGCACCACGGGCACTTTTCTGGACACGACACGATTTCCCTCGACACAAAACTTTGGGGGAACGTTGGGGCACCCACTGACATCACGCTCCCCAAGTTTCGTGGGAATTCGTGCACTGGTCGATGAGAAATCGACCGTGCACGGGTTTTTCCCTGACTGTGTGCACAGTTTAAACACACACTGACACGGCCCTATTACTCAGGACACGACAAGCTTTGACCCGATGCAGATACATGGACACGAAGACCTATACCTAGGCTAGTTGGGGACACGACCACGAGTCCCCATTTGTGTCGTGTCGTGTGCACGATACTCGTGCACTCGTGCACGAGCCTGTGTACACTGCACAGTGTGTGGTGCACTGTTTTCATGTTTTCTTTCTGTTGGACACGTTTGTGTCCACTTTTGTGGACACAAACACTTCACATAGCATGTATACATTATGTTTTAACATCACCAACCTCTGCTTTTGGGTTTTAATTCACTTTCATAGTTCAAATCTCTCTTTTTCCAAAACTCTGATACCTTAGTATCAGTCTAGTTTTTTTTTTCTGATTTTCCAGTTTTGTTAAATTCGATTTTGTCTTCAATTTTAACCCATTAAACACTGTTAATTAGTATAGTATAACCCCCTAACATGTACTCCTATGTATTATCTAATAGTGTGTTGATTTGGGGTCGAATTGGGAGGGGGTTTGGTCTTAAAATCTGGGTTTTCATTTAGGGACTGTTACTTGATTTTTGTTGTGTTGACATGAGTTATTAAAACTGTATGATTAACATATGTAAATCTTAGTTTAATTTTGGGTTGTTAAAACTGAGACTAGTATCTATGTTAACTGATATGAGGGGAGTATGGGACTGTATCTATGTTAACTGAGATGAGGGGAGGGGCTGTTGAACTGTCATTTAACTTTAAAACCTGAGTTTACTAGAGGTGAACTATTTCTAAATGTTTAATGGTTTTGAGTGTTGATTCTTTTCATTGATTTTCCTGTGTGCACTGTTTCAGTTATATTTTGCTCACTGCTTCACACACACACACATTTGCCTCTCTCACCACTCACACTATCATATACATTGTATTAACACTCACTGTTTACATGTTTCACACACACACACACATACTCACACATGTTTTCACTTTCCTAAAACCCCCTACATAACAACCCTAGAAGTTCCATATCAGACCATGGTATCCTAAAACCTATCCCCATGGACCACTGTCCTGCATAGCCCATATTCCAGTCCCCTTGGTCCTAACTAACCTCCCTACAAACCATAAATCAGTCCATTGATTGCCCCATGTACCAATCCCATAACCTGTCAAGAACATTCCAGATTTTATCCCATGGTGGCTGTCCAATTTCAGTCTCCAATCTTCTAATTGCAATCCCATAAATACTGTCCTAACAACCCTAAGATACTCCTAAAACCTGCCCCTAACACAGCCCTTTGTTAGCCTTCTTTTAAGTCCCTAAACAGCCCATACATGGCTGTCCCCATTAGCTCTAAAACAATCCCATAGAACCTGTCCTATTGACATCCTTACACCCTCCCAAATCAGTCCTAAACTGAGCTAATATTCAGTCCTACATATCACCTAACCCTGTCATTTGACATACACAAATCAGTCCACAAATACCTGTCCTTAACCATGTCTATTGGCAATCCAAACCAATCCATGTTAGCCCCACATGGACAGCCCCAATCAGCCCTTATGCCTTTGTGTGTGTTTGTGTAAGCTTGTATATGTGCACTACCAAAATACATGGATTTACCGACGGCCTTATCCGTCGGTAATCCGTCGCCAAAAATAAATACCGACGGATTACCGACGGATATTTTGGTAAAACAGCCGTCGGGAATAACCTCGTCGCTAAAACATATCCGCCGCTACTTCCGTCGCTCAGCGACGACTTAGCGACGGAATCCCGTCGGCGCATCTAAATATATATAGCGACGGATTACCGACTAGCTTTCGTCAAAACATGTATCAGGATATAGGGTTAGCGACGGAAAACTCCGTCGCTAACCAGTCGGCAAAACCGTATCACTGATTTTTTGATACCCAATATCCGTCGCTAATCCGTCGTAACTTTGTCGGCAAAAGCGTATCAGAGATTTTCTGATACCCAATTACCGACGGACATTCCGTCGCTAAACCGTCGCTCAATGTAAAATTCTCCAGGTAGCGACGGATATTACGTCGCCAATCCGTCGCTTTATTGAAATGCTCCAGGTAGCGACGGATTTTACGTCGTCACTCCGTCGCTAACCTCAGTTTCTCCAGTTAGCGACGGACTATCCGTCGCTGAGTGGTCGCCAGTCCGTCGCTAACTGCTAATTTTTGAAAAAAAAATACTGTAAACAGACTCTTTCCTGTTTATACAACACATCCAACACAATATCAAACATGCAAAATATCCATATACAACACCATATATCCATATCCAACACGAATATCCAACGTATCCAATATCCAACACCATATATCCATATGCAAAATATCCATATCCGACACCAATATCCAACGTATCCAATATCCAACAAAATATTACCAACACAATATATCCAATATCCAACATTAAATTATCCAAACATAAAAAAAATATCCGAACATACTCAGTATCCAAATGTCTACAAAACCAACAACATAAACAAAATCAAACCCCGTCCGTCGGATCGTCTCGTGCTCGTGCCGCCGCATCCGCTTTGCGTATGTACTCCTCCACCGTGTGTGCCGGCACTTGGGACAAGACATGGTCTGGAAGCGCGCGTAGCTGCTCTGGCGACATCATGTCAAGGAGCGTCAAGATGGTGTTATCCGATACGATGCGGGCGTCCGCAGAGCGGTTAAACGAAAGCCGTCCGGGGGAAGAAGGACCAGGTCGATCCGAAGCACCGGCAGCAGCAGTAGACGGATCGGGAGCAGACGGACCGGGAGCAGACGGACCGGGAGCAGACGGATAGCGCCCCAACACTATCGCCCGCAAATCTGACACCGCGGAGGTCAGAGTCGCAAGCTGCGCCCTCACATCGTCAACCGGGGGCGCTGGGGGAGGCGGAGGCGGTGGATATCTCGGGGACGGCTGCAACGAGGGCACCATGGAACCTAAGCCGTAGACGCGCCCTTTCCTAACGCCGCCGACGGATTCTACGAACACGTCGTCGTAGCGAGCGGCCATAGAAGAGTGCGTCTGGGTGGGTGTCGTTTCGCCGACATTCTCGGAAGGGGGCTCGATCTCAAGTCGACTAAGTGCCTCACGATACACAGCCTATCTAATGAATGTGTTTATACTATAAGTTTTCCTAAGTTATAATCTAAATCCTATGTTTCCCTAAGTTATAGTCTGAATCCTAAGTTTATCTAATTAACTTAACAATAATTATATTTCTAACATAAATCTCATAAACGTAAGTACTTACATCAGTCTCCTCGGCCCTCGCGTCGACGAAGCTCCCGTCCTTCCGCCTCTTGTGCGTATGCACGAATACATCGTGAGCGGTGACCGTCTCCGCCTCTTTCCCCTGCTTCACCGCCCGTTGGGCCTGTATACATAGAATTTAATTAACTTCGTATATTAACAATACGAAATTAAATAATAGAATGAATTTGAATTTGCGCTATCTCACCAAATCTGCACGCGTCAATGCGTGGGGCCTTGATCCCCCCGTATGCAGACCTGCGACCTGTCGATTAGCCTTAGCTTTCTCCGATTTCAGCTTGAACTGCGGAGTATCCATCTTCTCCAACATCTGCTCATAGTACTCCGCCCGGATCCAGTCCTTCCTCGTATGCGCCGTACGAAGGTCGTACACCGCATCCCGTATCTTCTTCCCGGCGGCGGCTTTGTAGGTCCTGCGGATCGCCTCCTCGCGATGGGGGGGCCACCAGAACGTCCTCTGACATACAAATTCAAATATCACGTAATAAAAAATTTAATAATTTAAAGAATAATTAATAATTCATCGACGGATTTATACCCTCATCTCGTCGAGCCAGACGTACTTCATGTCCTGAAGCACCTCAGAAAAATTGAGGTAGGGGCCATGGTAGTTATCCCGGATAATGCGCCCTAGAATTCAGGCAGCATCCCACGGGAAAAACCTATAAAGAAGCAACGACTGGATTATTAACTTGAATAAATGAAACAAATTTAATAAATTAAGTTAAATTTACTTACGATTCACCAGCGGGCCATAGCTCTCGTCGGAACTCGCCCACCAGCCTCTCTGGTGGCGTCGGGGGATCCGCGGGTCCGCGCACGTACTCCCCGGTAACAGGATGAAATTGAATCCCGGGGTACTCCGAGGCCCACCCTGCAGTAACTGCTGGGCCCCCTGCTGCATCTGCTGCTGCATCCGCTGGTACATCCGGTGGCAGAACGGATCCGCTAGCGGATGGAGTCACAGGCCTCGACGACGATGTCGGTAGCACCGAGGAAGAATGACGACGGGAAGAGCCTGTGTCCGGGCTCTCCAAGTCGGGATCGGAGGTCACATCCGGGGAATGCGGCTGGCGACCACGACCGCTACTACCACGCCCACGCCCACGCCCACGACCACCACCACCACCACCACCGCCGCCGTCGCCGCCACCGCCACGACCACGGCCAGCACCACCAGTACGGGTGCTCGCAACCATGCCCTGTAAATAGAACACATAAACAAAATACCGACAACATAGATTTATAAATGAATATAAAACTAAACATATCCATACCAGCAGCAGGGCGATGAGTGCCGCCCAGACGAGTAGGCCTAGGAGTGCCATCTGCAAAAAGAAACTCATACAATAATACGCAAATATCCCAAACTGAAATAAATATTACAATCAGAAGTGAAGTACGAATAAAAGCTAGATACACAAAATCTGATAAAATCACGCACCAATACAACAAAGTACAATTCTTGTAACTTTTGATGAAAGGGCATCTTGTGTTCTACTAGACTTGTAATTGTAAATCCAAATGTAATAGGGTAATTTAGGATTCGAGACTAGATATTGGGTGCTTCAAGATACAACTGAAATATAGCGATATTTAATCATCGTCATCGTCCTCTTCCTCGGCCTGGGCCTCATCATCATCATCATCCTCATCGTCGATATTTAATCATTGTCATCGTCCTCTTCCTCGGCCTTGGCCTCATCATCATCATCATCCTCATCGTCGAATTCATCTGTATCCTCATCTGTATCGTAAGACAAACTAAACATAAGAATTAATAGCCCGATACAGATACTCATATCGTAAGAAAAACTAAACTTGTGGATAACACGCTAGGCCTACGACGAGGCTACTTAGTATCACAATCTAACATAATTAGTATATAATCATGTAACTGGTGGATCCGCTAACTAGTAAGCCGGATGTACTTAATATCAGAGAGTATCAGATTAGTATCAGTATATAGGTTAGGTAGACCGTATCAAACGCATATCGGAATAGTAGGCCGAATAGGAGGCCGAGATAGTCGAATGAGAAGAAGGAAAGAAAGGAGGAGCAGATGGTATACTAGACTAGTTTTGGGTCAAATTAGGAGTCCAAGTCAACTCTGTCAAAACTAACCTTAATTAGGCTAAACTTCTACCTTAGCTAATCAAATATATATACTAGACTTCACGACGTGTGTCTGTGTGTGTATATATATATATATATATATATATATATATATATATATATATATATATATATATATATATATATATATATATATTATTAATAAATTACTTAAAATTATGCCTATATATATATATATATATATATATATATATATATATATATATATATATATATATATATATATATATATATATCAAGGTTCAAAGTATCGGTATCGGAATCGGTATCGAATTTTTTGGTATCGGGGAACAAATAATTATTAATAAATTATTTACATTTAAAAACATATATTTTATACATTTAGGCATAATTTTAAGTATTTTTAGTGTTATTTCTTAGTAGTTTTGAAATTAAATGAAATAGTAGTCACCCTTACCGATTGGTTTACAAACAATAGATGTGATTTTCTTCAATTGATGTGATTTTCTTCTTTTACATGCTTCTACAACCTTGTTATGCTTTAAACCCTTGTTGATTTGCCTTTTCTGTTTAATTTTCTTTGTCGAATTGACCGGAACAAAGACCCCCAATGTCGGTATCGGTCAATACTTGGTATCGGTCGGTATCGGATCGGAACATGCCAAACCGTATCGGTATCGGCCGTATCGGATCGGTATCGGCCGATACTTTAAACCATGATATATATGTCTGAGTGTGTGTGTATCCGTGTGTCTGTGTCCGTGTGTGTCCGTGTGTGTGTGTGTGTGTCCGTGTGTGTGTGTGTCTGTGTGTGTGTGTCCGTGTGTGTGTGTGTCTGTGTGTGTGTGTCCGTGTGTGTGTGTGTGTCTATGGGAGAGGAGGAGGAGGACTCCTGCGCGGGGACTCCAGAGTCCCTCCTACGCCCCCCTGCCCCGACCCCCCCCCCCCCCCCAACCCCTGCCCGACCCCCTCTCCCACCCCACTGCCCCCCCCTGCCCCGACCCCCCCCAACCCCTGCCCGACCCCCTCTCCCACCCCCCTTCCCCCCCTGCCCCGACCCCCCCAACCCCTGCCCGACCCTCCCCCAACCGCTGCCCGACCCCCTCTCCCACCCCGCTGAGAAAAATTAGAGTTAGAGATTACTAGGGAGAGGGATAAATACAAATAGCTCTAAAAAATAGAGTAGTTAGATTAAAAAAATACTAGTTGGAATCCTTAATAACATCTTACCTTGCTCTTCAAAAATCATAACAATTAGCAACCAACATCTATTTTCTCCCTTCTCTTCTTTAGACTCCTTTTCTTCATAGTACTTATAACATGCGAGGACATAAAGGAGCCTTCGAAGAGAATCACTCATTTCTATTCTTCATAACATGTCGTTGTTACTCTTTATTCTTTTCTCCTACTTGATCTATTTTTACTCTCCGTTAAAAGAACCCCGACTTAATCTTAAAATTTTAGAACCCTACCAAATCAGTCCAATGCAAAAGAATGTAACTGTAATACAACTTGTTATACAACTATGACTAAGATTAGGTATTTATTAAGGCTATCGAGATGCATTGTTACATTTCGTATTGGATGGTTTTTTTTTAATGTTACTAGATTTTGAAAATTAGATTATTTTAAATATTGAGTCTCATCAATCATATTGAACTAAATTTTGGACGTTCTTAAAGTCCTCCAAAAATATTAATGTTCTATCTATTGAGCTAAGTATATATCAATTTTTACCGAATTAATCAACGGACCAACACATCTAGCCGATTAATAAAACGGTCAGTTAAATTTAGTTATATAATTTTTATAACCGACTAAACCGATTCGATCACTAGAATTTTATAATGTACTTGACCAATGTACATCCCTAGGCATGATATTGACTTTGAATATCCTAATAAATGTAAAATAATAACATGTCGTAGGGTTAAAAAGAAGGCGAAGTGAAGGTTAGCTTGCTTCTCTTATTCTTATTTGGTAAAAGGAGTTGGGAGATGACCAAGATTCTTGTTGAACAATAACCCCCCCTCTCTCTCTCTCTCTCTCTGTGTGTGTGTATATACACTAGTAAACGCATGTGCTTTACACGTGTGATAACGTATAATAAAAATATTATCCAATTATAACTAAATTGTCTTTTCTAGCTCATGTGGTTAAGATGAAAGGTTTTCTTCTTGTTTGGTTGAGTTCAATTTTTCATTTTGAAAATATATATAACAAATTTAAACTTTTTTCAACAATTTTTTTACATAATTTAATTTTTTTAAAGAAAATGGTTGATGATATACACGACTTAGACGGCTCAAGTTTGAGCCATTTTGAAGCCCCTATATATATATATATATATATATATATATATATATATATATATATATATATATATATATATATATATATATATATATTTTTTTTTTTTTTTTCTTCCCTATATATATATATATATATATATATATATATATATATATATATATATATATATATATATATATATATATATTATATATATATATATATATATATATATATATATATATATATATATATATATATATATTTTATATATATATATATATATATATATATATATATATATATAATATATAAATATATATATATATATATATATATATATATATATATATATATATATATATACCTAGCCCAGTGGCGCGAGTTCGAGCCCCCTTGGAAGCATGCCTCCAAGCACCAGTAACAAGTGGACACCCTCAAAAAATATATATATATATATATATATATATATATATATATATATATATATATATATATATATATATATATATATATGAAAATTATAATTTTTATTCTGATCCGAAGGCCTACAAAGTACAATCACTGTCCGAAGGCTACATCCCGGCTCGAAGGCCTCCTCTACTTCATCGTACTTGCATCGCACCATGTCACGTCCCAGAACCAGAATACTGGAGAGCGGGAGAATGACCCAGCCAGCTACGTATTACGGGTAGATGAATACCGTATAATATGATCAATGCTGTCTAAAAGACGAGGAGGTGCATACTACATGAAAGTCTTACTGGGGTTACTCAACATCTATTGTCTCAACATTCAAACAAGAAACAGTAAATAGAGAACATGTAAGATAAAGCAGTAAGGCGTCCCAAACGCTCGGTCAAAATGTTCTTTGAGATCTGGCTTTACAAAACATAGCCAGAGGATATAACAATGTATACACAATCATTATCAGCTGCAGTCTGACTTAGTTACAATTATGTAAAAGTAAGTACAAGATAGTCCGACTAACATGTCGGTGCCAAGTGGCAAAAATAAAGTAAGTAGTAACGGGCAGGGAAGCAAGAACCCACTCGTGTCCTCCTGCGATCATCCCTCTAGTATTGACCATCTTGGAGGTAGAAGTAAGTTGAGTCCTCGAAAACTGGCTCTAAATCTGGCCATGCAAAACCAGAGAGGTTAGACCTCTAATAACAAGTACCACAAGGAAGCACGACATGAGAATTAAAACCAGTGATAAGGGTTAAGAATATAATACATAGGTCTCTGCTTGCTACTGGGATTCACACAACATTATGACACTTCAAGCCAACTTTCCAACCAAACAAGGACAGAAGTTGACCCGTCATGTCCTGACATTTTGATCGTCTCAGTAGTTAACAGAGTAGGTACAGTACACAAACAAATTAATTTAAACGGTAATACAACTACTACGGCTTGCTAACTGTAAGTTTCAAGTTACCCTGGAAATATGCAATAAGAGATTCCTCAGTTCTTACAATGTACAAACAAGGCTAGTCTGCCCAATAATCAGTTGCGCCAGTCATGAATTAGACGAGTCCCAGCGGGACGCCCATCATCAATATATAATAAATATATAAACAGATACCACTCCCTGCCCATGTGGCAGATTTACAATATCTGTGGAAAACAGCCGACATGTCGGGGCACTAATTGTCCCGGGATGGCTGCCATGTAAGAACTCGGGAATCCATTCTCTCCATGCAATCATTATTTTTATTTAACTTAATGGTCCTTATGTTAATTTGAAATCTTATGTCGTGGATCATGGTCATTCAGAATGAGTACCTTCGTACAAAGTACGATATGCATAACTCCACAACGATGCCCGTGCGATTAGGTTGTAGGTCTTACATAGCGTAATGCAACAATCAAACCTAGCCACGGAATAAGCATGCCTTGACTGTGAGGCACACGTGCTGCTTTTATAGAAACAAGTTGAAGTCTACACGTATCCATATGCCAATGTTCGGGATCAGCCAGTCGATCACAATGGTTCATAATTAATATGAACGTGTCTCATTCAATTTCAATAAGACGACTAGCCAGTCTCTTAGTTCCAACTAGGAACGCATGATCAATCATTAGTCAAGGTAACAATCATTATCAATTGTGATAAGGCATGAAAGTCAACTAGTATTCAGTATGGTCGAGTCTATAACTCTCTCAGGGTTTAGTTCCAGTCACACTGGGTATTCATAAACCAATCAAGGCACAGGGCACATTCTACACAACCATATGTATTAAAATATTAACACGTCAAGATTATCGAGTTGTAAATCCCCTGAATTTCTGGAATTATTTTTAAATTTTTTAAATGAATTATTATCGATAATTTATTTTTATTTAATTAATTTTGATCATTAAATGCTCTTTACCGTGAGTTTGGTTTCTAGAGCATCAGGGATGCCAGTCTCTGGAAACTTTCTTCTTGAAGTTTGTAGTAGACGAGATTATCTTCAATTTGATATATCATGTACTACTCAAACTTGTTCCTTTGTGTTCCATTTGCTTCGCGCAACTTTCGGGTCAAATTAGACAAATTTATCGTTTGTCGAAATTCGTGACTTAACTTCCAACTTAATTCCCGGGCCCGACATCGGTCCAATCCAGTCGACCCAATATATGGTCCTGGCCTATTTTGAGTCTACTATGCACGTGCCACTTGCGTGCCATCGAATTGATCTCCCTAATTGTGCTCCCATTTTATCCATGATTATAAATTGGTTTAATTTATTATTTTAATTAAATCTTGGCCCCAAGCTTGTCCAAACTTGGCCCAACACCTAATCTAATTTGATGTATGTCCTATCATGTCTACCCAAATACCCCACACAATTTCTCTCTTTTTTCTACTCTAAAAATATCTATTTTTCTCTATCTACTTAATTAAATATCTATACTTAAATATCTACTTCTCTTTTCTTAATATATATATAAATATCACTCTCACTTCACTCCTACACACAAACACACACAAACACCCCCTCCCATCAGCCGAACCCCCCCTCACTCTCTCTCTAAATATCTCACTCTCTTTAAATATCTCTCTCTCTCCCTCTTTATATAATATATACACACACATATATATATTATATATAATCTCTCTCTCTCTCTCTTCTCCCCCATCACTCACCCACTCTCTCACCATCAGCACTCTCCCCCTACAGCCGACTCACCCCCTCCTCTCATTTTTCATTTTCTTCATCACCATTATTTTCTTCTTCTTCTTCATCCTTCTTCTTCATTCACTACCATCATCACCATTCTCACCATCATCAACACCATCTCCACACACCACCACTACTCACCACCACCATGCTCACCTCCACCATCCGAACCACTCTCCTCCTCCTCCCTCCCCCGCTGGGCCGCCGCCGTCGTCGTCGCGTCATACCGCACCGCCGGCGCCACCAGCCGTACGAGCTGCAGCAGCAGCAGCAGCCAACAACCGCAACAGCAGCTGCAGTAGCAGCGCGTACAGTGCGCGCGTTCGCGGACCGCCGTCATGCGCCGCCGTACCGCCGCACGGCGCTGCCGCCGGCCGCCGCCGTCGTGGCCGGCCACCCCTGGCCCGGTGCCCCTCCGGCGAGCCTCCCCTCGCTGTCCGCCCGCCTCTCCAACGTGTATCGGAGTCGATTCGTGCGTTTTGTACGGAATCCCGTCGACGCGCGCGCGGACGAATTTCAGAATTCCTGTTTCGTCGCAGCGACTTCGTACAGATTTTTTGGACAATTCGACCATTGGATCGACGATTTCTTTGCTCCATCTTAATTTTGGTATATAGCTCTTCACTCTCCTCAATTTTAGTCCGTTAATTTTATCGTTTGATACATCAAAATCGGCCACCAAGTTGATCGTTTAAATTGTGTTATTTTTGGACGTTTTGCAGAGCCAATTTTGTCGGTTTGTATCTCCTCCATCGCAGCTCCGTCTGGCATGCCACTGGTTCCTATACGTAGCAGGTATAACTCTCTTCCTACCCCTTAAGTTTTGTTTCATTGTGAGCACGTTTGGTTGGTTGAATTCGACGCCAAATTTGGCCGTCCGAATTCGTAATTTTCAATTTATAAAATTCCATTTTTGAACTCGGAACTTCGAATTCAGTTTCTGACACCACCAGTAGACTCATGGCGTCGTTCTGGCACGTTTTCATATAAAGTTTGTTAAATTTGGCGGACGTGGGCCCTGGCACGTATTTCGGTACAAAACGGGCTCCAAAGTCCGGGTCAATGGAACTTTTTGACGTCGGCTCATCGGAATCCAATTTCGGATATACTATTGAGTTTGTATCGTCATTCTGGACTCGTTGATATATAATTTGCAAGGTTTTAGTAGACATTGGTTCCGACACGCACTTCGATGCAAGTCAGATACCAATATCCGGATCAACGGATCATTTTGAGATCGGCTCATCGAAATCCAATTCTGGATATACCGTTGAGTTTGTATCGTCATTCTAGACTCGTTGACATATAATTTGCTAGGTTTTAGTGGACATTGGTTCCGACAAGCACTTCGGTGCAAGTCGGATACCAATATCCGGATCAACGGGTCATTTTGAGATCGGCTCATCGGAATCCAATTCTGGATATACCGTTGGGTTCGTTTCGACATTCTGGACTCGTTGACATATAATTTATTGAGTTTTGAGGACATTGGCTTCGACACGTTTTTTCGTGTAAATTAGATTCTAATATCCGGGTCAACGGACCAATCTGAGATCGGGTAATCGAAATCCAATTTCGAATATACCGTTGAGTTTGTATCGTCATTCTGGATTTGTTGACATATAATTTGTTAGATTTAGTGCACTTTTATTCTGGCATATTTTCGGTACAAAGTGGGTTCGACACGGACACCATTTTGGCCTGAAATTACCTTTTTGTCCCTGTATCCAAATTGGACTTATGGATAGGCTATCCTAGCTAATTTGACCATTCTGGACACATTGGTGATGGTTGTTTCACCATCCGACAACATCTGTAAGTCTTCACCGTATTATTATAATCTTTCTCTTTTGTTTGTATTTTGAGATCCATCGATTCCAATGATTTCACCATCACTGAAATTGATATGTTGACCCTGTAGATGTTTATAGAGAGTAGCTTTGTGTAAACCCCCTAAATTTTTACTATGATTATTTTTTATAATTTTTTTCGTATTTGTACGTCGCGTGCGGGTACGAATATGTGAGGTAGTATATATTTTAGACACACAAAGAAAAAGATTTTTCTCCATATACAAAATAAGTTAATTTTCAAAATAAGTCTAAGGTATTTCTAGTTGCTTATAAATTATAAAATATGTCGTGTCGCGATTGCCAAAATTTTATTTTTATTATAAAAGGGCTATATTTTATTCTATTGGTAATTTTGAAAAATTATGCTTTATACAAATAGTTATTACATATGAGGAGCATAAATTTAAATTCATATATAATGCTATTTTTGAAATTATTTAATATTAATATTTTACTTTTCGAAAAAGTATTTTTATTATGGTGTTTTGATTTAAATTTAACTGATTATGATAAAGTATGTTTGAAAAGATTTTTATGGACTTATATTTGAATTGCTTTAAATCTAAGATGGTTTAAACGAGTTTAAATGAATTTGAATTTAAATATGGCATTATCTATAGGAGAATTTAAATCCCCTAATTTTCTATCTAACTGGGAATTCCCACCTCCTATATATAGGAGAGGTACTCCTCCAAGTTTTTCCATCTACAGTAATATCGTGCATCGTGTCTGTGACCACCACAAATCTTATTCCAAACTTGTACAATCATCCACGTCGTGTCCACATCCCGGACACGACGATAATAATCACATAATCCACCGCCACCGCCAACCACTGCCATCACCACCCCAGTTCTTCGGCCATTTTCGGCCACAGTCACCACCGTCGTCATCATCATCACCAATTTTCCCCCAAAGACAAAACCACAGGAAGGAAGAGAAAGAAGTAACCAACCTCACCGTCGCGCTGGACCCCGGCCAGTGACTCCTCCTCCGCGAACCCCTTAGAGCCACATCTCCCCGCGAGCTCCGCCAGAGCCGCATCCGTGCGCGCCTCCACGAGCCCTCTGGCCGCTCCTCCGCTGGCCGCCTCTTCCTCCGCGGCGCCCCTCCGCCGCGGCCAGCGCCGCACACAGGAGCAGCTCCGCCCTCCACCGGTGTTTCTCCGCCCGAGCGACTCGGGCCGGCTTCCTCCGCCCCGTCCCCTTCCGGAGTAGCTGCCGTACTCACCTATGTCTCTCAGCCGAGCCGCGCGTGCCCTAATCTCCGCTGGCGACCACGTCGAAACCCCCGCGGTGAGCCGTCCCCTCGCGCCACCCCGGAAGGCCGCCGCTGCAACCCCGATGTGAGTTTCTCTTTCTCCTCTTCAATCTCTCTCTCTCTCTTCATCTGCCTCTCTTTCCCCACTCTCTCCCGATGGATTCTCTCTCCCTCCCTTTCCCTTTCTCTATAAACTCAGTTTTCTTTCTGACTTTTATTTTTTGTTGTTGCTTTATTTTCGGTTTTGTTAAGTGGACCTTAGTTCCATCTGGGTCTATTATGGATCCAAGGGGCTGCAAGGTTTTCTTAATGTTAATATGTTGGGCTTTAAAGCCCAGCAGAAAAGTTCATTTATTTGGGGATACAGTTAGTATCAAAACTTATTTTTGGGCTTATATATATAATGTATTTTCTAAATCTGTTTTATATAAAGCTACTTTCTAAAGAAAAAAGAAAAGAAAAAGAACTTTTATATTAATAAGCATATTTCTTAATATGGTGGGCTTTGTATATTACAAATTACTTCAATATTCTATGGGCTTTATATTGGGCCATGGGTTAATATTGTGGGCTTTGGCTCTATATCTTAGTATATCTTTTAGATATAAGTATTTTAATAATTATAAAGTATTTTATAATTTTTATAAACCTACGAGTATTTTTAGAGAATTATATATATAAACATTTTAATAGATTTATATAAACTAGAGGTATTTCTAAATAGGCTTTCTGTTATATAAAGTACTTTCCCAAGTGGGCTTTATATGCTAAATGGGGTTTCATATTTATAATTTGAAATATAAATTATATAAAGTATATTTTTAAGAGAATATAAATAAGTATTTTTTTAAAGTAAGTTATAAATATATCTATATTTTTTTGACCTTATGGTTAATCTTTAATTAAAACCCTTGACCACGACTACTCACATGTTTCTATTTTCTCGCAAATTTAGGCCATGTTCGCATGGACCTCGGCTATTAGACAGAACATGACATCTTGATCATCGCACCACACCAGGCGACATACCAGGCAAGACACCTTGCCTTTACTGTTTAATTTCTTGCTCAATATCATGCATGCTTCTTCTTTATGTTGTTCTTTCAAAACTATATATAGATGCAAATTATTATACTTTATGCAATTGGCTTAGAGTTAAGAGACCACCGTATGTTTAGTGCATCTCATAAACTGTCACGATGTGCCACGGATTGTGTGTGAGTTGTGAGTCGCATATAGATGCTGATTTGCGTGCTGACTGATCATTGGTGCGTACAGGCCATGCGTTAGGATATAACTGCTAATAGATTTGTGTAGAAGACTTGACAGTTATTAAGGATTAAACAGTGTCGTAGAGTCGACACATGTATAGTATCATTGGGGGGAGGGGACAGCTATTAGCGTAGGGGCTACATTTATTTTTTACACACATTTTGGGCCGAGGGTGACTCTTATGAGCACTACCTTCTGCCCGGGCCAATAGCGTCTCGTATGAGCGCTACTTGACGGCCACTCTTTATTACTTGCTTGCGTGAATCCGTTACAGTCCCTGCGTAGAACGTTGTCCTCACAGTACATATCACATAGAATGGTTAGGAACCTTTGCTCGTGCATACTTTTCTGTTGAGCTTTATTACTCAGTTATTGGCATGATATTATGTGTCTTGTTACGTCCCTCTGAGGACCTGGCAATCTCTCCAGGTGTGTGCTTCGTGGTTTCTTGCAGGTGCTCTAGCTAAGGCCATGTCCTTCCATTCCTTCGAAGATGATCGTACTTGGTTTGTCTCGATATTTTTGCGGGTCATTTCCTTGTATACCTTCTCTCATTTTGAAAGTTGGTAGTGAACCTTGTCTCTGCCCAAAAATTATACTATAAATATTCAAGTTGATTTTATACTATTATTTTTTTTATTGTGGATGAGATTTAGTTTGTCTTGGATTACTATATTATACAACTTATGTATACATACGAGTCTTCGTATGTTGGAGTAGACTTCGTATGTATACAGCTGGCATGATACGTATCTAGTCCCAAGTATTTGGGACTGGGGCGTTACATGTTTTTGTGGTGGCCCATGCAGGTCAAGTTAATTTGCCGTTTCGGTTACATGACTGTACCGAACGGGCCTGCAATATAGGATTAGAATCTAGGAATCTCATCCGCATACTTGATCACCTTCCTTGACCTTCCTTGATTTCCATATTCCGACTCCCACGACTTCCCTTGATTTTCGCATCTTGCTTGAACTCTTTCTACCAACACCCTATCACCTTGTGCTTAAACATGGTTAGAAAGATGACTACACTACTATATACTTATTGGTCAACCCTATGGCTAGATGGATTATATTGACAAATAATATCCATTGAGGTTATATTTGAGTATAAAGACAATTATTTTTCCTAGAGATATGATCTTAAGGATTAGTTAATTCCAAGTTGGGTAGTAGCATATTACCGCCTTCAAAGGATAAGTTAGAATTACAAGGTGGTATACACAAAAGGATAGCTAGATCGAGAAAATAAATTTTTTTATTTACGAATTTTTTTTGAAATGGTGAAATAGTTATGATTTGTTAGAGATAGGAAATCGATTGAAAAATAACTTAAGTTTTTATATTGTGACACATGATTTACGGTTTGGATTGTAATAATAGAAAGCCTATCTCGAGATTATTTAAGGAGTTTTAATTATGATTTTTAGACCACTAGAGAAGACGAAAGTTTAGTTTGAGAGAGCTTGAGGTTTAAAATTGAGTCGTACGATTTATAAGGTTATTTAATTTTGAGTTGAAGAAATGATGGTAAAATTTTGTTTAAATATTTGGACGATATGAAAGCGACTTTGAAGAAAAAAATTAAATTTTAAATTGTGTCATATGATCTATGATTTAAAAAGTTAAATAGATTTCAAGTTTAAGGCCTTGATTATGGATATTTAATTTTTGGTAAAAAAATTTTTAATTTGGGTTACATGATTTACGATTGATGAAACGGGCTAAGAGTTTATCTCGAGATACATTTGAGAATTGGAAAATTTTAAAAGTGATAGCTTATTATGAAAGTTTAGTTGTGCCGCATTAGATATGATAACGGTTACTTAAAATTTATTTAAAGGAAATTAAACTTTAAGTTATGATTAAATACTTGATGGAGTATCTTGAGATTTTATTTCGAAACTGTTGAGGAACTTGAAATTTTAAATTAGATCATATATTGGTAGAGGACCAAGAAGCAAGCAAGTCACCCTAATGGGATACAAGTATTCCTCATTAATTGCCATATCATCCATGACCATGATAGTTGCACATACACAAGTGGGGGTTAGTTATCTACCAACCATGTGATTATATCGCAACCTTGACGCACACGACATTCCCTCAAACCTAAGAGTTTATCGTGACTTTCTCATACTCCATCTAAGTGGCTATCATATCCTTAGAAACTGTATTTCTGACTTATTTTACCTTGATTTGTTAGAATCTAAATTATCTTTACTTCATGCTTTAACTGGGTCATTTATTTGTACGTTAATCATTATCTCATGAACTCCCACTTTCTATTTTAAATTCTTTTGTGTCCCTTACCGTGACTTGGATATTTAGAGCACAACACTAGACTTTTTCAGCCAACAAATTCCATATGTAAAACCTAGACGAGCCCATGTTCATGTAGGTATATCACGTGCCACTAAAACACGTTCCCTTGTACTTTATTTTTATGATGCAACTTTCGAGTCGAAATGGCGAAACTATAACCCCTACCATAATACTATTGTCCTTTCTAGCTTCGGTTAGAGACCAAATCATGACTCAAGTCTTTCGACCCGATATATGATTGTGACCTACTTAATTCCTTGTTATGCATCAAACTTTGTGTTAACTTGAATGCTTAACCTTGTCATTTTATTTACATGTCTTATCTTGATTTACTTACGCATAACCCCCTTCTACTCTCCATGCAATATTAACAACCCTCACTTTTCTTCCTTCCGATTAAATTTCTTCATCCATATTTTCACTATGATTCCCCATAGTGTAGGCAACCTTGTTCCTTGTATGATTCTTTGCTCGAAGAATAGAAATTGGTCACGACGCTCTTCAGTTATACCTGTCCAAATTAGAAAAATCCATAAAGGAGATTAATGGATAGATTATAACGAGAAATATGTAGATTGGTCATAAATTGAAATAGATGGTCAACCCTACTAGATAATGGAGGGATGTAATATGGAGCAAAGGTAAATAGACACCAAGGTTGGCAATAATTAGTTAGTCAAACCTTGAGTACAAGTACTTTTAATTTTGATGTTTAAGGAATACGTTCAAGGATGATTATTATGAATGGAAGATGAGTCATTTTGCCATCATAATTAAGATTTTTTTTGAAAGACACTAATAAATAAATGATTGAAGAAAAATAACAATTTATAGATTGTGTTAGGAAGATATGATCAAAGGAGAGTAGGCACCTCGATTGACAAATTGATTCTTCGTTGTTGAGAAATTTTTGAGATGATAAATAGGGTGTTTAATATTATTAGATTTCAAGGTCACTTCAAGATGATTTGTAAATTCTGATACTATAAGGATAAAATTTCTTTTTATGATAGTTACAAATACGAATTGATGAAATAATTCAAAGATGTATTGGAATTCAATTTCAAAAGAGATTATGGAAGATGAATTTAATTGAAGGAAAAAAAATTTGAAGGAGAGGATTAGATATTTATTGAATTAAAATTTTATCATGAGATAATGGATTCAATTATTATTTTTGAATTTAAATTCTGCGGGTTTTTCTTTTGAGTAGATCTCAAATATAGAAAAAGGAAACATGTACAAGGAAATTTTTATGGAATATGAATTCAAAGGGTAATAGATGAAGAGTGGAGTATCGAAAGACATTGATGATTTTTGATAAATCACAAACTTAAAAGATCGTGACGACATGAATGTGGGTTTCGAAGGATGGAGATATTTATAGGTCGAGGAAGTTATTACCTATTTTTAGATTATACATTATATGATATTTGATGGTGGTGTGATTTGGATACTGATGGGTTGTCATATGATCATCTTCTAAACTAAATCCAAATTCTATTTGTCTAGTTATCTAAATGACCGTTATTCAAATTGCTTGATTTTGTTTTTGTTTTCAAATCATTGCTTAAATCTTGATCCATAAACTCCTCAACCCTACCAATCCTAACTACTCCTAAATTTCGAGGACGAAATTCTTTTAAGTTGGGTAGGATGTAAACCCCCTAAATTTTTACTACGATTATTTTTTTATAATTTTTTTTCGTGTTTGTACGTCGCGTGCGGGTACGAATATGTGAGGTAGTATATATTTTAGACACACAAAGGAAAAGATTTTTCTCCATATACAAAATAAGTTAATTTTCAAAATAAGTCTAAGGTATTTCTAGTTGCTTATAAATTATAAAATATGTCGTGTCGCGATTGCCAAAATTTTATTTTTATTATAAAAGGGCTATATTTTATTCTATTGGTAATTTTGAAAAATCATGCTTTATGCAAATAGTTATTACATATGAGGAGCATAAATTTAAATTCATATATAATGCTATTTTTGAAATTATTTAATATTAATATTTTACTTTTCAAAAAAGTATTTTTATTATGGTGTTTTGATTTAAATTTAATTGATTATGATAAAGTATGTTTGAAAAGATTTTTATTGACTTATATTTGAATTGCTTTAAATATAAGATGGTTTCAACGAGTTTAAATGAATTTGAATTTAAATATGGCATTATCTATAGGAGAATTTAAATCCCCTAATTTCCTATCTAACTGGGAATTCCCACCTCCTATATATAGGAGAGGTACTCCTCCAAGTTTTTCCATCCACAGTAATATCGTGCATCGTGTCTGTGACCACCACAAATCTTATTCCAAACTTGTACAATCATCCACGTCGTGTCCACACCCCGGACACGACAATAATAATCACATAATCCACCGCCACCGCCAACTACTGCCATCACCACCCCAGTTCTCCGGCCATCCCCGGCCACAGTCACCACCGTCGTCATCATCATCACCAATTTTCCCCCAAAGACAAAACCACAGGAAGGAAGAGGAAGAAGTAACCAACCCCACCGCCGCGCTGGACCCCGGCCAGAGACTCCTCCTCCGCGAACCCCTTAGCGTTGCATCTCCCCGCGAGCTCCGCCAGAGCCGCATCCGTGCGCGCCTCCACGAGTCCTCTGGCCACTCCTCCGCTGGCCGCCTCTTCCTCCGCGGCGCCCCTCCGCCGCGGCCAGCATCGCACACAGGAGCAGCTCCGCCCTCCACCGGTGTTCCTCCGCCCGTACGACTCGGGCCGGCTTCCTCCGCCTCATCCCCTTCCGGAGTAGCCGCCGTACTCACCTCTGCCTCTCCGCCGAGCCGCGCGTGCCCTAATCTCCGTCGGCGACCACGTCGAAACCCCCGCGGTGAGCCGTCCCCTCGCGCCACCCCGGAAGGCCGCCGCTGCAACCCCGATGTGAGTTTCTCCATTTCCCCTCTTCAATCTCTCTCTCTCTCTTCCTCTGCCTCTCTTTCCCCACTCTCTCCCGATGGATTCTCTCTCCATCCCTTTCCCTTTCTCTATATACTCAGTTTTCTTTCTGACTTTTATTTTTTTGTTGTTTTATTTTCGGTTTTGTTAAGAGGACCTTAGTTCCATCTGGGTTTATTATGGATCCAAGGGGCTGCAAGGTTTTCTTAATGTTAATATGTTGGGCTTTAATGCCCAGCATGAAAGTTCATTTATTTGGGGATACAGTTAGTATCAAAACTTATTTTTGGGCTTATATATATAATGTATTTTCTAAATCTGTTTTATATAAAGCTACTTTCTAAAAAAAAAAGAAAAAAAGAATGACTTTTATATTAATAAGCATATTTCTTAATATGGTGGGCTTTGTATATTACAAATTACTTCAATATTCTATGGGCTTTATATTGGTCCATGGGTTAATATTGTGGGCTTTGGATCTATATCTTAGTATATCTTTTAGATATAAGTATTTTAATAATTATAAAGTATTTTATAATTTTTATAAACCTACGAGTATTTTTAGAGAATTATATATATAAACATTTTAATAGATTTATATAAACTAGAGGTATTTCTAAATAGGCTTTCTGTTATATAAAGTACTTTCCCAAGTGGGCTTTATATGCTAAATGGGGTTTCATATATATTTATAATTTAAAATAAAAATTATATAAAGTTTATTTTTAAGAGAATATAAATAAGTATTTTTTTAAAGTAAGTTATAAATATATCTATATTTGTTTGACCTTATGATTAATCTTTAATTAAAACCCTTGACCACGACTACTCACACGTTTTTATTTTCTCGCGAATTTAGGCCATGTTCGGATGGACCTCGACTATTGGACAGAACATGACATCTTGATCATCGCACCACACCAGGCGACACACCAGGCAAGACACCTTGCCTTTACTGTTTAATTTCTTGCTCAATATCATGCATGCTTCTTCTTTATGTTGTTCTTTCAAAACTATATTTAGATGCAAATTATTATACTTTATGCAATTGGCTTAGAGTTAAGGGACCACCATATGTTTAGTGCTTCTCATAAACTGTCATGATGTGCCACAGATTGTGTGTGAGTTGTGAGTCGCATATAGATGCGGACTTGCGTGCTGACTGATCATTGGTGCGTACAGGCCGTGCGTTAGGATATAACTGCTAATAGATTTGTGTAGAAGACTTGGCAGTTATTAAGGATTAAACAGTGTCGTGGAGTCGACACATCTATAGTATCATTGGGGGGAGGGGACAGCTATTAGCGTAGGGGCTACATTTATTTTTTTACACACATTTTGGACTGAGGGTGACTCTTATGAGCACTACCTTCTGCCCGGGCCGATAGCGTCTCGTATGAGCGCTACTTGACGGCCACTCTTTATTACTTGCTTGCGTGAATCCGTTACAGCCCCTGCGTAGAACGTTGTCCTCACAATGCATATCACATAGAATGGTTAGGAACCTTTACTCATGCATACTTTTCTGTTGAGCTTTATTACTCAGTTATTGGCATGATATTATGTGTCTTGTTACGTCCCTCTGAGGACATGGCGATCTCTCCAGGTGTGTGCTTCATGGTTTCTTGCAGGTGCTCTAGCTAAGGCCATATCCTTCTATTCCTTCGAAGATGATCGCACTTGGTTCGTCTCGATATTTTTGTGGGTCATTTTCTTGTATACCTTCTCTCATTTTGAAAGTTGGTAGTGGACCTTGTCTCCGCCCAACAATTGTACTATAAATATTCAAGTTGATTTTATACTATTTTTCTCTTCATTGTGGATGAGATTTAGCTTGTCTTGGATTACTACATTATACAGCTTATGTATACATACGAGTCTTCGTATGTTGGAGTAGACTTCGTATGTATACAGCTGGCATGATACGTATCTAGTCTCAAGTATTTGGGACTGGGGCGTTACACTTTGACCCTGTTTGGCCATGGTTGACTACTTTGACTGAACATCGAATTAGAGTCAACATTTGACCTATGTTAGACTAGTTTGACCTTGGTTGACCACAGTTGACTATTTTGACCAAAGTCAACCAGAAGTCAACTGTAGCCTAAAATTTATTAGAACTTGACCGAAGTTAACCAGTTGACCAAAAGTCAACTGTTAGTCAACATTAGCCTAGTTTGACCTAGAGTTGACCAGAATTGACTAGAGTTGACCAGTTGACCAAAAGTCAACTGTAAGTCAACTATTGACCCTGTTTGACCTAGTTTGACTTGGTTTGACTTCTTGTGACCTAGTTAGACCTAGTGTGACTCAGTGTGACCTAGTTTGACTTAGTTGACTGAGTCTGACCTAGATTACGTAGCTTATACTATAGAATCAAGACTAACACTGTTTGTAATGCTTGTGGTTCGTATTACGTATTTCTGGAATATGTGTACGTAATTATTCTTGTATTGCCTAATTTTCTTGCTTAATTCCTTCTTGGCTTGGTCTATTCCTGGTTCGAGTTGGTTGGTTCGGCCTGGCTTGGTTTGATTGGGTTCATGATGAACCCAAAGTGAACCCCTACCTACCACCACCATTTTGTATTTATTAGCCCTCTTTATTCTCTCTCTTCATTTATCATCTTCTTCTTCCTCATTTACTTCTTACCTACCAGAGAGAAGAGAGAGGTCTAGGCAAGTGCAACTTGCTTCATGGAGGAACTCCAATTTTATTACTTTATTCTCTTTCTTACTACATTCTAAAGCACTTTAGTACTTGGCATTTTCACTTTCTATGGCTAGATTCTTGTAGATCTATGTTTATTTTATTTTTGGATTTCTTGGGTTTTGATCTACTTAGTCTTGTTATTTTTATGTTTTGATGGTTCCATGTTGTAGAGAATTTTGTTCTACCCCATTTTGACCTATGGAAGTTCGGATTTGGGCTCCGGTTGAAAGTTTTATGAAGCTTGGAAGGCATGGGTTCCTAGTGTTCTTCTCCTCGGAATTTTGGAGAAGAAGAACAGTTCCCTGACATGACATGACCTGTAGTGGTGCACTCTTGACAAGAAAACCTGACATGACATGATAGTGGCCCGTAGTGGTGCACTCTTGACAAGAAAACCTGACATGACATGATAGTAGCCCGCCGTGGCGTACTCCTGACAAGTACACTTGACATGATAATCTGACATGATATATCTTGAGAAGCTGTTGCGACGGCTACCTGACATGACATGACCTATATAAATTACATGGACACCGTGGGCGATTGTGCTTGTACAAATAAACCAGTCCTGTCTTGCATCATGTCTAGGGAGGGAGCTCCTGAGTACCACGGTCAGGAGTACCTATTGAAATGGACTAAGGTTAATAACTAGATTAACACATTAGTCATGAAGAGATTTTCCAGCTACAGGCAATCCCGTTACCTGGGCGTACCTGGGATCTGTAGCCTGCCGTCGAGTAGGGCACATTACCAGCACACTGTCATGTGTTGTACCTTTCAAGCTACTTAAAGGTACATGCATTTCCTGGACGGTGTACCCACCTGAATTCAACCCCTAATTTCGACCTGGGTAACCTGGATGGTCTGCAGGGCTTGTGGCCGTGGAGTAATCTCACTGCATCTTGCTAGTAATTAGGCCTGTGATAACCCTAGTTAGTTAAAGTATCAAGCCGTAGTTCTTGCTTGGCCGTGAAGTGATTGGATGGAGTCTAACCTGTCTAGCCTTGTCCTGATCCTGTTCTAGACTACTGCATGACCAGAATGCCTGTATTTATTTTACCGATAAATGGTGAGAATTCCAAGTTCTGTTCAGACGAAGGGTTATAACCCCGGTCCTTGTTTGGTTTACGGGTTGTAACCTGGTTATCTGAATAGTTCCATGGTTATCTCGTCGTATATCATCCTGATATATTTTTTATTTCCAGTTCTTACTTTTATTTATACTCTTATGCTGATTGCTGGTTTTAGTTCCTAAGTAAAGCTTCCTTTGTGGCACTTGCTCTTTCTGGGGTCTGACCCAGCAGGTTTTGTATGGCCAGATTTCGGAGCAGCTCCAGAGGATCTACCGACCTTCCAGCCAGATGGTGGCCACTAGACGGAACCCTGGCAACGAGTGGGTTTATTTTTGATCTTCCACTTTATTATAAAAATATTCTTTTGAGGCGTTTAGCCGACGAGCACCTGTTTAGCTCGATTGTACTTTACTTACTGTCTGCCTACGGGCTGTAATATGATTGACAGATCCTAGGGTTGATCATGTATGACTAAACTCTTGCTAGTCCTGACATTTTGTAACGACTAGCTTCATGATCAGCTGAATATATAATGTTTGGGATGCCTTACTATTGTATATTTAATGATCATACATCTTGTGGCTTTTACTTACTTGCTTGTGATTGAGACATTAGGCTTGTTCATGACCATAGGAGACTGTTGACTTGTAGTAAACCCTCATGTATCTAGACAGCCGTGACCGTATAGCGAGATGGAATCCATTTTAATATACGTAGCTGGCTATGTCTGCCCCCGCTCTCCAGTATTCTGGTTCTGGGGCGTGACATGGTTTAAGTGGTGGCCCATGCAGGTCTTGTAAATCAAGATATGTGAGGGTTTACCGAATAGATGTCTCAATCAGTATTCGTCCTTGATCTCTGCTCGTATCTTCTGAATCCCTGGATTCTTGTCCTGATCATATGCTTGTATCGTTGATCTGTCCTGGTCCTTCCTTATTATTCCCTATGTCGTCTTCTTCAGCGACATTGTTCGTAATCCTACCGACCAGCAAGGCGGAGCACCTCCCGCGGACCAGCAACAACCTGGAGATCAAGTCTAGCCCTCCGGAGTAGCCTCCAGAGTCGAGCCTATTGGAGAAGAGCCACCAATCCAGCCAGTTCAGCCTGCCGAACCTGATGATGGTACGTTAGTAGGACTCGTCAGGACCTTGATAGCTTCCCAAGATTGTCGTGGAGATGCCTTACAACAGGCAGTAGCGGATGCTTTGACCCGGGGTGGTCATCAGGGTAACAGCGCGGCCAACAGCTTCAAGCGCCTGAACCCTCCATTCTTTGACGGTAGTGAAGATGCTATCGCAGTAGATGCTTGGCTTCAGGATACAGAGGTGGTCCTCGAAGCAGCCAGGACTCCGGAGAATGAGAAGGTGGCAGTTGTGCGCCTGTAGTTGTTAGATCTTGCCCGCAGCTGGTGGGCAGCTCAAGCCATTGGATTAGCAGCACCCATTCCTTGGACAGTATTCAGAGAGAGATTTCAGACCAAGTATTTCGATGCTGTAGCTCGGTATGATCTGCAGACCAGGTTCACCAATCTGAAGCAAGGAGGCAGGACGGTCGATGGATATGCAGCCGAGTTTTCAAGACTCAGTCAGTTTGCTCCCACTTTGGTGGCAACCGAGTATGATAGAGCCCAGCAATTCCAGCAGGGGCTCCACCTGGAGATTTTGTTGGCAGTTGAACAGTTTGAGCATCAAACTTTTGATGCAGTCTTGAGAGCAGCCCAGAGGCATGAGTATACCTTCCAGAGGATTGTGGATAGGACCGGAGGTCGGAAGAGATCTCACGGCCAGATGAATCAGTCTTCAGCACCAGCCCCGGCAGCCAGGGCCTTGACTATTGGAGCTCCGAGGCGAGCGGCCTCAGTAATGTCGGTTCAGCATTCCACCCCGACGTACCCTCAGCAGCAGCAGAAGCAGAAGCAGTCTTCCGCAGTGGGATGTTCTCATTGTGGGAAGCCAGGCCATATAGTGGCAGAGTGTCGTAGGGCACAGGGATTGTGTCTGGTTTGTGGAGCAGCAGACCATAGGATTGGATCCTGCCCGAATAGGGGTGGTTCATCATCGTCCAACCTTTCCAGCTCTTCGGTAAGAGGACCAGCTCCGGTCCAGCAGCAGCAGCAGTATCCCTTGCCGAGGCCCTTGCCGCCTCAGACCCAAGTATTCCAGCAGCAGAACCCCCAGCAGTATGCACAAGCCCAAGCCTTGAGCCAGAGCAGACAGCGAGGATTTTAGCAGAGGGGACCAGCACCCCGAGGGCATGGTCAGGCTATGGTGATGACCGCAGAGGAAGGAATAGCACCAGGAGAGGTAGTGGCAGGTACTATTCTCGTCAACTCCTTTCCAGCTTCAGCTTTATTTGATTCTGGTGCATCGCATTCATTTATGTCTGCACGATTTGTGACACGAGTAGGATTGGAGCCCGAGTCATTATCAGTAAGGCTCAATATACTTACTGGTAACGGACTTGTGGGAGTAGATAGAGTATTTTCCTCATGTCGGATCGTAGTTAGCGGTAGAGAGTTCCCCGCTAGATTGATAGAATTCCCGATGGCCGATTATGATGTGGTCTTAGGGATAGATTGGTTGAGGAACCAGTATGCTAGGATAGACTGCCACATTGGCAGGGTTGTTTTTAGCATTCCAGGCGAGCCAAAGTTTTCCTTTTTTCCGAGGTGAAGTTGAGCCTTCTCCTCCGATAATGCGGATGGTAGTAACAGCAGTGCAGTTGCCCAGGATAGTGGATGAGTTCCCAGATGTTTTCCCAGAAGAGCTACCAGGTATGCCTCCAGAGCGGGAGATCGAGTTCACTATAGACTTGATTCCCGGGACAGCCCCAGTGTCAGAGAGAGTCTACAGGATGGCGCCGTCAGAGTTGGAGATATTGTACAAGATGATTGAAGAACTTCGAGCCAAGGGATTCATTCGTGCTAGTGGATCGCCTTGGGGAGCCCCGATGCTTCTTGTGAAAAAGAAGGATGGTACGTCCAGGTTATGTGTTGATTATCGTACCTTGAACTCAGTGACAATCAAGAACAGATACCCTCTTCCGAGGATAGATGACTTGTTTGATCAACTCAAGGGGGCTTCAGTATTTTCGAAGATTGATTTGCGCTCAGGTTATTATCAGATCAGAGTCAGAGAGCAGGACATCCCGAAGACAGATTTTAGATCGAGATATGGGCATTGGGAGTTTCTTGTTATGCCTTTTGGAGCAACCAATGCGCCAGCCGTATTCATGGATCTCATGAATCGTATTTTCATGCCTTACTTGGATCAGTTTGTGATTGTGTTCTTGGATGACATCCTGGTCTACAGCAAGAGTGAGGCGGAGCATGAGCAGCATCTCAGAGTTGTTCTTCAGATTCTCAGGGAGCACCAGTTATATGCCAAGTTCAGTAAATGCGAGTTCTGGCTCGATCGTATTTCGTACTTGGGTCATATCATCACCAGAGGAGGAGTAGAAGTGGATCCCCAGAAGATTGTGGCTATTGAGTCATGGCCAGTGCCCAGCACAATCGCAGAAGTTCACAGTTTTCTTGGATTGGCCGGCTACTACCGGCGATTTGTTTCAGATTTTGCTCGAATTTCAGCGCCATTGACGCAGTTGACCCGCAAGGATGTGCAGTTTGCTTGGACGGCAGAGTGTCAGAGTTCTTTTGAGCTGTTGAAGCGAGGATTGATAACAGCTCCTATTCTCATGCTTCCAGATGGAACCGGAGGATTCTCAGTATATTGTGATGCTTCAGGCAGAGGCTTAGGATGTATTCTGATGCAGCATGGGAAGGTAATAGCTTATGCGTCACGACAACTTCGTGATCATGAGAGGAATTACCCAACCCATGACTTGGAGCTGGCAGCAGTAGTGTTTGCACTTAAGTTGTGGAGGCACTATTTGTATGGAGATAGGGTGGAGATTTTTACCGACCACAAGAGTCTGAAGTATGTTTTCACTCAGAAGGATCTTAACATGCGTCAGAGGAGATGGCTGGAGCTACTTGTGGATTATGATGTTAACTTGCAGTATCATCCTGGGAAGGCCAATGTTGTTGCAGATGCTTTGAGCAGGAGAGCCGGAGTTTATTTCCTAACAGCGCAACCAGAGCTGTTAGCAGATCTTCAGAAAATGGGTATAGAAGTTGTTCTTCCTTCCAGTGTAGCATTGATGGCCAGCATGCAAGTTCATTCTACTATAGTCGAGAGGATCCGGATGGCACAGTCAGCAGATTCCAAGCTTCAGCGACTCAGAGCAGAGTGTGAGACAGGACGAAGACCAGAGTTGTGCATTCATGAGGATGGTACACTTCGACATGGTAAGCGTCTTTGTGTACCCAGCGGAGATATCCGGCAGGAGATCATGGCAGAGGCGTACAGTTTTCAGTATTCCATCCATCCTGGGAGTACGAAGATGTACCGAGATATCCGTCAGCACTTTTGGTGGAATGGCATGAAGCGGGAGATAGCTCGGTTTGTCTTTCGGTGTTTGGTTTGCCAACAAGTCAAGACTGAACATCAGAGACCGGCTGGACTTCTTCAGCCTTTGTCGATTCCAGAATGAAAGTGGGAGCATGTGACCATGGATTTCGTGACTGGATTACCTAGATCCCCAGCTGGCAGAGATGCTATCTGGGTTATAGTTGATCGGCTCACGAAGGTGGCTCACTTTCTTCCATTCAGAGTTGGTCAGTCGACGGCTCAGCTAGCAGAGATGTACCTCAGGCAGATTGTCAGATTGCACGGTATGTCAGTCAGTATTACCTCGGACCGAGATTCTAGATTTACGTCGCACTTTTGGCATAGCTTGCAAGAGAGTTTGGGGACTCACCTCCAGTTCAGTTCAGCTTATCACCCGCAGACAAATGGTCAATCGGAGCGCACGATCCAGACTCTTGAAGATATGTTGAGATCATGCACACTCGACTTCGGTGGTTCGTGGGAAGATCACTTGCACCTGGTGGAATTCTCGTACAACAACAGTTTCCAGGCCAGTATCCAGATGGCACCGTTCGAGGCACTATATGGTAGGAAGTGCAGATCCCCGCTAGCTTGGGATGATGTTGGAGAGAGGTGGATGCTCGGTCCAGAAATGATCGCTCAGACAGTTGAGGTGGTCAGGAGAGTCCGAGATCATCTTAGAGTTGCCCAAGATCGCCAGCGTCATTGGGCCGATTCTCATCGACGCCCTCTAGAGTTTTCGATCGGTGATCATGTATTCCTGAGGATTTTACCTAACCGTGGCGTCATTCGTTTCGGCGTCCGGGGAAAGCTTAGTCCTTGGTATATAGGACCGTTCGACATTCTGGAGCGAGTAGGAGATGTATCATATCGTCTCGCTCTTCCGCCGTCGCTAAGCGAGGTGCATGACGTGTTCCATGTATCCCAATTACGACGGTATATCCCAGACCCGAGCCACATCCTGGATCATTCAGAATTGGTTGTTGGTACCAACCTTTCGTATGAGGAGAGGCCCGTATCTATATTAGACCGGAGAGAGAAGATACTCAAGAACAAGACTATTAAGTTAGTCCGAGTTGCTTGGGGTCATCACTATTTGGGTGAGTCAACGTGGGAGCGTGAGGATGATATCCGATCACGATATCCCGACTTATTTGACTCGTGAGGTATAATGTCCTTCTTATACCTCATGCCTTCGATTCCTTGTTTGCATGATTGATTGCTTGATTGATTGTCTAGTATAGCTTGCCTATGATTAGTGTAGCTTATTCTTGTCTCTCTAGCCTCTTAATTAAATTCCGAGGACGGAATTCTTTTAAGGTGGGTAGAGTTGTAATGCCTGTGGTTCGTATTACGTATTTCTGGAATACGTGTACGTAATTATTCTTTTATTGCCTGATTTTCTTGCTTAATTCCTTCTTGGCTTGGTCTATTCCTGGTTCGAATTGGTTGGTTCGGCCTGGCTTGGTTTGATTGGGTTCATGATGAACCCAAAGTGAACCCCTACTTACCACCACCATTTTGTATTTATTAGCCCTTTTTATTCTCTCTCTTCATTTATCATATTCTTCTTCCTCATTTACTTCTTACCTACCAGAGAAAAGAGATAGGTCTAGGCAAGTGCAACTTGCTTCATGGAGGAACTCCAATTTTATTACTTCATTCTCTTCCTTACTACATTCTAAAGCACTTTAGTACTTGACATTTTCACTTTCCATGGCTAGATTCTTGTAGATCTATGTTTATTTTATTTTCGGATTTTCTTGGGTTTTGATCTACTTAGTCTTGTTATTTCTATGTTTTGATGGTTCCATGTTGTAGAGAATTTTGTTCTACCCCATTTTGACCCATGGAAGTTCGGATTTGGGCTCCGGATGAAAGTTTTATGAAGCTTGGAAGGCATGGGTTCCTAGTGTTCTTCTCCTCGGAATTTTGGAGAAGAAGAACAGTTCCCTGGCGCATGGCTGTACTTGACCGCATGAGTAGTCATGCGGCAAGTCGCCATCAGCCGCATGAGACCCTTGTACTTCTAAACCGCATGAAACTTAGTCCCAGCCGCATGAGGCTGAGTCTCATACTCAGCCGCATGGGCTCATTTCCCATCAGCCGCATGAGTCTACATGGACTTAGTCGCAGGGCTGGGAACGAACTCTTCTTGAGCCGCATATGCAACTGTTTCCCCCCAGCCGTATAAGCTATCGCATCGACCCAGCCTCATGCGCCCTTACTTCTTCCGGGCCGCATGGGTTTTGCTATGTGAGCCGCATGGACTTGAGTTCGCCATCAGCCGCATGAAGACCCCTTTCTAATTCGAGCCGCATATGCGCTCACCTCCCTGAACCGCATGAACTCAAGCACTTGCCAGCCGCATAGGCCCTGATCCCCGAGCCGCATGAGAACCCTAGACCCTGGCCGCATGGACTTCGGAGTCCGGGCCGCATGATCCCGATTAATTCCAGCCGCATGCGCCTTTGCATTTCCAGCCGCTGGCGCCCTTGTACTTCCAGCCGCATGCACCCCCTCCTTTCCTGGCCGCATATGACTGAACCGCATGACTTTCTCATGGTCCTGTGTATTATATTTATTATTATTTGCCCATGTTTCGTAACTCCTTTATTAGATATTTTACGCCCATTTTATATCCTTACGCCTTTTGTCATGAACTTGATAATCATGGATTTGTTTAATATGTTTGGAAATGATACCTGAGCATGACACGATAGTGACCCGTAGTGGTGCACTCTTGACAAGAAAACCTGACATGACATGATAGTGGTCCGCCGTGGCGTACTCCTGACAAGTACACTTGACATGATAACCTGACATGATATATCTTGAGAAGCTGTTGCGACGGCTACCTGACATGACATAACCTGTATAAATTACATGGACACCGTGGGCGATTGTGCTTGTACAAATAAACCAGTCCTGTCTTGTATCATGTCTAGGGAGGGAGCTCCTGAGTACCACGGTCAGGAGTACCTATTGAAATGGACTAAGGTTAATAACTAGATTAACACATTAGTCATGAAGAGATTTCCCAGCTACAGGCAATCCCGTTACCTGGGCGCACCTGGGATCTGTAGCCTGCCGTCGAGTAGGACATATTTCAGCACACTGTCATGTGTTGCACCTTTCAAGCTACTTAAGGGTACATGCATTTCCTGGACGGTGTACCCACCTGAATTCAACCCCTAATTTCGACCTGGGTAACCTGGATGGTCTGCAGGGCTTGTGGCTGTGGAGTAATCTCACTGCATCTTGCTAGTAATTAGGCCTGTACGTGATAACCCTAATTAGTTAAAGTATCAAGCCGTAGTTCTTGCTTGGCCGTGAAGTGATTGGATGGAGTCTAACCTGTCTAGCCTTGTCCTGATCCTGTTCCAGACTACTGCATGACCAGAATGTCTGTATTTATTTTACCGATAAATGGTGAGAATTCAAGTTCTGTTCAGACAAAGGGTTACAACCCCGGTCCTTGTTTGGTTTACGGGTTGTAACCTGGTTATCTGAATAGTTCCATGGTTATCTCGTCGTATATCATCCTGATGTATTTTTATTTCCAGTTCTTACTTTTATTTATACTCTTATGCTGATTGCTGGTTTTAGTTCCTAAGTGAAGCTTCCTTTGTGGCACTTGCTCTTTCTGGGGTCTGACCCGGCTGGTTTTGTATGGCCAGATTTCGGAGCAGCTCCAGAGGATCTACCGACCTTCCAGCCAGATGGTGGCCACTAGACGGAACCCTGGCAACGAGTGGGTTTATTTTTGATCTCCCACTTTATTGTAAAAATATTCTTTTGAGGCGTTTAGCCGACGAGCACCTGTTTAGCTCGATTGTACTTTACTTACTATCTGCCTAGGGCTGTAACATGATTGACAGATAGGGTTGATCATGTATGACTAAACTCTTGCTAGTCCTGACATTTTGTAACGACTAGCTTCATGATCAGCTGAATATGTAATGTTTGGGATGCCTTACTATTGTATATTTAATGATCATACATCTTGTGGCTTTTACTTACTTGCTTGTGATTGAGACATTAGGCTTGTTCATGACCATAGGAGACTATTGGCTTGTAGTAAACCCTCATATCTAGACAGCCGTGACCGTATAGCGAGATGGAATCCATTTTAATATACGTAGCTGGCTATGTCTGCCCCCGCTCTCCAGTATTCTGGTTCTGGGGCATGACACTGTTGAACCCTAATTAGCTTATATATATCTTATCTTTAGGTCCGTGGCATCACTCTGAGCAACAACCCCATTTGACAGCTTAGGATCGCATGCGAGTACATTCTCTAATAGTAGTTCCTTGTCTTGATATTTTCTGTATCCGATTTAGTTATAGTGTTTTACTTGATTCTTGCCACGATGGTACACGGACTAGTATATACCGGATTCCTGTCATGAGATGTCATTCTTAGATTTTCTTGGGATACTGGTACTTGCTACCTTCTTAGGAAATCTCGTGCCATGACGTGCTATGTCCGGATCCGTATACTATTCGGGAATGGGGAATTATTAGGGGCTATGTGATCAAAGCAACCTTGTTACTATATTCTTGTGCTCGCCACTCTCCCTCATGTAGGGTGTAGCGAGATCCTATTTTCCTTGTGTTTGCTATCCAGGTTGGCCGGCATGACCCTTCCCAGATTTTTTTGTGATTGTCGGGCCAAGTGGATAGCCTGTCCTGTAACATTTCCCAAAGCTGATCACATAACACTCTAATAATTCAAGGCACATTTTATATTTACTTTATCTTATCTTATGTCCTGCTCTGTTCTACATTCAGTACTTTCTCACCATTATGATATTCAGTTACTCACATGTTCTACATGCCTTTATGTTGTACCTTGATTGGATACTAAGTTCTGCTCGGGAGAAGGGTTATAACCCCGGTCCTTGTTTGGTTTAAGGGTTATAACTCAGCTTCGAATGGTTCCTAAGTCATCCTATATCATTGTCTTGTATTATACTGTCTCTTATAGAATTTGTCAATACTATGAAACTGTTGTTAGTTTATGTACTCGTTCTATCCTGACTGGATATGTTGACAATATTTTAGGAGTTGTTATGCCATTATTGGACTTCATGATGTTGCTAGCTGAGGTGGATCTCACTATTCTTCTATGTGAGTTGCCTGGTAGTTATCCTTAGTTTGTCTTTTTTTTTCTTTATTTTCCTGTCTTATGATTCCTTCTAGTAGTTTCTATTGTTCTTGTGCCTTAGTTATCTTTCCTGTCTTATCTTCTTTAGATGTTGGATTGTGATTGAGTACATTTGTAGTTCATGGACCTTCTAGATGTAGTGTATATTTATTTGGGTACTAGACAGCGTTCTACCGCCGATACTGCGGCGTAGGCTGGGCGTGGCCCACGTATTCGTATCCGTATATCCGGGTGCGGGTCGTGACACATTTTTAGCGGTGGCCCATGCAGGCCAGTCTTTCCAATTAATGCGAAGTCGTGTGTAGTACTTGAGCTTTTTTGTACTACTACGAGCCTGCCCTAAGATTAAGGTTGAGTCATGGAATATTTTAGGAATTTGGTACTCAGTCACGTATTAGGAAACTCTTGGTAGATTCCAGGGATGACCCCTGGGAATCTTATTTCGAACTTTTTGAAACTTTTCCATTTGTTTATGTCCGTCTTGATTTCTGAAACATCTGTCCGTTATCAACTTTATTCTTTCTTGAAATGAATTTGTGGACCCCAGAGGGAAGGTATAAGTTGAACTTATATATCTTCTAGGTTGAGACGAGAATATGATTTGCCAGTCTCATATCAGGTTGAGATTGTTTTAGATTATATTCCAATGATTTCCTTTTATCTTGACCTAGATAGTACCTTTGGACATTTTCTAAGAATTTTCTTCTAAACCCTATCTCAGAATCTGTTTTCGCTAGTTTCATTTACTTATCTTTGATTCGTTGTTGAATTTTAAATCTTGATGTTCGTTCGTTGTTGAATTCGATTTTGATTTTGTTTGAGATAATTTTTTAAGGATTGAGTTAAGATATCCTGATAAACATATTTGATGGAGACGATGGGAACGGTAAATGTCTACTTTATTCATGGGGTTTAGAATTTATCGCAGTCATATTAGCTAGCATGATAGGGACATGGAGCCTGATTTTGGATATACTATCCTAGTTATGGAATTTAGATTCTCTTGCATCCATACCGGTTGGCGTGGTAAGGAATCTAGATGACATGATTATAGGGTGTATACCTTAGTTATGGACTCGATCGTTTATTGCAGCTATTCTTACTGGCGTGGCATAAATTCTGGCAGCATGGTTTTGGATAGACGTGTATGGTTATCAGGTCTTATCTTAAATTGATTCACTTCTTTTTGACCAAATGATGAGGACAATTCATACCCTTATTTCTCGATTTATCATTCATTTCTTTTCTTATCGTATGATGATTTCCTCATCTTGCCATCATTTTCTTTGACTTGTTTAGCTATGTCTTGATTACACCAATCACCTATCTCATATCTACATCTGTCATCTACACTTGAAATCTCTGAAAATTTTGAAATTTTTATATCTCAATTGTTTCTTAAATTTTGATACTGTTAAGATTTTGATTCCCTTCTGTCCATGATTAATCAATTTTGATCGTCTTGTTTATCGTGCCAAAGAGTCTTGGTTGCTAACTAGACTCTAGATGACTTCAAATTCCTTTGTGACTTGGATTTTCATCCTTGGATGCTCGTGCCCAGCCTTTGTTGATCTTATTCTCCATCTTGCCAAATTCTGATTTATTCAAAAGTTGATCAACTTAGATCGTGTTGAGACTAATTTCATTATCGTAGTTAGATTTCAATGCTATTAACCCTCGTGCATTGACTTTCGATTTTGATCATGTTTGGATTTGGACACTCGTGTCTAAACTCTTTTTGACCTTGATTTCATTTCCTGATTACATCCAAATTCTTTGTGATTAGTCGTGCCTACATGACTTGGCATGACTAAGACAACTTGGGATTTCCTTGACCATGATTTTAACGATCATAACTATATATTTATCTTGCCTCAAACTCGTGCCTAAAATTTTTGACTTTCAATCACGACTAACTAGTGTGACTACGAAATTATTCGTGTTAGAATTAAACATGTTTGACTTTCTACCGTGCCTAATTGACTTGGGTTCCTTCCTAAATTGTGCTGTTAAGACCTTGATTTTGAATTCATGATTTATCGTCTTTCACAACTGAACTTGAACCTTGATCGTGCTTATGTGACCTATAATCTGATTTTTATCAAATCTAACTCTCAATCGTGCTATACTCAAATTTTTCTCTCCATTTGCTTCTTTTAGCCCTGTTTTAGATCATGACTATCCGACTTTGATTTTCATGATCTTGATAATCTTAACCCTCAAATCGTGCTAAAAATCTTGAACCCTAATCATCTGTGCCGAAATAGATCTCCTTCGTACTTAAATTTTGATTCTCTAGTCACTCGTGCTCAGGTTTCATTCCTGATCATGACTAGGTTTGCGATTTTCGTCGCTCTACTCTACTTCGTGCCTAAGTGGTTAATCATTCCAAAATTTTGAACGCGTCTGGGTCTTGATTTCACTCATGACCAGGTGGTTAAATTCTCGATCACTGTTGTGCTAAGTATTGTTTATTCCTAACAATACCTAACCAAATCATTTTTCGTCTTGATCGTGCCTATGTATAACCCTAAATCTAATTTCATCGAGCTGAAATCCTGTTAATCAATGTTTTGACTCGATTGTAACCGGACGAAGCTCAAGTTTTGATTTCGTTATCATACCTCTATCGTGCCAAGTGAACTTAGACTATTTCCAATTTTAATCACGTTCGAACTTGGATCGTATTTCATGATTTTATTAATCATACTCCTTAATCTTTGATCGGGCCTATAAGACCTTGATTTCGATTTTGTTGTGTCTGAAATTTTGTCTCAACCTTGCCAAACCTTGTTTTGGTCATGGTTAGCTTTTCATCTTGATCGAGCCTGTGCGACTTCAGGTTGATTTTCCATCAACCTAAGTCCTACAGATCACCCCGTACTTGAACTTCATTTATATCGTCAATTCCCCTAATCGTCTCTAAAATCGTGCCCCAATGATTGACTTATTTCTGAAATCATGCACTTTTTGTTCATATCATAATTCTATCATGCCAAAATGCTCTATCGTGCCTGAACAATTTTGAATTGATTTTCTTGATCGTGCAAAACTCGTCATTCTTTGATCGTGCCTAAAATATTGCTTAAATTTTCTATCATGTTTTAACCCCACTAACAACCTTTAATTTCGAGGACAAAATTTTTACAAGGTGGGTAGGATGTAAGCCCCCTGAATTTTCGGAATTATTTTTGAATTTTCTAAATGAATTATTATCGATTCATTTTTATTTAATTAATTTGATCATTAAATGCTCTTACCGTGACTT